>JBBGZY010002148.1:27500-320000 GCA_037952925.1 Lithobates clamitans
ATGTTTGGAGGAAGAAAAATGCTGACTATGACCCTAAGAACACCATCCCTACAGTCAAGCATGGAGGTGGAAACATGATGCTTTGGGGCTGTTTCTCTGTTAAAGGTAAAGACCGACTTTGCCCCATTGAGGGTCCAATGGATGGGGCCATGTATTGTAAAATCTTCTAGAGAACGTTTTACCCTCAGCCAGAACACTGAAGATGGGTCATGAATGGGTCTTTCAGCATGACAATGACCCAAAACATACAGCCAAGGCAATAAAGGAGAGTCTCAAGAATAAGCACAGTAAGGTCACGGAGTAGCCTAGCCAGTCTCCAGACCTTTAGTCCTATAGAAAATGTATGGAGGGAACTGAGACTTCGAGTTGCCAGCTGCCAGCTGACAGCCAAGAAACCTTAAGTATTTAGAGAAGATCTGTAAAGAAGAGTGGACCAAAATCCCTCCTGAGATGTGTGCAAACCTGGTCACCACCTACAAGAAACGTCTGACCTCTGTGATCGCCAACAAGGGTTTCTCCACCAAGTACTAAGTCATGTTTTGCTTGGGGATCAAATACTTATTTTACTCACTGAACTGCAACTCAATAACATTTGTATCATGTGTTTTTTCTGGATTTTTGTTTGATATTCTGTCTCTATCATATAAAATACACCTATGATAAAAATTATAGACCCTTCGTTTCTTTGTAAGTGGGCAAGCTTACAAAATCTGCAGGGGATCAAATAATTTATTTCCCCCACTGTATACCCCAATTTTTTTGTAAAATATGAAAGATGATGTTACACCGAGTAAAAAGATACCCAACATGTCATGTTTTAAAATTGTGCACGATCGTGAAATAGTGACAAATTATGGTATTTAAAAATCTCCATAGGCGAAGCTTTAAGGGCTTGCGCTAGAATTATTGCTCTCGCTCTAACGTTCGCGGCAATATCTCATATGTGTGGTGCGAACACCGTTTTACATATGTGTGCACGACCTACGTATGCGTTCGCTGAGGGATGGGGTCACTTAAAATCTTTTGTTATAAAAAAAAAAATAAAATTTACTTCCGGAGGTGACATCATGACATTGCTCCGGTCCTCCAAGGCCATAGAGACGATCAGAGATGATCTGGTCTCCATCCACCTCTATGACCAGGCAGCCGCACCGTCAGATTGTTTCTTAGAAACACCAGCGAGCAGTGGGGGGGGGTTGGGGTTGGGCTTCTGAAAGAGATCCAGCAGCTAATGAGCCACTCGGACCGTTTTCATGCCATAACCCCAGTAAACCACTTGCAAATTGTAATGTATATATACGTTTTGCGGTAGGCACCATGGGTTGAAGGACAGAAAATCACTTGATTCCCTCATCAACACAGTCATTGTGCTATTGTGTTCTCCTGGTGGGGCTCCTATAGCCACTGACAGCTCGATCACTGGCAGCTATAGCCACCAGCAGTGATTGAGCAAAAAAAAAACGACAGACTGGTTGTACTAAAGTCGTTCCATAGATCAACTTCAGTACACCCAGCCTGCCCATAGACAGATCAAAATTGAATTTCGACCTGTCTATGGGTGGCTTAAATGGGCACATAGGGGTTGATTTACTAAAACTGGAGAATGCTAAATATGGTGCAGCTGTGCATGGTAGCCAATCAACTTCTAACTTTGATTTGTTTCGTTAAGCTTTGACAAAAAAAAACTGGAAGCTGATTGGTTTCTATGCCGAGCAGCACCAGATTTTGCACTCCCCAGTTTTAGTAAATCAACCCCATATTTTTATTGCCAGTCCATATAAACCCTACAGTGTGTGAATGACCCCCACTAACTGCTGCCCCCATACATGGACTGTACATATGTACTCGGCTCTTCACAATTTGCCCTTTAAAATCTAACTTTGGCTGACCCCGTGTGAGTCTTTTCTCGCTCCCTCCCCCATGTCCATCCCCGCAGAGAAATCATCTCCACTCATTAGAAATGTGTTTAATGCAGATTATGTTAGAGGATTCCATAATAATCCCCCCACCCCCTTGCAACTATCACAGGGAGAAGGTCACCTTCCGGCGCGGGGGTTAAACGACCCCCTGGGGTGCGTGGAGGCGTTTAGTCCGTGACATTTCATCTGTGTGCTAATAATCTCCTCTGGATGTTGTCACCAGATAAGGCAGAGAAAAGCGTTCTCAATTATTCATCATCTCGGCGTCATTTAAACTCTCAGCCCCCAAGATGAGGAACAGTCATGGCGGCGATTTGTACGGAATCAGGACGAGGAAGAGATGCAAATTAAACTGCCAAATGGAGCTAAGCAGAGGCGGTGGAAATGGCTCCCGGTTCATGCCACACCACTACCAAAAATAAATGGCTCCTGAATTATGCCACACCACCACTAAAAATAAATGGCTCCTGGTACACACCACCACTAAAAATAAATGGCTCCTGGTACACACCACCACCAAAAATAAATGGCTTCTGGTGCACACCACCACCCAAAATAAATGGCTCCCAGTGCACACCACCACCAAAAATAAATGGCTTCCAGTGCAAACCACAACCAAAAATAAATGGCTCCTGGAGCACACCACTACCCAAAATAAATGACTCCCAGTGCACACCACCACCAAAAATAAATGGCTTCCAGTGCACACCAGCACCAAAAATAAATGGCTCCCAATGCATACCACATCACCACCAGGAATAAATGGCTACTGATGCATACCACACCACCACCAAAAATAAATGGCTCTTAGTGCATACCACATCACCACCAAAAATAAATGGCTCTTAGTGCATACCACATCACCACCAAAAATAAATGGCTCTTAGTGCATACCACATCACCACCAAAAATAAATGGCTCTTAGTGCATACCACATCACCACCAAAAATAAATGGCTCCCGGTGCACACCACACTACCACCAAAAATAAATGGTTCCTGGTGCATACCACGCCACCACCAAAAATAAATGTTTCCCTGTGCACACCACACCACCACCATAAATAAATGGCTCCCGGTGCACACCACAGCACCACCAAAAATAAATGGCTCCTGGTGCATACCACACCACCAACTCCTCTAGACTGCAGACTTCACAGTTTAAAGTGGTTATAAAGGCTGAAGAGAGCCCATATAAGTGCCTCCATAGCAATCGTCTTTCTATGGTGGGCACTCGGCAGGGAGGAGGAGCCAGGGGCTCAGGCATTGGACCCAAGGAGAGGAGAACTGGGACTGCTCTGTGCAAAACCATTACACAGATCAGGTCAGTATAACATGTTTGTTTTTTTTTGTTTTTTTAAATTAAGGGTTTACAATCACTTTAACTTTCCTTAGAAGCTTCCCTAATGGGGGCCCCATCCCACCCCAGGCCCCAAAGCAACTACATGGACTGCTATGTCTATATACACCTCTGTCTTTCCTGGATCCTGTTCTTGGGGGTCCCATTTCTTCTTCTCATTGACAAGACTGGCAGAGACTCCACAAGCAGATAAAGGAAATGAAGCGTGAAGACCTGCAGCTTTCCTGTGATCTGAGCACACAGCTGGGAAATAGCTGGGAGGGACAATTATGGAGGCCACTCTTGGCTCAGGGACAGCTGTCGTCTCTCACATTTTTTTGCTCTTTTGATTGTTTCCTCCCAGTGATTTCTAGGCCAGCAGATTTCACATGTTGTTTCCTTTTTTTTATCTGTGTAAATCATCCGAGCGTTATAACGATCGCTTTACTAGCTTGGTCAGTTTCATTTGCGATACACAATTTAAGTAGCTTCAGGTTCACTTCCCTGCAAGCCGTAAAGTATATTCAACCTGCTCTAGGGACTCTCCTTCATTCATCTCAGGCTGAGGGGAACTGGCCACAGCCAATGGAAGTGGATGGAGAGTTTGGCTGGGCTTAGGATGGATCACTGTTGCAGTAATTCTCTCATTCATTTACTATGTGGGCTCGTCTGCACCTTTGGGCTTGGACACGCATGGGTCACTGGAGACTGACACCCACCTATCAAGGTATTTTTATATTAAACTTCAGCTTTAAAGGAATACATTAAAAACATGCTACCACCACACTTCTTCCATGATGGGCTATGGACTTTTGAATCTCCCCCTATTCTGTAGATAGTACTGTAGCCTTGCAACTGTACCTATGCCAGTTTGCTTGCTATAGAGAGGACTTTCTCAACCAGCGTTCTTGCAGAGGTTGCTAGGGGTTTCTTGAGAGATCAGCAATTTCTTCCTCTCAGATAAGTTCCCACTGACAACCATGATCTTGTTAGCTATCTATAAAGAGCAGGCTTTTCACCGACCATCAGTACTTCTGACCACCAATGTAAGGGGCATTCTTTCTTTCTGACCCGCAATGTAAGGAGCAATTTCCCACTGACCACCAGTGTAAGCAACATTCTTCCCACTGGCCACCAATGTAAGGAACATTCTTCCCATTGGCCACCAATGTAAGGAACATTCTTCCCACTGATCACCAATATAAGGAACATTCTTCCCATTGGCCACCAATGTAAGGAACATTCTTCCCACTGACCACCAATGTAAGGAACATTCTTCCCACTGATCACCAATATAAGGAACATTCTTCCCATTGGCCACCAATGTAAGGAACATTCTTCCCACTGACCACCAATGTAAGGAGCATTCTTCCCACTGATCACCAATATAAGGAACATTCTTCCCACTGACCACCAATGTAAGGAGCATTCTTCCCACTGATCACCAATATAAGGAACATTCTTCCCACTGGCCACCAATGTAAGGAACATTCTTCCCACTGAAGGGTATAGGTAATTTGGTATAGCAAAGGGGCATAACTAAGGTGCTGAAAAAGCCTCATATTAAGAGAGCACCAACCCGAGAATCAAAGCAGGAAGGTATATAGAAAAATGGGCATTTAAACTGTGGTCTCTGGATATATATAATCTCAATAGATATACACACATTTATCTAAATAAATTATTTATTAGTACAAAACATTGTTTTAAAACAAAAACCCCACATACATAAAATCAAGTGTGACAGGAGCAGTCAGATGTAGTGTGGAGTTTGCCTATATATACAGAAAGAAGGGGGGTTGGGGTACACATACCCCTGGGATTTTTAAGGTGCTTTTCAAAATTTTTTAGGTAGGTCAGTAGAGAGGTATAGCAACCTCAAAGAAAGAAAAAAATCACTGTATGCAAATTGCCAAAACTGACTAATACAATTTCTTATTTAAATATCTTTAATGATTACGAATAATGACAAAACACATCATTTAAAAAACATGCATGCACAATCTTGAACAGACATGGTCAGATAGTGACATAGTTTAAAATTTGAAACCACTTTGCGATACCAATCTCAACATGTTTCGCTCAATAATCTGAGCTTCATCAGGAGTTTTTTTGGTACAGATGTGGCATACCAAGCCAACACAGATTCAAAGGTGCATAGTAGACACACAAGTGGTGAACGTATATACAATGCCGTGGCTACGAATGTCAATCAAAAAGATGCGTCTCACCCGTCTAGGGCCTCCCAGATCCGTTCTATGGTCCACAGAGGGGCCCAAGTGTAAAGTAACTTCTAGATTGAATCAAGGGTAAATGTTCAGGGCTATAAAAGCCGTATGAACAAAAGCATAAAGGAGGACAATACTCCAGTTTCACCACACGGTGGAAGTCCAAGAGGACAACCCTTGAAAGCCAGATCAGAAGATCCAAGGGTATACTGCCCCAGTAAACTGAGAGGTGGGGTGGATGTGTACGGAAGGGGAGAGCGGCATACACCTCCCCTTGCAGCCTCAGCGCCACTGTCAGAGACAGTGGCGCTGAGGCTGCAAGGGGAGGTGTATGCCGCTCTCCCCTTCCGTACACATCCACCCCACCTCTCAGTTTACTGGGGCAGTATACCCTTGGATCTTCTGATCTGGCTTTCAAGGGTTGTCCTCTTGGACTTCCACCGTGTGGTGAAACTGGAGTATTGTCCTCCTTTATGCTTTTGTTCATACGGCTTTTATAGCCCTGAACATTTACCCTTGATTCAATCTAGAAGTTACTTTACACTTGGGCCCCTCTGTGGACCATAGAACGGATCTGGGAGGCCCTAGACGGGTGAGACGCATCTTTTTGATTGACATTCGTAGCCACGGCATTGTATATACGTTCACCACTTGTGTGTCTACTATGCACCTTTGAATCTGTGTTGGCTTGGTATGCCACATCTGTACCAAAAAAACTCCTGATGAAGCTCAGATTATTGAGCGAAACATGTTGAGATTGGTATCGCAAAGTGGTTTCAAATTTTAAACTATGTCACTATCTGACCATGTCTGTTCAAGATTGTGCATGCATGTTTTTTAAATGATGTGTTTTGTCATTATTCGTAATCATTAAAGATATTTAAATAAGAAATTGTATTAGTCAGTTTTGGCAATTTGCATACAGTGATTTTTTTCTTTCTTTGAGGTTGCTATACCTCTCTACTGACCTACCTAAAAAATTTTGAAAAGCACCTTAAAAATCCCAGGGGTATGTGTACCCCAACCCCCCTTCTTTCTGTATTTATTTACCAGGGATGTGGTGCTAATGGGTTAACTGTCCCTACCCTCTAACAAATATCTGAGTTTGCCTATATGTTACGCGGGATGGACCTCTTTTTCAGGGCTTCAATCTCCATATCTGACTGGACATACCTTTTGGGTACATTAGGCGCATTCAGGCTAAGGGGAGACTGTTAATGACAACCTAACTTGCTAATGTCCACTCGTGTCCACAAATAGATAGTCCTACCAAGTACCATATACAGTATGTTCTTTGTGTAACAAACCTCAGGATAATAGCCAAGTAATAAACATTTGAAAGGTTAAAAAGCTTTTTGTAATCTTTAAAGTGGTCACTACTCGGCTATTATACTGGCAGTTTATAACACAAAGAACATATATGGTACCCGGTGGGACTATCTATTTGTTCCCATATCAACGAGTGGACGTTAGCAAGTAAAGTTTTCATTAACAGTCTCCCCTTAGCCTGAATGCATCCGATGTACCCAAAAGGTATGTCCAGTCAGATATGGAGATTGAAGCCTTGAAGAAGCGGTCCATACCGCAAAACATGTAGGTAAACGCCACACTACATCTGACTCCTGTTCCACCTGATTTTATGCACGTGGGCTTGTCTGATGCCCTATCGATGTTACTTTTTGTTTTTTAAACAATGTTTTGTACTAATAAATAATTAGCTTTTTTTGATTAATTTGTGTATATCTGTTGAGATTATATATATCCAGAGAGCAGCGTTGAAATGCCCATTTTTCTATATACACCTCCATTTATCCCACTGACCTCCAATGTAAGGGGAATTTTTGCCACTGCCCACGAATGTAAGGAGCATTGTTCCCACTGATCACCAATGTAAGGAGCATTCTTCCCACTGATTACCAATGCAAGGAGCATTCTTCCCACTGATCACCAATGTAAGGATCATTCTTCCCACTGATCACCAATGTAAGGAGCATTCTTCACCAGAAAACTTCACTCTTTTCATGGTTGACTTTAGGACCAGAAGCCTGTACTGCTCTATCACAGAGACCACCTCCTATGCCTCCTCCGTCCCAGAGACAATAACAGACACATCATCGGCATAGGCCACGACCTTCAAAGGTGGCACACCAGCAATGCCCAAAGGCACACCGCACAAAGATCCACCCTCCAGCCTTCTTATGAAGGGGTCAATTGCGAATACATATAGCAGGGGGCTCAGAGGACATCCCTGGCGCACACCAGAGCCAACCTCAAAAGGCCGTCCAACCCAACCATTTACCAATGGGAAGCTCTCAGAACCTCTATGTAATGTTTTCAGCTAATCTATAAACCTCCCCTGCAGGCCGTATCTACCACATAGCAAATATAGGTACTCATGATTGACTCTATCAAAAGCCTTCACCTGATCCAATGCCAGCAAGTACTTTCTCCATCCAGCAGCCCCGCATCCAAAGCCTCCCGGACAACTAAAACCGCTGGAAAGGTACTTCTTACCTTGGACCGAGCAGTGCTGATGATTGGACAACAAATCGCCTGCTACTGACGACAAGCGCCAAAAAAGAATCTTCGCCAAGATCTTTCTATCAACATTGAGAAGACTGATGGGGCACCAGTTCTCAATCATTGAGGAGTCTTTACCTTTTGACAGAAGAATCACAGCGGATTGCCTCATGGAGGGAGGGAGGGAGCTGCCTCTTCTAGACAGCTGTTATAAACCTCTGCTAAAAAGGGAGCCAGAATGAACTGAAAACACTTGTAGAATTCAGCTGTCAACCCATCTGGCCCAGGCGATTTTTTTGGTAGCCAGCTTCTCTATAGCATGAACTACCTCATCCACTGAAATTGGTTCTGTCAAATCAATCAAAGGCCTGTGACCGTCTTATCTGCTATGCCTTGCTTACAGTTCTGGTAAGGATCAGGTGAGTGATATTTTCCATAATCCCTCTCCAGAACCAAGGAGGCATGCCGGTCGTATTGACACTTCCTAAGAAGAAGCTTCACCTCAGAGATCTCCTCTATAAGAGACAAGATGATCAAGCTTCCTCCGCAAATGCTGGTAGGCAAAGTACATACCAAGCTGCTTCTTCCTACTTAAGGCCTTGAAAAGTCCAATTGCCCTAATGCCACGTACACACGACCGGACTTTACGGCATACTTTGCCCGGCGGACTTTACGACGGACTTTCCGAATGAACGGACTTGCCTACACACGATCAACCAAAGTCCGACGGATTCGTACGTGATGACGTACGACCTGACTAAAACAAGGAAGTTCATAGCCAGTAGCCAATAGCTGCCCTAGCCTCGGTTTTTGTCTGTCGGACTAGCATACAGACGAGCTGACTTTTCGACCGGACTCGAGTCCGCCGGATAGATTTGAAACATGTTTCAAATCTAAGTCCGTCAAACTTTTGATAAAGAAAGTCAGCTGGAGCCCACACACGATCGAATTGTCCGACGAAATCCGGTATGCCGGACCAAGTATGTCGTAAAGTCCGATCGTGTGTACGCGGCATTAGTTTCACAAGCTACCACCACTCTGACCTATGCAGCGTACACACGACCGTACTTTCTGTTAGAAAAGGTCAGACGGAATCATTCCATCGGACATTGTGATCGTGTGTGGGCTACATCGGACTTTTTCCTTTCTAAAATTCTGGCGGACCTAGAAATAGAACATGTTTCAAATCTTTCCGACGGAATCAGTTCTTATCAGGTAAACCGCTCGTCTGTATGCTAGTCCGACGGACCAAAAACGATGCAAGGGCAGCTATTGGCCACTGGCTATTGAACTTCCTTTTTCTAGTCTCGTCGTACGTCATCACGTTCTAAACGATTGGACTTTGGTGTGATCGTGTGTAGGCACGTCCGTTTCAGCGGAACTCCGTCGGAAAGACCGTCGGAGTCTATTCTGATGGAAAGTCTGGTCGTGTGGATGCGGCATAACTGCTGCAAAAGTCCAGAATGGAAACCTGTGCCTGAAAAAAATCCTCAAAGGATTGTCTTACCTCTACATCTTCCAGGAGAGCCAAATTCAGTTTCCAGGTTCCCCTTCCCCTGGGTGGAGTGTCCGAGGCATTCAGAGTCTGCCAGGCCTGCAAATTTGACTACGCTGTTGTCACCAGTGTGCATTTGATTTACATGTTGTCCTATTGGTGTCAGCAGTTGATTACTGTTAATGTAATATATATGATCTTTGATTCGACGCCAAAAAGCTTGTTTGGTTTTGCCCACGTAGAAACTGCCACATTCACAAAACTTAATGTACACCATGCCCTTTGTCTGACAGTTGACATGGTGCACAATAGAATGTAGCCTGCCGTTTGGCAGATACATTGCATGGTTTTCATATACCCATGGGCAAAAAGCACATGAACCACATTGCCAGGTTCCTCTTGAGGTAGTATCCTCACTAGGTGCCTCAGAGAAATGGCTTTGTGTCAATTTGCAGCATTAGAACACATTCCAATGAACTCTCGAGGTGGTAAACATGATAAAAAGATTCTGCAAAGGGAAATGGGATTCACACCCTTGTTGCTACTACTGTCCCCGGCCTCAATGATGCTATAAGCTATAAACCATTTCTGTAAAAATATCCATATCCTTATTCTCTATGAGATTAGATTCATACTTGTCCATATTGCTATTTGAAACAGCATACTGAAAATTGCTCTGCTTTGTGGTGCAATGATAATTTCTTATCCTAACCGCAATGGTCCTGTCATGTATAATTTTTCTTTTTTTTTTTTCTTTTGTGTGTCTATGTCTAAGTTGTTATTGTGCTTGCCTGTGTTGTTTTATTACGTGTTGGCTGGAGATCTTTTTTAAATGGGTGTGCCTTCCTTGTTGGGTTTGTATGCCGGGATCTGACCCTGGCTTTGTTGCTGTTTTTTCAGGGCGTAGTTTGAGATGTGGGCGTTTGTAGATGCTGCGTCGCACTTTAATGTTGGCGTGTTCCAGGATTGCATGCATGCGTCGTGTGGACGCGTTGATGCGGTGGGACGCGTGCACAATGGTCATGCGGCACGTCATTGCATCATTTGCCGCATGTGATCTAGCTGTATCTATTCGTCCATTTTTTAGGGGCAGAGTTTTTTGTGGAGGTGCACTTGTATGAATAGGCGTGATTACACCGCCCCGTGTACCTCCTCACTTTCTGCTGATATTCGTCGGCCCGCCTGACGTATACAATTATTTAAAGACGCTAATGCGGTCACGTGACTATGTTATACGTCACATCACGTGGCTTTTTGGCGCCATACTTGCTCCGCCACGCCCCTCTTGTTACCTCTACGCCCCTTTATAAGAGGTAGACGCACATGGTCACATGACCACGATCACATGACGACGTTATACGTCACCTGACGGGCTTTTTGGTGCCATACTCGCACCGCCACGCCCATCTTGTGACCTCCATGCCCCTTTATAAGAGGGAATGCACAATAGTTTGGTTTACACACAGAGAGGAAAGCTGTACACACTGGTGCAGTGTCAAAGGGTAAGTCGTATTTCTGATAGCCCTTCTAGCAAACCATTCTGTGACATTTTTTATTGATCGGATACTTACTCTATTTATATAATTGCTTCTGTTATAGGGATATATCTTTTCCCCTGCTTATGCGGCAACATTCGGCTGAGCCTTAACAATAGGTCTCCCCCTTTGGGATAAGTGCAATATTCACATACTCAGGTTTGTCCTTATGTCCCTTCTTTTTCTTTTCATTTTTATCTGCATTTAAGCTTCTTTATATATGCAAAGTACTTAATAGGTTTCTATAGCCCCTTTCTTAGACATGCCATCAGTCTTTATACTTGAGGGGATTCTGTACTTACTCGTTGAATACATTGGTACTGTACCTATGGGCCATTTTTTGGTACTATTGGTAAGTCCCACTTATATATACTTTTTGTATTTCTTTTTTTATTCTGCTTTACTATGTATACCCTGCTCAAAGGGTTAATAGCTAACTATAGATTCTGTCCATGTTCAGATAGTTTGTTGGAAACACTTATAGTGGGAATCTGTGACCACTTACCTCTGTGTGTGATCTATAGTCTAACATTTTTACATCTTTAATCTATATGACTGTTATACATCAGGTGAGAGCTATTCTAGTATAATCTGCTTTTTTTTTTTGTTTAATTATTTTTTTATTGAAAGTTTTTTAAACATTGTACAGTATCCGAACATAAATAAATGGGAGAGGTACAGTATCCCCACTGCTCCAATATAATGGAAATACAACTTATCATTTGACATAAACAATGTACAAAAGCGTTTGAATTACTCTATATGATTATCATAATGAAAAGCTGAGCATTACATCAGGCCCATCCATTCTCTTCAACTTCAAGATAACGTCATTACTATATTAAGATTGAGGCGTCTATGACAGCAATATGTCTTTCAACAAAGAACTGTACCTTAAAGTAAAGTAGATAGTAAAGAAAAAGCAAGAATAAGAAAATAGAAGAGAAAGTGGGTATGGGGGGGGGGGGGTAAAGGGGGGTATTTAGCCATAGCAGGATTCAACCTTATAACTCTATCTACTTTTTTCTACTATCCCTGTTGGGACATAATTTCTGCGTTTGCTGATGAAAACTTAAAGGCGAACCAAGAGGACCATATTTTATTTGCTAAATCAAATTTGTTTCTCAATGTGAGCGTGCTGCTTTCCATATGGTAGATACGATTTACCTCCACGAGCCATTGGCGTAACGTGGGAATTGCTTGTTGTTTCCAAAATTTTGGGATAAGCATCTTAGCTGCGCTTAGGAGATGGGGTGTAATAGATTTTTTATATGACCCTATTGGTTCATCCGTACAGTATTACCCATGGGTCATTAATAACTTCACTACCTTGTATTTCCTTAATCCAATGTAAAACAGTGGACCAATATGGTTTAGTAAGGGGGCATAGCCACCAGACATGGGCATGGGTCCCTTGTTCTCCACATCCTCTCCAGCAAAGCTCTGATTTGGATGGAAAAGTTTTATGGAGCACTACAGGAGTATAGTGCCATCTTGTCAGGAGTTTATAGTTTGCTTCAGCAGCTTTTGAGGATATGGATGAAATTTGTGACAATTAAAGTATGATGGTAGGTTGACTGTCTGATAATGGACTTTGGAGCTCCTGCTCCCATTTAGTAAGAAATGGCTGTTGCAAAACGGGAGATAAAGACAAAAGAGCTTGATAAACAAATGAAATGGGTTCATCAGGTGATTGGATTCCAACAAGAAGGCTCTCTATTGGATTCAGCTCTGTTTCAGGCCGCAGAGGATGCGGAAGGGATTTAATGAATTGCGAAAGTTGATGATATTTCCACTGGTCCATAAATGGTATCAGGGTCGTTGTTATTAGTCTAGATATGGGGAGGATTCCCGTGTCTGTGATCACTTGATGTAGCAAAAGAGGAGAATCCGATATCCAGTTGCTGAATCTCGGGTCCATGTTCCCTGGTGGGAAGTAGTCATGACCAGTCAATATCATAAGTGGAGAGTTGTAGCGCCATTTTTGTGTTTTACACAGCGAGTCCCATGTTGCTAGGGACGATTTGGTGAGTGGCGATGTTGTATGGGCTAATTTGCGAAATCTGTTAGGTATCCAAATTAAAGGAAACAGGTCTGCGTCACTTAGTTCCATTTCCAGCTGTACCCAAAGTTTGGAGTTCTTATGGTATTTCCAATCTGATATCCAGTTTAGTATAATTGCAAAATAATAACGTTTAAAGTCCGGTATCGCTAAACCTCCTTCACGTTCTGGCTTGATTAGACATTTATAAGCAAGTCTGGGTCGTTTACGGTTCCAAACATATTTGCATATCATAGATTGCACTAGTCTAAAAAAGCCAGGGGGAATCTTATAAGGGATCATCTGGAACATGAAGAGCAGTCTGGGCAACACATTCATTTTCACAATGCTAATTCAGCCCAGCCACGAGTGAGCCATCTGGGTCCACTTTTGTAGGTCTGTTTTAATTGAGTTTAATAAAGGTATGTAATTCTTACAAAACAGAGAGGTTAGTATTTTAATGAGTGAGGTTGCAAGCTGAAAGGAAAAGATGGTTTCAACATTGCGGCCGTGCCATGGGGAATTGATATATTTAAGATTTCCGATTTGGCTAGATTAATTTTAAAATTAGAGAGGGTTCCAAATTTATGAAAGGCTGACATAAGATTGGGGAGAGTAATAAGGAGTTATTGAACATAAAATAAAATGTCGTCCGCGTATGCCGCATATTTATGCTCCATTGTGCCCGTTTTAATACCGTGAATATTGGGATCGCTGCGTATCGTCGCTAAAAAGGGTTCTAAAGAAAGGGCGAAGAGGATTGGTGAGAGGGGACAACCCTGAAGGGTGCCATTATAGAGGGAGAAAGATTCACTCAATATATCATTGATCCTCAGCTGCGCAGAGGGTGATTGATATAATGCTGAAATTCTTGTTAGCATATTTGGTCCTAATCCCAGATACAACAACGTTGACATCAAGTACTCCCAGTCCACCCTATCAAATGCTTTTTCAGCATCAGTAGATAAGATAGGAAATCAGGGATAGTGTTCTGAGGGAGTTGTCACGAGCCTCCCTTCCTGGGATAAATCCCGTTTGGTCTTTAGTGATCCATTGAGGGAGCAAGGGTAACAGTCTGGTCGCAATCGCTTTGGCATATATTTTAGCATCTAGATTCAACAAAGAAATTAGGCGATAGCTACCACAAAGGCTTGGGTCCTTGCCTGGTTTGGGAAGTACTGTGATGTGGGCATGAAGAGTCTCTGGGTGAAAGCCCCCCCCCCCCCGCGGAGATCGAGTCAGCATATGATGTTAGATATGGGAGCAGGGTATCACCAAATGTACGGTAATAAGCGACTGTGAAGCCCTCAGGGCTTGGTGCTTTACCAGTGGCCATTAATTTAAGTGCCGCCCCGAGTTCCGCGGCGGAAAACCCCCCCTCCAGAGCCTCAATCACTGAAGCGGAGAGCTTAGGTAATTTTGCCTGTGTACGATAGTCTTGAATAAGTGTTTTCCTGTTTCCTCTGTAACACCCTTGCCGACATTATAAAGTTGTTGATAAAAGGAACGAAATTCTTTCGCGATGTCATTCGTTTTATACAACAATGTCCGCAGGAGAGTTTATTTTAGCTATATAAGAAGCCGATTTCTTCTGCCGCAATGAGCGGGCTAAGAGACGACTAGGTTTGTTGCCCCATTCATAAAATTGTTGGGATGTTATGCGCAATCTGGATGTATTTTCCACATGGAATAGGGCCTTTAATTCTTCCCATTTCTGTGTGAGGGAGTGAAGGATCAAGGGTGAGTTAGAAAGTTTATGATTCTTCTCAAGAGTGCCTATATCTTTAATAAAATTTTAACTTTTAATTTTAAAAGTTGTTATTGCGCATGTGTTCTTTCCTTCTTTTTTCTGGAGCCCAGTTCTATTAACTTTCCTCTTATATAAGCCTTATGGGCTTCCCAAAGAACCCCAGGGGACGTTTCGGGGGATACATTCTCCCGGAAATAGACAGAGAGTCCATTCTCAATTTCCTTTCTGTCGATTTCCTCAGATATGAGTGAGTCGTTCAACTTCCAATTCATAGTTTTTCTAGGTAAGGACGGTATGTGTAGGTGCATACTAATGGGGGCATGATCATAAATTGTTGAAATTTCAATATGAGAACTGGTCACTAACTCCAGATGGTAATGGTTGATGAAAAAGTAATCTATACTTGAATGGGAGCTGTGAAGATGTGAGTAGTGCGTATAGTCTTTTTCACGCGGATGCATTATCCTCCATACATCTATGAACTGGGATTCATGTAGCTGTTTACGTAAAAATGCAAGACGTCTATGGGGAATGCTAGATCTACCCTGGGGAGTGTCCAGGGAAGGCTCCATGGGAGTGTTAAAATCTCCTTCCAAAACAATGCATCTGTGGGAAAAATCCCTTAGTTTGGATAAAGTAGAAACCAGAAAGCTAGCTTGTCCCTGATTCGGGGCGTAAACATTAGCTAAGGTACATGGTAAGTTACCCAGACCGCCCTTTAAGAATAAAAATCTACCAAATGGATCCACAAGAGTGTCTTCCAAAGGTAAAAGAGGATCCCGTCCGGAATCCAATGGCCACACCTTTTGCTTTTGTGACATCAGAGAGGCTGTAATACCACAAAGGGTAGTGGTGAGCATAAAGTTTGATCGAAGTTGTGTGCGTGAGATGGGTTTCCTGAAGGAATACAATGTCCCCGCTTAAACGTTTAAGTTCTCTATATAACGAATGTTTCTTACCAGGAGCATAAAGCCCTCTCACATTGAGGGATATCAGATTAATCATAGCCATTGCATTCGTTGGGAATACGTAACCTCCACCTTAATCTTACAAGGCTGGAAAAGGGAGGGGGAGGGAAAAAGAAAAGGAAGAGAGAGAGAAAGTAGGAACCAAGAGAAAAAACATAAAAAAGACATCTGTATACACATCTTTTTTGTGCACGCAAAGCCTTGCGGTGCAATATGCGTGGCGACGTGGAGCCCGGCCAACCAAAGCACATCACCCCAAGAGGGATAACTGCTGTGGAATACCAGGCCCCCTGCCGCCCCTTGGTGGGGAGCGGTGCCATTTTAGGACCCAGACCACGCATGACCACGCAAGATAGGCATACGTCATCTGTGTGGTCCGGTGCCGGCACAGAAAACAAATTTGCAACATATGAGATTAACAATGCAACCCATAGCGTTAACTGTGGGCCGTGACCCAGTCTGACCTAGGGTAGCAAACAGTTCTCTATAAGGGGTATAATCACAGCGACTCAACTTAAGGAAATATAATATAAACCTTATGTAAATAATAAAAGATACCGAACTGTAATAAAACAAGGAATCTGGAACATTTTCCCAACCTGTTGACTGGATAAAAACTTTGCTTGCTGAGGTCGAGTAAATATACTCAGATTAGACTATAGCATGGTCAGCCCACTTGTGAAGTACCGCTCGGTGTGGCTGAACGGTGGTGCCGAGAGACTTTCTGCCATTTCATTTCCGATGGAGCGGGAAGTGCGGGTATGGTGTCTTGCCAACCTGGTAGTTCCGGAGGCTCTATGCTGAGATCCATACAAAATACATCCAGATCTTCCGGGAAACGGAGAATGGCTGTTTTACCATCCCTGTGCACTATAAGGGCGGCCGGGAATCCCCATCTATAGTTAATGGATGCCGTTCGCAGTTTTTGTGTGAGGGGTTTGAGCGCTCTCCGTCGTTTCAGCGTTTCCCTGGCAAGGTCGGGAAAGAAGGATAGGGTGACTCCGTCAAATTCGAGTGTAGCTGCCTCTCTTGCTTTTCGCATTATTAGTTCTTTTTCCTCGAAGTAATGCACCCAGCAAATGACATCCCTGGGAGTATCAGAGGACAGTTTTGCGGGCGGAGGGCTCGATGGACCCTATCTAGTTTCAGAGAATAATCAGCAGGGTTACCCAGGAGGCTATTGAAAATGCCGCGAATGGAGGCTACTAAGTCATCATACTTAGTCGCCTCAGGCAGTCCCCTAATACGGATGTTGTTCCTCCTGTTGCGGTTTTCCTGGTCCTCGATCTTGTAGAGCGCCATTCTATGGGCTAGGTTGAGGTTACAGGTGAAAGATTGTAAGTCTCTGATTGCTGCTGCGTGTCTGTCCAGATGTTGTTCTGTCTCTTCCACGCGCTCCGGTACTTGAGCAAGATCTGCTCTCACCCCCGATAGTTTTTTTTTATTTACCTTCTCCAGACCAAGAAGCATAGACGCCAGATCCCATTTCGTGGGAAGACCACTCATTAGCTCCACTACTCCCGAGTGTCTAATCGGCTTCTCTCCTCGTCTGAACCGCCGGAGGATACTGGAGACCGGTGTCTGATTTCGGGCCTGTGACGAGAGGCGGAGCTCGCTCCCGACCCACTTGGTGAGCGGCCTAGTCCGTCTGCTTCAGTGGGATCCTCGGGCTCCGCATCGAGAAATCGCCTAATTGTGTTTTTTAGAAGTGCCCTTTTTAGGCTGGGGCTTACCCGATCTCTTTCCCATGCTGGCCATAGGTATGAAAATGCAGAAGATAGTTGTTAAATGCTGATAAAGTAGGTTCCAGCACCGGTGCTCACATGAGAAGCGTCCTCACTGTCTCATGTCCAAGCCACGCCCCTAGTATAATCTGCTTTTGATTTTGGGATTTTTTAATTTTTTTAATTTCAATCAAATGTATAGGTGCATCCTATTCCATAATGCATATTTTTCTGTTTCATTTAGTGGTACCTACCATAGACCACATGATATGTGTGTACTTTATTACTGCACACATATATATGAAATTTGAAACTTTGTCTTTCCGGTTGTCTGTGTAGTTTTGTGAGGTTCTCCCATACCCTGAGCCACAAGTTCACCAGGCAACAATATATGTTGTTATGTCTATATGTACCTGGTTTTTGTGTATATGTACTCCTCCTGGGGAAATTATGTAATAACTATTGTTATACTTACATAAATATATACAAATACTTATACATGTACTTCTTTGTTTTTAAATATACCAGCACCTACCCAGTATCTGTCCTGAGGAAGCTAATATTTAAGCGAAACGCGTCGACAAGCAAGCTTTTGGAGGCATTGCTGTATCAAAAATCTCTTTTTTACTTTGATATATTACCAAACCATTCCTTGTACCTTAGATTCAGCCCTCTGTAACGGCACTATTGAGTAACTGGTAACTGTTTATAAAGGGTGTTTTTTGTATGTTGTTTATATGTTTTTTATTTATGCAGTAATAAAATGTATACCTTTTTATTGATTCTCCCTCTCATTATGTGCTCACAAAGTCCACCAATTTTTTGACTTGTTCAAACCTTATATATATATTTTGGATGTTAGCATGGTGAGGGACATCCCTTTCCACCAATGTAAATTAAATTCCGCCCAGTGACCACCATTGTAAAGGGCATTCTTCTCACTGATCACCAATGTAAGGAACATTCTTCCCACTGACCACCAATGTAAGGAACATTCTTCCCACTGATCACCAATGTAAGGAACATTCTTCTCACTGATCACCAATGTAAGGAACATTCTTCCCACTGATCACCAATGTAAGGAACATTCTTCTCACTGATCACCAATGTAAGGAACATTCTTCCCACTGATCACCAATGTAAGGAACATTCTTCTCACTGATCACCAATGTAAGGAACATTCTTCTCACTGATCACCAATGTAAGGAACATTCTTCCCACTGATCACCAATGTAAGGAACATTCTTCTCACTGATCACCAATGTAAGGAACATTCTTCTCACTGATCACCAATGTAAGGAACATTCTTCTCACTGATCACCAATGTAAGGAACATTCTTCCCACTGATCACCAATGTAAGGAACATTCTTCCCACTGATCACCAATGTAAGGAACATTCTTCTCACTGATCACCAATGTAAGGAACATTCTTCTCACTGATCACCAATGTAAGGAGGATTCTTCCCACTGATCACCAATGTAAGGAGGATTCTTCCCACTGATCACCAATGTAAGGAGCATTCTTCCCACTGATCACCAATGTAAGGAACATTCTTCCCACTGATCACCAATGTAAGGGACATTCTTCTCACTGATCACCAATGTAAGGAGCATTCTTCCCACTGATCACCAATGTAAGGAACATTCTTCTCACTGATCACCAATGTAAGGAACATTCTTCCCACTGACCACCAATGTAAGGAACATTCTTCCCACTGACCACCAATGTAAGGAACATTCTTCCCACTGATCACCAATGTAAGGAACATTCTTCTCACTGACCACCAATGTAAGGAACATTCTTCTCACTGATCACCAATGTAAGGAACATTCTTCCCACTGATCACCAATGTAAGGAACATTCTTCTCACTGATCACCAATGTAAGGAACATTCTTCCCACTGATCACCAATGTAAGGAACATTCTTCTCACTGATCACCAATGTAAGGAACATTCTTCTCACTGATCACCAATGTAAGGAACATTCTTCTCACTGATCACCAATGTAAGGAACATTCTTCCCACTGATCACCAATGTAAGGAACATTCTTCCCACTGATCACCAATGTAAGGAACATTCTTCTCACTGATCACCAATGTAAGGACAATTCTTCTCACTGATCACCAAAGTAAGAAGCATTCTTCCCACTGATCACCAATGTAAGGAACATTCTTCTCACTGATCACTAATGTAAGGAACATTCTTCTCACTGATCACCAATGTAAGGAACATTCTTCTCACTGATCACCAATGTAAGGAACATTCTTCTCACTGATCACTAATGTAAGGAACATTCTTCTCACTGATCACCAATGTAAGGAACATTCTTCCCACTGATCACCAATGTAAGGAGCATTCTTCTCACTGATCACCAATGTAAAGAGTGGGGGGTAGTCCTGTGTGGACCATCAGATGAACATAGCAGATTTTAACAGTAGGGGTCTTCATACCAAGAGTAGGGTACGATCTATGTTCAGATGGGCATTGTAAGTTATCCAGGGGTCCCAGATTTTTTAAAATTTAAAATTTTTTTTTGAAAGTGAGCTTCTTATGGACGAAAAAAATGGAATTTTTTGTAGTAAATACAAATACATAATTTTCACTAGGACAATAGGCCTTTATCTTCCTTGCCTCCTGGGAGTTTGTGGTTATGATACTCATGCATTATGAATGACATTGAAACTTGCGGCTTTTCCTTCATTTACTATGGTCATTGGGAACCTTTTACAGATGTTTTTCTTCCATGATTCCTCGGCAATTTTGGACCACCTTGTATTATTATTTAAAGGAGAAAAATTCCTTTATTAAAAAAAAATAATGTAGCATATAAAATTGCTACACAAGCCAGTTTGTAATTTAAGACCCCTTTCACACTGCCAGCGCAGTCCCGCAGTTTCCCCGCATCCAATTCGCATTGCAGGAGACTGACTGGCTGTCATTGGAGCCGGTTCACACATCTCCGGGACGAAGAAGGGCCCTGTGCGTCTTTTGCTCCGTTTCAGGCAAAAATTTGGACCTGATTCGCCCCTAAAACAGTGAACCGGGACGTGCCGGACCCCTGCTGAGGTGTGAACCCAGCTTTATATAGTAATGGACACAGGTCCTCCTATTGAGAAATCAGTCTGGAAAGTACATAGTGAAACAAACAGCTATTTCTTCAGAACAGAAAAAGGTAGAAATCCCCAACAATGTTTGTTAACCTCTTCCCGAATGCCTAGGGAACAGGAATGATCAGCGATAATGTGACCATTGTGATTGGCTGTCACAATGGTCACATGATTGGGAGCCAGTCCTGCCAGCTACCGATCATTACTCCGGACCGAGAGCTGTCTGTAACGGCTCGGTCTCTGTCCCGGGAGCACGCAGTGACTCCCAGCACAAAACATTGGCCGCCCAGCAACGTAAATGTGCAGTGTGTTGGCGTTAAAGTCCACCCTTTTGCAGCAACACATTTGTGTTACATGGGCAGCAAAAGCTTAAAATCCCTGCAATATACATTGATCACCCACAGTAGGCTGTTTTTCACCAAAGTGAAGTTCCATTTTAAGACATAATCTTTGTATGTGAACGGGCATAATGTGCTTCTGTGTTGTAAACAAACAGCTTACTGATGATTATCAACAGGGCTGCTGATAAAGCAGTACCACCATCCCTCCTGTGCTAGGCCTGGCCCCATCAGTTAAAAATGGCGGCCTGGGCACCTGATGATCAGGAAGGTCGGCTGTACTGCCTCCTCTTGTGGTTCCCCACACCCCAACTCTGATCACCCACAACCCTGTGCTGACCAGGCTCCCCTGTGTGCTGCCACCCTCCCTGCAGCACTGCCGGCCTCCCTTCTCTCCTCTCCTGCCGGGGCTGTGGGCACACGGAGGATTGGTTTCAGAATGGAGAGTGCAGGGGGAGATAAATATGTCATATTTACTGGCTCCTTTCTTTCCTGAATGAACACAGTAAGCGATCGGTACTGATCGTGCCTGTGTACATTCATCACTGATGCATCGTAAACTTGGTTTACTATGCTTCCGTTTGTGACTGAACAGGAAGCTGAGTGCTTCCTATTCATTAATCTGTGCAGCTGAGGCTGGTGAGAAAGGAACTGAGGAATATACAGTATGTTCTCATTAGGAAGCCCACGCAGGCACAGGGAGAATGTGCAAACTCTAGGCAGGCGGAGCCGTATTTGGGATTCAAAACAACTACCCCAGTGCTGTTAGGTGGAAGTGCTAACCACTTAGCACTTTATTTGATGTGTAGTTTGATTCATATTCATGAGGTCCCTTTTAATAATCACTTTCACTATTTATACAAAAATTGTTTTGCTTATGGTGTTACTTGTCTGAACAATTCTCTTTCTGTTAAATGTCTACAGATAAACCTATTCTGGATAAGTTACTCCCGAAGCACAGGGTCAAAGTCTTGGACGCTCTCTCCACCTCACTGCCCCTTCAGGTGACGGCAAATCTGATCAGTTATGAAGAATACTGGAGACGTTGTTGTGTTGAACGTTGGCCTGTCTGTGACGTCTCCCGCTATGGCTCTAGCTGGAAAAGGTTATTCTTCGAGAGACACCTGGAGAACCTCATTGAACGCTTCATACCTGATGTGACCGAGATACGGACCATCTGTGAGGCTGTTGAGCTCAGCAAGGACTATGTGAAGAGGTTGGACATCCAGCAGCTGCTGCCACCGGTGAGGGTGGAGATCAGGAGGGACGAGGAGTGCGATGAGATCTCTGATGAAGGAAGTGAGGTCGGTGGTGACCTTCCCTCCATGGACCACTTTGATTTCAACCTCATAGCCAATTCACTACATGGTCTAGAGGAACTGCACCTTGTCTATGGGGTTAAAGGTTGCGGCATGAACTTTGAGTGGAATCTCTTTAGGTTCACAGAGCGGGACTGCAATCTGCTGGCTGACACCTTCAAGACCTTCAGAGACCTGAAGGTAAGCGATTGGCTCTGAGGAGCTGCAGCACACCCCTTTTCCACACCTAATAGTCAGTGTTTCCAATCACACTTGGACCAACAGTGAGATGTGGAACGTGGCTTTAGAATTCTGAAAGGCTCTGCAATCTTGTTCTGGTAAGGTTATGAGAACTTTGACAGACCTACAACAGCTATAACTGTCCTGGGAGGGTAGGATGGAGCACTGGCAGGGGCAGCTAGTGAGATATATAAACAACAATAATAGTAATAGAAGTCCAGTTAGTATTTGGAAGCTAAGTCCATTTCCTTCTGGATCCAGCCCTGTAGATCTTTCGAGCTTTTGGGGCTATCATGGCATTTTGAAAGCTAACTGATCATGTGTTCTTCACAAGTCCTCCTCCACTTATATTTAATAAAATGGGTTCTAGCTTCCCTTAGAGCAGGGGTGTCAAACTCGTTTTATTCACGGTCCGCATCAGCAATACGATTGCCCTCAAAGGCCCAGTAGCATTTGTAAGACCAGATGTCCAGAGCACCCCACTCCCCTTACATCAGATGTCAAGAGCCCCTGCACCATGGGAAGTAAAGGGTCCCCCATCATCCATTACATCACAGCGCACCCCCCTTACCTTGTGCTGCTGCTGGGAAGAAGCTGGGGGAGCAGAGTTGGGAGGCAGAAAGTGCAGGGTCTGGAGGAGGACTAGAGGAGGGCTGAAATCAGCTGCCAGAGTCTGCTGAACTCTGAGACCAGGGGAGACGGGGACGAGGGGGTGCTGGGGCTGCACAGAGAAGCACAGGATCTGTAGGAAGAGTTCTGTCCTCCCTATGCTGCCAACTGCCAAGGTGGGGGCAAAGACGAGGGGGTTGCCACAGTTGCAGGAGAGGTGCGAGGGCCACACGAAATGGCCTGGTGAGTCAGATTTGGCCCACAGGTCTTGTGTTTGACACATGTGCCTTATAGAAACCCAGAGAACCATTACTAACATAGAAGTGGTTTGAAGAAAAGAAACGCTGGTTTTAGAATGTAATGCCTGGACAGAGAAATAAAGAAATGATGCCTCGGCCCCCTCACCTAAAGGGCCCAGGGACAGCTGCACCCTCCAAACCCCAAGTGTTGGTATAACCTAGGTTAGATATCTAGTATCTGATTGAGAATGGTAAGCATGCCTTTTTCTATTTTTTTGCTGTAAGCACAGCTCTCTTTTTGTGATTGGTTGCTATAAGCATGACTCTCTTTTTCTAACGGGTCATTGAAATCATTGCTCTCTTTTTCTAATTGACTGTTGTAAGCACAGCACTATTTTTCTGAATGGTCGCTGTAAGCACAGCTCTCCTTCACTGGTCACTGTAAGCACAGCTCTCCTTCTCTGGTCACTGTAAGCACAGCTCTGTTTTTCTGATTGGTTGCTGTAAGCATGGCTGTATTTTTCTAATGCCCTGTACACACGGTCGGATTTTCCGACGGAAAATGTGTGATAGGACCTTGTTGTCGGAAATTCCGACCGTGTGTAGGCTCCATCACACATTTTCCATCGGATTTTCCGAAACACAAAGTTTGAGAGCAGGATATAAAATTGTCCGACAACAAAATCCGTTGTCGGAAATTCCGATCGTGTGTACACAAATCCGATGGACAAAGTGCCACGCATGCTCAGAATAAATAAAGAGATGAAAGCTATTGGCTACTGCCCCGTTTTAAGTCACCGCATTCAGAACGATCGGATTTTCCGACAACTTTGTATGACTGTGTGTATGCAAGACAAGTTTGAGCCAACATCCTTCGGAAAAAATCCATGGATTTTGTTGTCGGAATGTCCGATCAATGTCCGACCGTGTGTACGGGGCATAATGGATCCTTGAAAGCATTGCTCTCTTTTTCTGATTGGTCGCTGTAAGCACAGCTCTATTTTTCTGATTGGTCACTGTAAGCACAGCTCTCTTTTTCTGATTGGTCGCTGTAAGCACAGCTCTCTTTTTCTGATTGGTCACTGTAAGCACAGCTCTCTTTTTCTGATTGGTCACTGTAAGCACAGCTATCTTTTTCTGATTGACTGTTTAAGCACAGCTCTCTTTTTCTGATTGGTTGCTGTAAGCATGGCTGTCTTTTTCTAAATGATTCTTGAAAGCATTGCTTTCATTTTCGAATTGGCTGTTGAAAACTTGGCTCTCTTTTTCTAATTGGCTGTTGTAAGCACTGCTCAGTTTTTCTGATTGGTCGCTGTATGAACAGCTCTCTTTTTCTGATTGGTTGCTGTAAGCTTGGCTCTCTTTTTCTCAGCTCCATTTTTCACAAACATCCTCCCTGCTACTAATTAGTATTACTATTACTATCACTAATTAGCATTACTATTAATATTACTAACTAGTATTACTATTACTAATTAGTATTACTATTACTATTGGACTGGGTTCACACATATGCAAATTGGATGTGGGTTTTCCCGCAACTAATTGGCATGACATGCGAGTGTGACTGGCTCTCAATGGAGCGGGTTCACACATGTCGGGGGGGGGGGGGGGTGCGGTCAGGATTGAAAAAGAGTTCTGTGCGTGTTTAGGTTCAGTTCAGGTGTGAATTCAGGACAAAAATTTGGACTTGAATCGCCACACCTGAATCGGTGAACAGACACGCATCGGACCCCAGGCACGAACCCGCACATATGTGAACCCGGCCTTACTAATTAGTATTACTATTGCCTTTTCCTACTAACGATTCTCCCCACATATTCCAGGTCTTCAGGTTGCACAAAAGTAAAGTGGACGATGACAAGGCCCGTATCCTGATCAGAAGTTTACTAGACCATCCATCTCTGGTTCACCTTGACCTGTCACACAACCAGATCTCAGACCGCGGAGCTCGTGCTATCGGCAAACTGCTGAACCAGAGCCAGCTTCAGATCCTCAACCTGTGCAACAACAACGTGGGTCTGCATGGAGCTAAGGCCATTGCTCACGCCTTGTCCAAAAACACCGTCCTCAATACGCTGAATCTACGCCTGAACCACATCGGGGATGAGGGTGGCCAGGAGCTCTCTAACGCTCTGCTGAAAAACACCACCCTAGTAACTCTGCATCTGGGGAGCAACGAGCTGTCTGAACCCACTGCAACTGTCCTGGCACACGTCCTCACCCAGAACACCACACTCAAGAGCATCAGCCTCTCCAGCAACCGCATTGGATTGGTATGTGCCCGACTCAGCCTTACCTGGTGGTGGTCTGCACTGCCGATATATATAGGTGCATGTGTCTTTGAAGTTCAACCAATCCCAATAAATATCCTCCCAGAATCCCCAAAGACAGTTAGAACAGTTCCCTGTAGACAAATATTTTAGTAATTAAAGTGGTTGTAAGTCCTTACATATACCCAGTGCAGTGACTGGCCTCAGGTGATACACAGAGATGAAACAAATCATCCTACGTAAGTTGTACCTGTTTATCTGCAGTCTTCTCTTCTCTACAGCTGTTCAAAGTGCAGAATTTATAAAACTTGTCTGAGCTGTCAGAAATCAGAGAGCGGAGATCTGAGGTTACACTCTGCAGAGCTCCTTGGGGGGGAAAAAAAATGGAAAACAAAAAAAAAAGATGGCAGCTCCTTGACTGTAAAAGATAGAAGGGTCTCCGCATACCGCTTCAATAAACTACAATCTGTGTGATGTTGACAGTCACTGCAACAGTCCCCACCCCCTGGGACTTCACTTCTAACGCATTTCACTCTAGAAGTAAGCCCTTTTGAGTGAAACGCATTCGAGGAGAGGTTCCAGGGGCGGGAACTGTTCAAGTGATTGCACCCGTGTTGCTTAATTTGTTGATGCGTATTGTGGTGCCTATGCCCTTTCTTTTCAAATAGCTTCTCAGCGAGTGCCCACACTCCAAAAATAGATCCTAAGGTCTTGTTAAATGATCTCTGAAGAGTGATCCAAATGATGAACGTTCTTCAGAGATCAAAGCGCATATAAACGAGCCCTAAGCGAGAGTCCACGCTTCACAAGGAGTGTCCATGTTTCAAAAATAGATCCTAAAAGCTTGTTCACATGTGAGGTTGCAAGCCACCCTGTTTAGCCACACTTTGATCTGACCCCCCCACCCCTAACTGCTTCCCCTTTGCTGCAGAGACAGTGGCCAAGGGTGTTCACATGACTCAACAGCAGCAGGATTTATAACCCCTGTCTGTTGTGGCGCACTAGCGGTTAATGCAAGCGGTGAGGAGGAAATACAGCGCCTCCTCGTGACAGAATCCAGACACCCTAACTGAGTATCTCGGCCAAGAGGCTGCTTCCCAAAGCTGTGGAACACAAGGCCAATGAATCTGGCTATAGTCACCCCAAGAACTAGGCAACATCAGTTTTGGAGTAAATCAGAATAAGAACTGTTTATTTGAACAAGAATGCAGGCTTTTATACACGCCAGGAGGACATTCCCCCCTCCTGAACATATTACCCTAACAATACAACCTGCACACAGGAATATACCGTATTTATTGGCGTATAACATGCACATTCGTTTTAAGAGTGAAGTTTCAGGAAAAAAACTAAAATTTTAAATAAGGAACTTTTAAGCAAAATAAGGGTC
Source organism: Lithobates clamitans (assembly GCA_037952925.1). Classification (NCBI taxonomy): domain Eukaryota; kingdom Metazoa; phylum Chordata; class Amphibia; order Anura; family Ranidae; genus Lithobates; species Lithobates clamitans. The sequence continues at coordinate 54,515 of JBBGZY010002148.1, forward strand.
AGTGCCCATCTGCAGCCTCACCATTGCCATCAATGCAGCCTGATCAATGTGCACCTGCTGCCTCACAAGTGCCATCAATGCAGCCTCACCATTGCCATCAATGCAGCAGCCTCACCATTACCTTCAATGCAGCAGCCTCACCATTGCCTTCAATGCAGCAGCCTCACCATTGCCATATTGCCATCAGTGCAGCCTGATCGATGTCCATCTGCAGCCGAGAGGGGGGCGGGACAAGCGCCGACAGATTACATACAGTGAGAATCTCCTATGATAGTCAGAACAGTGGTCCAATGGCTGCCCAGGAGACAAGACTTCCTATTACAGAGGCTGCCAAGTAAACAAGAAATTCTCACTGTTATGTAATTTGATGGTGCTTGTCCCGTCCCCCTCCCTGTCCCCTCCGAGGCAGCTAAAATTGAAGTATTGGCGTATAACACGCACGGGCTATTTGCACCCAATTTTCATGGTGAAAAAGTGAGTGTTATACGCCAATAAATACAGTAACTACAACAACCGACATATACTACAAACATGACCTTAATTAGACACCCGGATGACTCTGTGCCCACCCAGACTATTCAGGTCAGCCTTGCCGTCAGCTAGCTCAAAAATTACAATGTACATTATCATAAGTATAAACACATCCCACAAGGGTAGTGTGCTAGTAGACAATAGTTGAGTTAAAGCGGAGTTCCACCCAAAAATGGGACTTCCGCTTTAAGGAGAGGTGACCCCCTGACATGCCACATTTGACATGTACATTTTTTGGGGGGCGGGGGGGGGGGGGGGGGTGAGCGAAAACCCTCTTTTTAGAGGGTTCCAGCTCCCACTTCCTCCCGGGGCACCGCGGCGCCGGAAGGAAGATCACCTCTCCCCCTTCCCTCTCGGCAATCATCTGGGACACGTCACAGATCCCAAATGATTGCCTGGCCAGTTACAGCGCACAGCGCGGCTCGCGCATGCACAGTGCGTGCCCGGCTGTGAAGCCACAGCCGGGCGCCCACAGTGACAATGCCGGCGCTGCAGAGAGGAGGGGGCGACGAGCGGGGCTTCGTTCCCCCGCATCGCTGGACCCTAGGACAGGTAAGTGTCCCATTATTAAAAGTCAGCAGCTGCAGTATTTGTAGCTGCTGACTTTTAATTTTTTTTTTTAAGACCCTTAAGAGGCACACTAGACCTACTTGCAATAAACACATTATAGCAGACAACCCCAGATAGGTGGCTTGCTGATGACATCCACATCTGCTATGAGTCACACAGTCTGAAGCCGTCCTTGCTGGAAATGTGGCATATAGGCCCTTAAAATGGATCCCAGAGTCTGTGTGTCTTGGGGAAGCATGGACTTGAATCCAGAGTAACATTACTCCAAGCGTCCGCAGACATACGCCTCACAAAAAGTAGTGTTCCCTTAAAAGCCAGGGCCCGTAGTCAGTAGGCAAGAGGCTAGCATTCACCTCCAAAAGCCTCTGTCCTGGGTAAGTCTATCACACGCCTCACTGCCTTTTATATCATCTCTGCAGAGGGATCCAAATGCAGAGCGCTCTTCAGAGTTCAAAGCGCATATGAACGAGCCCTAAGTGAGTGTCCACGCTGCAAAAGTGGGTCGCCAATGAGCAACCATGCTGTATAAAATAGGTCCTTAGTGAGTGTCCACGCTCCAAAAGTAGGTCCTCAGTGAGTGTCCATGCTCCAAAAATAGATCCTCAGTAAGTGTCCACACTCTAAAAATAGGTCCTCAGTGATTGTCCATGCTGTAAAAAATAGGTCCTCAATAAGTGTCCACGTTCTAAAAATAGGTCCTCAGTGAGTGTCCACGCTGTAAAAAATAGGTCCTCGGTGAGTGTCCACGCTGTAAAAAATAGGTCCTCAATAAGTGTCCATGCTCTAAAAATAGGTCCTCAGTGAGTGTCCACGCTCTAAAAATAGGTCCTCAGTGAGTGTCCATGCTGTAAAAAATAGGTCCTCAGTGAGTGTCCACGCTCCAAAAATAGGTCCTCAATAAGTGTCCACGCTGTAAAAATAGGTCCTCCATAAGTGTCCACGCTGTAAAAATAGGTCCTCAATAAGTGTCCACGCTGTAAAAATAGGTCCTCAATAAGTGTCCACGCTGTAAAAATAGGTCCTCAATAAGTGTCCACGCTGTAAAAATAGGTCCTCAGTGAGTGTCCACACTGTAAAAATAGGTCCTCAATAAGTGCACATGCTGTAAAAATAGGTCCTCAGTGAGTGTCCACACTGTAAAAATAGGTCCTCAATAAGTGCACATGCTGTAAAAATAGGTCCTCAATAAGTGTCCACGCTGTAAAAATAGGTCCTCAATAAGTGCACATGCTGTAAAAATAGGTCCTCAGTGAGTGTCCAAGTTCTAACTTTTTATCGTTAGTTAAGAAAATAGAAGGGGAGATCAAACTGTCTTTAGTTTGATGTGTCCTGACCAGGCTTCACCTCCCCCATACTACCCCCATTATTACATAGGCCCCTCCCCCATACTATCCCCATAATTACACAGGACCCCATTCCATCCATCCACAGTCCCCTGCATTGCCCCCCCCCCCCAGTGGTCTCACATTGATAGTGTCCAAAGGATGTCATGCGAACACCAGGCACACCCTGAAGAACCGTCCAACGAAGAAGTTCTTCGGTGGGCTGATGGTCTGCAGCTTGTCGGACATGACGAGGGGTTAGCGTGACTGTGCTTGGGACTGACAAGACCTTTCCCTGGACAAGAATTACCTTACCAAGCTGGTCAATCACCGCACAGGCTGCTGACATAACACTCAACCTGTTACCAGCGCCCGCCAACATTTAATTCCACCCTCATCTCCTGAGTAATAGCCAGATCCACTTATCAACTATTTGATAAGTGCGGGCTCAAGGGGCAGCTGCTTTGAGCCCCAAATAATGACTGGGCCAGGGGCAGCTGCCCCTTCTGCCCCACGTTGCACAGAGTTAGGGCTGGAGGAAAGGGGTTCTTTCAAGTAAACTTGTCACTTTATGCATGTAAAGTCTCTGTAACCTTCTGCCCTATGGAATCAGATGTGACCTCATTGTGATGCATGAGCAGGATTAGCCTACATGGTGATGCTCAATGCACCAGATACACAGTACACGTCATTCCATACTTTACCTTGAAGCATCAGCAAATTTTATGAGTCTGATGAAAGCTTTGGAGTTACTGTATGTCTGGCATCATATGATCTCCATTGTGTCTCCAGGATGGCGGGAAGCATCTGCTGGAAGGGATGTCAGAGAACAAGACCCTGTTGGAGTTTGATCTGCGGTTGACCGATGTGGGACAGGAGAGCGAATTCTTCATAAACCAGGTTCTGAGAAGCAATCAAGAGCGGGCCCGACTACAGAGCCAACCAAAACCAGCACCAAGCCAAACCCAGGCTCTGCCCCAGATGTACTAAAAATGCTGTTTTCATCACTAGGGTACAAACATTCTGAAAATCCTCCAGTGTGATGTCCGGTTAGAGACAACCAGAGGGGTAAGGGGACACAAACATACATACATATACCAAGTACATAATAAATTATATGCACAAAAAATGTACAGTGTTGTTGGATTATTTAGAGAACATTTTCACATGGGGTAATGATAATACATGTACAGAAGATAAGGTAATCCCACAGTGGGGAAGAAGGTAAAGGGTAGCAGTACATACTTCCCTAATGATGGGAAGCACTGGAGTGGCACTATCTCCATCTTTATAAAAATCTGTGACAAAACAGGCTAAAGCAAAACAAGCCACGCCCCATTGTCTGAAACCAATCCCCAGAATACTTGACCCGCCTATTTCATTTTCCAAAACATGAGGCAGCAGCCATATTGTCAGTGATGGAAAGAGACGCCATGCTGGCGTAGCGCAGAGGAATAGAGGGACAGTGTTCCAACGGGCTGCAAAAACAAGCTGGATTTTATGGATATCGCTGGTAGGGTTTTCTGTGCATTTCACCTCTCTGATGGCTTAACACAGTGGTCCCCAAATATGGGGCCAAATGTGGCCCTTTATTTGCCTTTATCTGGCCACTATACTTCCCACTGACATCAACAATGGGGCATAATTCCTGCCACTGATACCAACAATAGGGCACTTTTCCTCCCACTGACACCAATGATGAGGCTGTATTCTTTGCCTTGATACCAATGATAGGGCACTATTCCTCCCACTGACACCAATAGGGCACTATTCTTCCCACTGACACCAATAGGGCACTATTCTTCCCACTGACACCAATGACAAGGCAGTATTCCTTCCCCTGACACCAATGATGGGGCACTATTCTTCTCACTGACACCAACAATAGGGCACTATTCCTCTCACTAACACCAATGATGGGACACTATTCCTTCCATTGACACCAATGATCGGGCACTATTCTTCCCACTGACACCAATGACAGGGCACTATTCCTTCCACTGATACCAACAATCGGGCACTATTCTTCCCACTAATACCAATGTTGGGTCATTGTTTACTCCTGTTGACGCCAGTGCATTTTCTACTCACACTGGTCACAGCCCGGCCCTCCCAAAGTCTGAAGGACAGTAAACTGGCCCTTTGTTTGGAACGTTTGGAGACCCATTGACTTAACAGAAAACATGTTGGTAAAGCACTGGACCCCGAGGTAGGAATAATGAAGCTTGAAATCCAAATTTTGAATATAAGAGGCAACTCTTTGTCAGTTGGTGTATCTCTGGGGGTCTCTGGAGTAGTCTCTAGAGTATAGTGAGCACAATACATTTAGCATGAATCTAGTAAGTCTCGATTGCACATGAGAGGAGGTCCAATAGAACAGCCAGCACATTTTAGGAGCTCAGAACCTTCATCATACTAAATTGTGATGCTCTCATCTTTTCTTGACTCTTCAGACCTCTCTGATGTCAACATATTGACTTACATGGGATTGATTCCTGGTCTTCATCATTCTTGTCGATTTGAATGCTCTGTCCAGCTGCAAGACTTTCTGCAGGTTGTAAAAGATAAAAATAATCTTTTGAAGCAACTTTTGCATGAGGTCCACGTTGTGAGCTGGACAGTAAGCTATATCAAGGTCTAGGGACCTCTCATATATTGATGAGAATGAATGTGGAATCGTGAGTACTTCACTCCATTTAGAGGGGTAAAGCCTATAGTCTAAATGAGTGAAGAATTTAAAAGAAGCAGCGTTTCCCCAATTAGGTTGGATATTTTATTGAATTTTATTGAGTGTTTTGGGGATTCCCTTCTTCAGGGCTAATTTATGTGTGTACATGGAGAGCAGCAGGAAAAGACAACATATAACAAAACAGCTTTACGGCAGAAATTCAGCTGGGACCAAAGTAATGACTGTTCGGCTTCTGTAAAGTGACCACACTCTGCTCAGGAACCCTGTGACTGTGAGCACATGCTTTGGCAAGATCTTTCTGCCTATCCTCCACCAAGAGCAGGAGGCAAGCCTCATCATCGGTGTCACATGTTTAAGGATCAGAAGACCTCTACTGAATTGTTGGCCTTGGGTTTAAATTGGTAAAGACCCCCTAATTCATCTTTGGAAGGGAGACCTATTCGAGGAAAATATTTATCAGACAATACCTTTAACCAGCTTCCTGCAGTAGAAAATGAGGGGTCTCCTGGACAGAGCTGCAGGGGCTAAAACACTCTTTTACGGCCTCACAATCCAGGTCTCATAGCCGTACAGTCTTTTGCTGGAGCCCTGTCTTCAGCAAATACAATTTTTGGCAGATTAAAAAAAAAAAAAACATCATACATTTGTACATTATATGGCCAAAAGTATGTGAAACCCCTCCAAATGATTACGTCCAGGTGTCTCCAGTGAAGGGCACTGTTAATACTACATCATACAAAGACATTCTAGACTAGGGTTTCTCAACCAGGGTTCAGTGGAACTCTACGGTTTCTCCAGAGGTTGCTAGGGGTTCCTTGAGAAAGGAGAAATTTCTGCCCCTCAGATAAGTTCCCACTGACACAATTGATCCTTTTAGCTATTTGTAAAGGGGGATTCTTCCCAATGATCACAAGTGTAAGGAGCATTCTTCCCACTGACCTTCATACTAATGTATTATAAGTTGTAGATATAGTCATTTTGGCAAGGGTTCCCTGAGATTGGAGTGTTATTTCAAGAGTTCCTCTGTGTTGAGAAAGGCTGTTCTAGACAGTTGTGCTCTTCCAACCTTGTGGTAACAGTTTGGTAAAGACCCTTTCCTATTCCAGCATTACTGTGTCCATGTGTTCAAAGCCAGCTCCATAAAGACATGGTGTGACCAGTTTGGTGTGGAGGAACTTGATTGTGCTGCACAAACCCCCGACCTTAACCCTACTGAACACCTTTGTGGTGAAATGGAATGCCAATTGTGAGCCAAGTCTTCTTATCCAATATCACTACCTGACCTCACAATTGGGCACAAACTCCCGCAGACACTCTCCAAAATCTTGTGGAAAGTATTCCCAGAAAAGTGGAGGATGTCGTAGATAGAAGGAAGGGAAGAGTTAGGTACCATCTCCATATTAATGCCCATGGTTTCTAGTGAAGGGTACTTTGAAAGCTACAGCAAAGACATTGTAGACAATTGTGCTCTTCCAGCCTTGTGGTAACAGTTTTGGAAAGACCCTTTTCTGTTTCAGCATGACTGTGCCCTAGTGTACAAAGCCAGATCCATAAGGACATGGTGTGACCAGTTTGGTGTGGAGGAACTTGAGTATCCTGTACAGAGCCCTGACCTCAACCCTTCTGAACACCTTTGGGATGAACTGGAATGCAGATGGTGAGTCAGGGCTTCTCCTCCAACATCAGTACCTAAACCTCACAAATGGTCACAAATTCCCACAGACAACCTTTCAAAATCTTGTGGAAAGCCTTCTCAGAAGAGTGGAAGAAGCTGTAGCCACAAAGGTAGGGAATTCCATATTAATGGCATTGAGCGGAGTGCAACTCTATATTAATGGCCATGGATGGCTGGAGGTCATTGGCTCAACCCTTTATTAATGGATATGGAATGTCCAACAAACTTAAATAGGTGTGATGGTCAGATGGTAAGTATTATATACAATTTTCCAGTTTCCTTACCCCTCTGAACACTGCTGGCCATACCACCATTCACAGCTAAAACCAGCGACATATTGGATTGATTCTCGGTCTGACTTCCTTGTTGGTCTCTTCCACCAACATCACTCTCCAACTCTGTACATGTTGGGCAATGGATAGCCTCACAAGTAAAACAGGGTAGACTGGGAGCAACAAGGGCATCACCAGAACACAATCCCAGGAAGGTGCTCCAAAGGATTCAAGCACTGGTGAGATTTCGACAATGTGGCAGACCGCGTGTATGTACTAGTGACATCATAAAGTGAAAACAAAGAAGAGATACATTTTAATGACCTGACAGCTATCCATGGATACTATTATATAGTATTTTATGTTCATTTTCAGATGGAACACGGTTTTATTGGTAAGTTTAATTCTATTGAGGCATCCTTCCTAGAAACGGTTCAGGCAAATTTAGTTTTTGGCTCCTCTGTAAACAGTGGAGCAGTGTTTGATTAGTTTTGGCTGCTCTGGGTCTCAGGCTGCAGGCCAGCTACTTCCCCCTGTATTATAGTAGGTTCCAGAGTATGGTTGGCTGGAAGAGCCTTAACCTGGGTTTGAATATTTATGACTTTCCAGCCAGTCCCTGGGGGGAAGTGCTTAGTAGGTGGCTGAGAGGGAATAAATAGATTAAGGCAGAGAACAGCAGGGTTCTTGTCCCGCAGGAGGAAGATATCCCAGCCTGAAGGGCTGCTGCCCCTATGGGCAAGTCAGCTGAATCCTGCAGAGAATTCATTGAGGTCCCAGCTATACTAGAGCTGGGGAGGCGTATTTTCCTAGAAGCAGCTTAGAGCCAAGTAAGGGGGTGCACTGAGGATCTGACCTGGAGATTCACGGTACAGTGTCTAGCCAGTATTGGACAGGAGGTATCTAAGTGTCTGCAGACAATGAGTAGAGGCCTGGAAGTGGGATCCTAGTGACTGTTTGCTGTTAACCCATTATGTCACTGCGTCAGTGCTGCCCGAGTGGGATTTGTCCAGCTGGGAGTCCCAGAAGTGCTTGTGTCTCTAGTCTCTGCAAAGAGTTGGGTTGCCTCCCTAAAGAGAATAGAAAAAGTCCCTCATATGTTTGTGCAGTACATTCTGGAGTATCCCAAAGCTTTCCTTACACCACATCCAAGTTTAACCAGCAATAAAACCAAGAAAAGACATCCACTGCCTGGTTATTGTGAGAGACTATGCAAGTGTTGTGTGCCTGGCTGCCTGGGGATCCAGAAGGGAATATAACCTGGGACAAAGCAGGACCAGTCAGAGGGTTTGCTATACCATTTAGGATAGGAAATCACTTGAGCTGTCCATTTAACCATTCTGGGCATGGTATGCACAGTGGCTTAGTGATTAGCATTTCTGCATTGCAGCTCTGGGGTCCTCCTCGGTCCTGGTCAGGATTCTATTTACATGGAGTTTGCATGTTCCCTATGTGCTTGCGTGGGTTTCCTCCTACATTCCAAAGACATGCTGGTAGACTGGCTACAGTCTAAATTGGCCCTATTATGTGTATGTATGTGTAGCCAGGTGCTGGTTAACTTTGCCTCTGGCAAAGTGGGACATTCTGTAACACCAGTTGCAGTGAGCCTGTTTCCCCTCTAGTACTCAGCCCGGAGTCGGACACTATGCCATCATGTCCTGAATGCAGAGCAAGCAGAGACCAAAGCTGAGAGGAAGGGATCATGGGATATGTTGTCCGAGGAGCCAGGATTTGCATTGGAGACAGACTGCTGCAGACTACAAGTTCCAGCCGGCTGGGAGAGAGAGAAGAATGCTGGGTGAGGACATAAATAGCCCAGTCTGGGGAAGAGTCTTTCTCTTGAGACCACGGCCTTCAGCTGAAAGCAGGGAACCAGCCTCTCCGGGGGATGTGAGCAGGTGCCACGGCCTAGGGAGTGCGGAGAGTCTTCATCGAGTGAGCGAGCAGATCGACCATTGCCAGCTCCCTGTCGGCCGAGTGACTGTCGGGGGTCACTCTTATTGTCACCAGTACAGTTACAGCTGAATCCCAGTGCCGCGGGTGCACGGCCAGGCACCCCTTCACTGGTTGCAGATTCTTCAAGAGCCTGTTCCGGGACATCCTATTCCCTTGAGCCTTGGTATTATTAGGTTTGGTGAGCGGGCAGAAGCCCACTCTGTGAACACCCTACAAAGACACTGCATGTAGACACCTTTATGCCATCTCTTTACATTAAAGATTCAAAAAGGAAACACTTTGCACGTGCTATTTTCAGTTGCTGGCTGCCTTAGCACAGCAATCCTTCTGGGCCCTTGTTGAGCTAGCTGAAGACACTGAACATCTACATCACAAGGACCCCTCCACTCTTCTCTTCTCCCCCACTTAACGCCTTCAGGACTGCCTACCGCATATATACTGCGGCAGGGTGGCCCAGCTGCGCGAAATCACGTACCTGTGTACCTGATTTTGTGCACGAGGCCTGGGGCGCACATGCGCCACTGGCGACGCTTTCCTGCTGTGATTGGACACAGCGGGAGCCAATCAGCGGGTCCGGCGGATGCGATGTCCATCTGCGATTGTTCGTAGAACAGCAGAGCGGCGGTCTGCCTATGTAAACAAGGCAGATCGCCGTTCTGCGAGAGGGAAAGACAGAGATCTTGTGTTTCTGCTAAGCAGGAACATAGATCTCTTTCTTTCCCCAGTCAAAGCACCTCCCCCACAATTAGAAAGCACCCCCTAGGGCAGGGATATGCAATTAGTGGACCTCCAGCTGTTGCAGAACTACAAGTCCCATGAGGCATGGCAAGACTCTGCCAGCCACAAGCATGAAACCCAACAGCTGGAGGTCCGCTAATTGCATATCCCTGGCCTAGGGACACACTTAACCCTCTGATTCCCCTGATGTTTACCAGTTCCCAGCCAGTGTTATTAGTACAGTGACCGTATATATTTTTTTAGCACTGATCACTGTATTGGTGTCACTGGTCCCCAAAAAGTATCAGTCAGGTGTCCTATTGTCTGTCGCAATTTCGCACTCCCGCTAAAAATCGCGGATCGCTGCCATTACTAGTAAAAAAATTAAAATTCCATAAAAATATCTCATAGCTTGTAGACACTATAACATTCGCATAAACCAATCAATATACGCATATTGGGATTTTTTTTTTACCAAAAACATGTAGCAGAATACATATTGACCTAAATTGATGAAGAAATTCGATTTTTTTTGATTTGATATGTTTCAGAAAGTAAAAAATATTGTTTTTTTTTTTTTTAAATATTGTTTTTTTTTTTTTTAAAAATTGTCGGTCTTTTTTTGCTTATGACGCAAAAAATTAAAACCGCAGAGGCGATCACATACCACCAAAAGAAAGCTCTATTTGTGGGGGAAAAAAGGACATAAATTTTGGGTACAGCGCCTCACGACCGCGCAATTGTCAGTTAAATTAACGCAGTGCCGTATCGCAAAAAATGGCCTGGTCAGGAAGGGGGGTAAACCTTCCGGGGCTGAAGTGGTTAAAGGACGCCGTGCACAATATCTGCACACTTTAAGGGGAGCTCTACTCAGAAATTATCAGCTGACTGACTCTGGATTGGCGATCCCAGCCAATGGAAGAGAGCGCTGATCGGAGTGTTCTGGAGGGGCGTCTCCCTGTCAAAACACAACAGCTCAGCGGGGGAGACCGCTGAACTTACCTTGTATGCAGTGCCGGGATAAGATCATCCAGTGCCCGGGGCAAAGATCCCATATGGCGCCCCCCTTCACTAGGTGCGAGCTTATGAGGAGGAGGGGGAGAAAGAGCACAGCCTGCACCTCCTCCCGGCTCTGCCCTCTTCTCTTTGCCGCTTCCAGCGCTGAGCTGACAGAAGTAGTGATGCTGCTGTCACTACTCATGTCAGCCTTATAGTAGAAGGAACTTGTGGTGCCTCCCCATCTCTATAATACACGCTGCGCCCAGGGCAGACACCCCTTCTCCCCACCCGGCTTTAGAGTTTAACACTGAAAGGTATCTCCCTAAGTTATTATTGTTCTTATCTGTTTCAAGAATCTTAAGTAAAATACTTGTTTACTTTGCTACAGTCTGGTGTCTGTGTAATTGCATTATCACTTTGAAACATGTCCGAACCCAGGGTGTCAGAGGTGTCGGAAGGCTTTCAAGGTCAGGGCAGCCCTCTAGGTCGGTCATCTTCCAGCGGCCCTCATGGGGGGTGTCGCTACATATGGATGTGAGATAGTGACTTACGTACATCTTGTCCCTGCGCTATATAAATACCTGTAATAAATAATAATCAATAAAGAGTTCAGAGTCCGGCTGTGTTTGTGAACCGTCTGTGACTTTATTACACAGATGTCATTTACAATCTTCAATATTGCAACCAAAAGGCAACATTGTGGTAAAAGCTATATACATATATATATATGTATATATATATATATATATATATATATATATATATATATATATATATATATATATATTAAGAGAAGTAAAGAAAACACATAAAAAAATTGTCACAAAACATATTGTAAATCTGGATGTGCAGTGCAGAGACTACGGTGCCAACCCTCGCTGAATGGTTTGGGTCACATGATACTGAGAATGACAAGGGTGGGGGTGATATGTAATGACGGTACTGGCCTTCTGAGTGAAGGCGTGATATGGTGGTCACCATTGCTGGGTCCCTCAATTCAAATACATACAAGAGAAGGCCAGCTCAGGGTGTCAACTCTCAACTGCCAGAGGAGGGTGTCATGGGGATGCTCATTCGCCCTGGTATCATCTGAATGAAGAAGCCTGTGAATGAGCCCAGCAGTCAGATTCTTGTGTACAGCACATCATCCCGCTATTAAAGAGTCACTCCTCCCCAACTCGATATGTTATTGTGTGTTATATCTATAAACGGTAATTCTTCTATCTTTCAGGGTCTCTATTAGTGAGTTCCTTGCTCTGCACACCTGCTGTGCCCATTTTGAGGGGTCCCTACCATCCCTGTGCTGAGTTTCCGGGTCTGTTCACCTGCTGTGCCCATTATGAAGGATTCCCACCATCCCTTACCAAATTCCCAGGTCTGTACACCTGCTGTGCCCATTATGAGGGGTTCCCACCATACATGTACTGAGTTCCCAGGTCTGCACACCTGCCATGGCCATTATGAGGCATTTCCATCATCCTGTGCTGAGTTCCCATGTTTGCCATGCTCGTTATGTGGGATTTCCTCCATCTCAGTGCCAAATTCCCAGGCCCGTACAGCTGCTGTGCCCATTACGAGGGGTTCCCACCATCCCTGTGCTGAGTTCCTGTGTCTGTACACCTGCTGTGCCCATTATGAGGAGTTCCCACCATCCCTGTGCTGAGTTCCTGAGTCTGTACACCCGCTGTGCCCATTATGAGGGGTTCCCACCATCCTTTCTAGATTTTTATTAAGAAAGATGTAACCAGAAGAGTAGGAACACCTCAAGCTGGCCAGAAACCAAACCAGGAACTGAGCTTGGGAGATCTCACCTCTCACAAAAAAAACAGCTAGGGAGCGATTTGACCCATTAGTCTTCGCTTGCAACTGAACTATCAGTCAGTGAACTGGCCCTTTAATACAGTTTTATGGCGGCACGGGGCGGCATGGCTCCTGTTGGATCGTAGCGGTTTTCGCTCAGACATCACTTTATTACCATCTGCAATACGTTTTGTAAATAAATTCAGTGGAGCTCTGAAGTCATGGCGGTGATGTGATTTCCCGCCAGTGACCTGAAACGCACCGTTCCCCATTCACTCTCTGGTCAGCTCTAAGTGATAAGTCCCAGCGCTCGTTCCCCATCCATAAACACTACAAACGGGGTCACCGGGACCGTCTATAGCAGACTCAACTTTCTGGGACAGAACCTTTTCCATATACATCTGGAACTGTGGGGGGAAAAAAAATCCATTAACGCTCCCTTCACACCTCAGCGCTCTGGTTCATGGCGGCAATGTGACACAACATGCATTATCCTGCATTGGATTAAGGCAGCTCATTCGTCTCGAATGGGCCGGCAACAGACCACAACGCAGGAATAAGAACTGCAGCTAATGTTTATTACAAGGCATGGTATGAGCAATGTAGCATCAGCTCCTACAGGGTGGTGTGCATTGCCATGGGATTCGTATATATGTGCAGTACAATGCCTTGTATACTGTGCCTTAAAGTGGTTGTAAACCCTTCCATATACCCAGTGAAGGGAGCGGCCCTCAGGTGATAAACAAATCCCCCTACATAAGTTGTACCTGTTTATCTACGGCTGTCTTTCCCCTACATCTATTCAAAGTTCAGAATTTACAGAGGATCTCTTACAGTGGCGGCTGGTGGTACATTTGGGGGGTGGGGTCGGCAAACAATCCACCCCCCCCCCCCCCCGTCACTCGGTCACAGGTAGCAACTACGTCCCCCCCGCCCCCCGTCGGTCGGTTACCAGCCCTGCATATACCCATCTGGGCCGCGGGCAGCCAGCACTTCCCCTGGGCGCTGAGCAGCGTCTCCTCCTCCAGGTGCTTCACGGCTGCTTCCCCTGCGTCTCCTCCCTCCTCCTCCTTGGTGGCCAATAGAATCCCTAGAATCGGCAAATGGGTCTCAGGACCCGCTTACTGATTGGCCGGCAGGTGAATCAGGAAGTCAATAGCGAATATTAATTTGTTATTGTCACACAAGTGGGTGGGCTCGGGGCGCAGTGCTCTGTGCCCCTGAGTCCACCCTTTTTTAAGCCTATTAGAGCCTCAGGCTCTAATCACATGCCTAAAAAAACAAACAAACATTGGAATCCATGCGTCCGGCGCCCTGTATGTAGATTAGGGGCCGGACGTATGGATTAGGGGGGTGGTGCCCCTACGCCCTGCATTTCGGGTCGCCAATGATCTCTTAGCTCTGAAAAGCAGGGGACTGTGAGTTACATCAGTGAGGAGAGCTCTGAGAGCTGATTGGAGGGAGCTGACACCCCCCCCCTCTCCTTTTTTACACAGCTTGAGGCTGTCAATCAGCTGGAGGTCCCTCCCCTTTCTTGGTGTCTGGAAAACTTGTGAGAAGTGACTCGTTTTGATAGCAGAGGAAGAAAGCAGCAGACAGAAATGACGCTTAGTGCTCTGGACTGAGACAAGGACAAACTATAGAGGGATATGCTTTGTTCATTTTTCATGTTTACAACCACTTTAATACAACGCATAGGTAGGTAGGTAGGGTGGCAGCCTAAAGGAAACCTTTCCTGAGAGACATTTGGGAGCTGCCACTGTGCACCCCTTTTTGAAACTGCTGCATGCCTGGTTACTACACTGACCAGCTACATTTAAACCTCAACCATCCTTATCTGCATGCTTGTTACAGGTAAGGGACACAAAGTATTGAAGCCAGTAGGTAAGACTGGTAGGAAACCAGCATTACCGCTTAGCAATGGCTACCTTCCATGTCTTTCTTGTATGTATAGCCAAAACTTTTATTTTTTATTTTTGCATTAAAGCTGAAATCCAGGTACAAAAACCTTTCACTTAACTATATGCCACAAAAAAATATAAATCCACTGTGTTATCAAATGCCTTTGCAAACCCAGCTATTGCCTTGTAAATGTAGCAGTGACATCATCACTGGGCTGCACACAGCCTGTGCAGGGAACAGAGCTGTGGGAGGGGCCCAGTAGGCTCCACCCACTTCAGGCTGCCTGCAGAAAACTACAGGAGGGGGCGGAGACAAGACCAGTTACCCTGGAGAAGGAGAGAGAGCAGCACACCAAGATTCAAAGAAGAATACACATGGCTCTTGCGTTTGGATAATATTTTCTTAAACTGGAGTTCAGCTCTAAGTAGTGGGGGGCTATAAAACCTCTCTGTTCAAAATTTTGTGTCCCATTGGGGAGATTTTGCTTTACTTCCTGTACCAGAGACACAACAGGAAGTAAGAGGGATTTTTTTTACAAAATGAGAAGAATTCCCCTCTCTGGCACAGGTGTCCACACTGGAAGATTTCCCATCACCTTCCGTTCTGGTAACACCTGTAAAATTTTATATTCCTTATTTTTTTATGTTCTCAATGGTTTTCAGGACAAAAGGCGGGGGTGAATCTCCCCAACAGGGGCACAGACAGCAATAAAAATATGACCAGAGTTCTAATCTTCCGAAACGTTAACCAAAATTACAATAAAAGCTTTGGCTGTACATATACTTTAATGACCTTTGGCCCATATGTCCCTCATGCTCACTTCTATCCCATATTGTCTGCTCCTGAACGTGGTTTTGAAATCCTAAATACAGTGAAATGACCATCAGATCTCTTGTTTTGCTCCCCTAAAATTGTTAGCTTAAGGATATCAGCATTGGGGGACCATCAGAATCCATCCTAGAGCACCCCAACATCCCTCTTTCCAGGTTCCGTTCCTTCTTTGGTACTGAATGTTTAAATGTTGGTCCCCATGCCATGACATCGGATCATGAGGGACCCCAATCTGAGCACTCCAAAGCTACGGTGGCGGACCTCCTGACATATCATACTCATTACATTGTCTAATAAAAGCACTTAATAACAGATAATCCCTCTGTGCCGGGATTTTACAAAACATTCAGTAGTGATCTCACATACTACGTGATATCTAATAACCAGACTTCACAATAATCTACAGGAATCCAAGGTCACATAAATGATAAACTGGAACACATTACTGCATCAGTCTGTATACCCTATCCATCGCCTGACCTGGATCCTGGTATCCATCAAAATGCCCATACCCAGAATGCTTTGCTGTGTCACCATATGGAGTTCCTTTGGGAGGATAAACTATGGAGCTATACTCACTGCGACCGATGTGTTGTATCCTTAATTCCCTTATACTGGTTGATATTGTGGCATACGTTTCTGGGTACTGACCCCAGGAGGCCCCCACAGGTAGCCCTCCTATGGGTCATATATGGGTCATGGAGACTGCGTAGAAATAATAAGGACACCTTCACCTTGAGACTCCCAACCCACTGACCAGCCAACTCAAGACTCCTAATCCAATGACCAGCAAACTCAAGACTCCTAATCCAATGACCAGCAAACTCAAGACTTCTAATCCACTGACCGGCAAACTCAAGACTCCTAATCCAATGACCTGCCACCTTAAATTCTTAGTTATTGATCTGCCACCTTAAGACTCCCAACCTGCTGACCTCACACATTGAAACTTCCTACATGATGACGCGCCACCTTGAGACAACCAGCTCACTGATCTGTCACCTCGAGACTCCCAACCCACTGGCTTGCTACTTCAGGACTCCTAACTTACTGATTTGCCATCTCAAAAATTTCAGCCCACTGAGTTACTAATTCGAGACTCCCAACCTGATGATCTGCCAGTTCAAGACATCAAACCCATTGACCCACCACCTCAAGACTCTCAAGTCAATAACCTGTCATCTCAAGATTTCTAACCTGCTGCCACCAGCTCAAATTCCTGGTCCGTTGATCTGCCACTTTAAGACTCCCAGCCTGCTGACTCCCAACTTGCAGCCTCCTGACCTGACACTTTGAGATTTCCTACCTGATGACCAACCATGTCGAAACACCAAACTCACTGGTCTGCCACCTCGAGACTCCCAACCCACTGACCCACCACCTCAAGTTTCCTAATTTGCTGATTTGCCATCTTGAGAATCCCATCCAGCTGAGTTGCCATTTTGAGACTCCCAATTTGATGACCCACCACTTCAAGACATCAAATCCACTGACGCACCACCTCAAGACCCTCAACTCGATAACCTGCCACCTCAATATTCCTAACTCACTGAGCTGCCACCTCAAGACTCCCAGCTCACAGACTGGCCACCTTGAGCCTCCAAACCCGCTGACCTGCCACCCAAAGACTTTCAAGCTGCTGACCCACCACCTCTATATTCCCAGCCACTGGCATGCTACCTTGAGACTTCCAACCTGATGACCCAACGCTTCGAAACTCCAAACCTACTGATCTGCTACCTCAATATTCCCAGCCACTGACTTGCTACCTCAAGACACACAACCCACTGGCCTGCAGAAAGTTAGCCCCCATTTGGTTGGCATACACAGCAACTTCTGGAGTTGTTTGTTTTAATACGTTTTCTGTAACTTTACATGATGTTGTAGAACTACAGGAAGGGTCTCCCAGTGTGACCACCAATGACCGATCTGCAAATCATGTTCTAGATAACCAGGCAGGGACCACATTCATACGTATCACCCTACTGCAATACAAACTGAAAGGATGTCATTTTTGGGTACGCAGTTGCAGTCACTGTGTACATTGGTCGCTGGCCAGACTTAAAGGGAGACTATAGCCTTTTTTCTTTTTGGATACACATCAGAATGTAATAAGCCTAATGTCCATAATCCTATCAGTCTGTGTTAATGTACCAAGAACTGTGCTTCCGTGTTTGTTTATTTTTTAAACCTCTTTGTCTACAGTGCCATTCATATTGTTTTCTTTGTTTTTTTAATATATGCAGCATTTGCTTCCTGCCTTTTGCACAGAGATTGCACTTTACTGTTCCTCCCTATGATCTAATTATATGAATAGAATTTCTCAGCGCTGATTGATCAAGGAGGATGATTTCAGAGAAATACCAGATGGATCATCTACATATCTGAGTTTGTAGTACAGTAATGGAAATGTGGCATAGCAAACGTAAAGATTTAGCTTAGACATTATATAGTATGTTCTCACTGAAAATATAGTTTCCCTTTAAATACTGAGTATAATATGCTAGGTTGGGGGTCCCTGCTGTCCATCGGGCAGTGCAGTCTGCATTATGCTAGACCAAAGGGGACGAGAATGAGAGATAGTATTAATATCTTGCCATGTTGTACCCTAAGGGAAATACCGTATTTCTGCAGGCAGTGAGGGGGATCCACATAAAATGTCTACACCTTCCATAGTAAATAAATGAAGATGATATCTAAATGGGATTGCTGAGTCCTCCAGCACGAGGGACCTCTGTATGGTGTGATTAGGTCTACAATGTCTTATTTCAAGGCCCTATTCCATCTACCATCCCCATATTCCTATTACATCTACTATATATACACATAGGAAAAAATATACATTTCCCAACAAAAACATTCATTTGAGTCTTTATTGACATTTCATTATCTGTCTACACAGGAGGGAAGTGCGCCACCTGCAGGAGAGGCCAATAGGGCCT
The DNA here is from genome assembly GCA_037952925.1 of Lithobates clamitans. Classification (NCBI taxonomy): domain Eukaryota; kingdom Metazoa; phylum Chordata; class Amphibia; order Anura; family Ranidae; genus Lithobates; species Lithobates clamitans. Next base: position 72,718 of record JBBGZY010002148.1, read on the forward strand.
GGGTGGAGGCCACTGGAGGGGCTGATGGGACTTGGGCAGAGACCACTGGAGGGGCTAATGGGACCTGTGAAGAGGCCACTGAGGGTGGCTGTAGGACCTGTTAGAAAGCTGCCGGATGGGGGTGATGGGACTGAGTCAAAGGCCATCGGAGGGGGTGATGGGACCCAGGGAGAGTTTATGAAGAGGCTGTAGGACCAGTAAAGAAGCTGCTGGACGGAGCTGATCAGACCTGGACAGAGGACACTGGAGGGGCTGATGGGACCTAGGGAAAAATGATAGGGCGGCTGTAGGACCAGTGAAGTTGAGTCTTTATTGACATTTATTATCTGTCCACACAGGAGGGAAGTGCGCCACCTGCACCTCCAGAGGCCAATAGGACCTGAGCAGAGGCCACTGGAGGGGCTGATGGGACTTTGGCGGAGGCCACTGGAGGGGCTAATGGGACCTGTGAAGAGGAATCTGAGGGGGGCTGTAAGACCTGTGCGGAAGATGCTGGATGAGGGTGATGGGACCACGGTGGACGCAGCTGATGGGACTGACTGGACATGAGTAGAGGTAGCTGATGGGACTGACTGGACCTGGGTGGAGGTCTCTAGAGGGGCTGATGGGACCTGGGCAAAGGCCACTGGAGGGGCTGGTGGGACCTGGGTGGAGGTTGCCGATGGAACTGACTGAACCTAGGTGGGGGCCACTGGAGGAGCTGATTGGACCAGGACGGAAGCCACTGGAGGAGCTGGTGGAGCCTAAGACAGAGTTGATGGAGTGGCTGTAGGAGAAGAAGAAGCTGCTGGATGGAGCTGATCAGACTTGGACAGAGGCCATTGGAGGGGCTAATAGGATCTAGGTGGAAGCTGGGAGATGTAAATTATACTGTATGTGTATGGCGGGGGTTCCAACTCAGAGTCATTCTTGAACCAATGCCTCTGTAAAGTGAATCAGTCATGACAGAATTATGAGCTACTGCCACTGTGGACTTCCTTTGAGAGGTGCAAGCTTTGGAGCTGTCATCCTCATCCTTCTTTCATTACTTGATAGTTATAGCATATCAGACGTCCCGACAATTCACTGGCTGCATGCTTGTTCCAGGTGATCGACTCACTGACTAATTAGGCGAGGATGACGGACCTGGACCTCATGTCCCTGACTGTTGGAGGCAAGGATGAAGACAACAGACCTGGACCTCACGTCACTGACTAGTGCAGCAAGGATGATGATGACAGACCTGCAGTTGCGGCAATGGCAACCCCCATTTTCTAGCCTGATAATGTATGTGGACCCAAAATTACTATAGAAGGTCCTTGCTGTGGCATCTTGCACTGACATTATTTTGAGGGAACATTCCATAGCTCTGTAAGGAGGTATAAAATGTCTAATCAGCATTTTCTAGGTCTGAGATGTCGCCAAGGGTAGATCTCAGTGTAGAAGAGCGAGTGTTCAGCACTGACAAGATAAGGGATCCCCTTACAGGTTAGGGTTGGTCTTAGGTGTCATAGTTGGGGTTACAAGGGGAAAAAGTTAGGGTAAAAGCTGAGCCCCAGGCAAAGATTAAAAAAAAAAAAACACAATTGATTCCAGTTATGTATTCATTGAATACACACTACTGGAATGTGTAGCTGAATCCGTCTTGACATCAGCCTGCTGTAATCCTCTGCAAAGCTGGGATCGGGAGAGAGCGGGTACTCTCAGCCAATCAGAGCTTTGTTGCTTTGCATAGTAATGTCAGTCTAACTCTTATAGGAGGGGTGAGCAGTTGGATGACCCCATCAGGCATGCTGCTGCTTCTTCCTTGTCCAATCATAGGCTGTGGGTGGAGGGCAGACTATGGAAGTAGCAGTGAAGCAACCATTTTTTTTCTGTAGTCACCCATAGGTTTTCGGTGTGGGGGGGGTATTGAAGTGTGCACACAGAGGATAGTCGCAGCTATAAAAGTGAGGTAGGGCATATAACTGAGAACCTGAGATTATGTTTTTGCCTGGAGTTGATAGGGGAAGTATTGGGGTTAGGTTAGGGTGAAGCCTTACTTTTAGGGGTTCAGGTTTTAAGGTTGGGTTATTTTTTTTACATATGATCACCTAAAATCACCAACCTACAATTGTATTCTTTTTATATAGGTCATCAATAAACATGTAATTCTCCCATTGATCTTATAGGTCATGATTGGATGGACAGACACTTGGAGTGGTCACATGGTGGTGGTGGGGGTCTCGTGTTAGGGATTTGGAGCGTGCACGTGGCTAGACATGTGCAATTAGTTTTGTTCCAAATTCGTTTTTTTAACGTATTTCAACAAATTAGTTAGTTCGAAAGTATCCGAATTTTCTAATTTCCGAATTTTTCAGAATATTCGGAAATTCTAATATTTGGAAATTCGAAAATCCGAAAATTCAGAAATTTGAAAATTCGAAAGAGGGGAAAATCCGAAAATTTGGGAATTCAAAAATAAGAATGAAAATCCAAAAATTCAAAAGAGCAAAAATACAAAAATAAGAGCAAAATCCCGAAAATTCTAAAAATCTGAAATAATTTGGCTGTTATTGAACGTAAAGAATACGAATTTATCCGAAAGTTACAAATTATCTGAGACAACGAATGCCGTAGCTAAACGAATGGAACGTAACAAATTAATGATAATAAATAATAATATTGTAGGTTGGTGATTTTAGGTGATCATATGTAAAAAAAATAACCCAACCTTAAAACCTGAACCCCTAAAAGTAAGGCTTCACCCTAACCTAACCCCAATACTTCCCCTATCAACTCCAGGCAAAAACATAATCTCAGGTTCTCAGTTATATGCCCTACCTCACTTTTATAGCTGCGACTATCCTCTGTGTGCACACTTCAATACCCCCCCCACACCGAAAACCTATGGGTGACTACAGAAAAAAAATGGTTGCTTCACTGCTACTTCCATAGTCTGTGTATGTATATATAATATAAATACAATATATATATTATATATATATTTGATTCCATTTGTTTAGATGTGCCATTTGTTATTTCGGATAATTCGTAACTTCAGATAAATTCATATTCGTTATGTTCACTAATAGCCAAATTTGAAAGGAAATTCCAATACCTATAATTTAATAGTTAGTTATTATTATTATTATTATTATTTGGAATTTTTGGATTTTCTTTCTTATTTTAGAATTTCCGAACTTTAAAATTTTCTGATTTTCAGATTTTCGAATTTTCGGATTTTTGAGTTTACAAATGTTTGAATTTAAGAATCTTTGAATTGCGAATTTTCAGATTTACGAATTTTTGGATTTTCAAATTTTTGAATTCCAAATTCCGAATTTTTTGAATTCCGAATTTTTGAATTTATGAATTCCAAATTTTCGAATTCCGAATTTTTTAATTCTGAATTCTGAATTTTTGAATTTACGAATTTTCGAATCTATGCTCCCTGCACAGGCTGATGTGCAGAATGAAAAAACAGAATGAAACAAAAACAAACTAATTTTTCGGCAGTGCACATGTCTATACAGGGCTCCTTCTGTTCACTCCTCCTCTTAAAGCTGAACTCTGGGCACAACAAACTTTATTTAAATACATTCCTCAATTGCCGCACAGGCTATATATATATATATATCCACTTTCTGTGGGAACCCAGTTATAACCTTGTGAAAGTAGCAGTGACATCACTGTTCTGTAACATCAGCCTGTGCAGGGAGCAGAGCCAGGGGAGGGGCCCAGCAGGCTCCACCCACTACAGAAAACTACAGGAGGGGGCGGAGACAAGACCAGGCCCCCTGCCCAAGGAGAGAGGACAGCAGTGAGCGGTCTTTATTACAGGAAGTCTCACACTGGATTATTGCCCAGATCTGGAAGAAATTTACAAAAGTTTACTGAGATCCAAGGAAGGATACACAGGTCTCTTGTATTTAGACAATATCTAATAATCCCCGAGTTCGGCTTTAGGATGGGTTCACACTGTGTGCGGACGCGGCAGGGGTCCCTGTTCTCCGTTTCAGGGATGAATCAGGCCCGAATTTTACAAAAAATTTTTTTTGGACCTGAAACAGAGCCAAAAAACACAGAGGACCCCTGTGCAACATGCTCCGCGGCCTCCCCGGAGATGTGTGAACCGGCTCCATTGATAGCCAATCACGGTCTCCCGTCATGCCAATGGGGGGAAACCCACATTCACTGTGCATCAGTGTGAACCCGGCCAGTGTGAACCTGTTGCTTTACTCATCACTTTAAGGACAGGACCACAATTATTTTTATTTTTTTAGATAAAAATCACAGCGTGTATGTTCACAATGGAGCTGATGATCCTAAATCATATTGATGGGACGTCACATGACCCCAGCCAGTCCCTTTAATACCTGCACAGGTCAGTGGCAATGATGGTGGAGGTCATTGGCAGGTAATTACAAAACAACACTGAATTGCATCATTGGGACAGAAGTAGAACGGAGCACAGGGTCACTCAGCACTCCTGCATGTCAGAGATTGACCAGAAGAGCCAGTATGGTCAATGCAGAAACATGGCAAATGCAGAACCATGGTCAATACAGAACCATGGCCGATGCAGAACCATGGTCAATGCAGAACACTGGTCAATGAAGAACCAAGGGCAATGCAGAACCATGGGCAATGCAGAACCATGGGCAATGCAGAACCATGGTCAATGAAGAACCAAGGGCAATGCAGAACCATGGGCAATGCAGAACCATGGGCAATGCAGAACCATGGGCAATGCAGAACCATGGTCAATGAAGAACCAAGGGCAATGCAGAACCATGGGCAATGCAGAACCATGGGCAATGCAGAACCATGGGCAATGCAGAACCATGGCCAATGCAGAACCATGGTCAATGCAGAAACATGGCCAATGCAGAACCATGCCCAACGCAGAACCATGGTCAACGCAGAACCATGGTCAATGAAGAACCATGGGCAATGCAGAACCATAGTCAATGCAGAACCATAGTCAATGCAGAACCATGTCCAATGCATTTCCCATGGCCAATGCAGAACCATGGGAAATGCAGAACCATGGCCAATGCAGAACCATGGCCAATGCAGAACCATGGCCAATGCAGAAACACTGCAAGAACCAGTGTGGCCAATGCAGGGAGACTACAAGACCTAAATCAGGGGTAGGCAACCTGGGACCCTCCAGCTGATGTGGAACTACATTTCTCATGAGGTATTGCAAGGCTAGCAGTTACAATTACTCCCAGAGGCATGATGGGACTTGTAGTTCTGCAACAGCTGGAGGGCCCCAGGTTGCCTACCCATGTCCTAAATGATGAAAAATCTGCCTCAAATTGCGCACACTTCTAATTCTGTCCCTGCTCTGGTTGTGTATGATAGTAAAGTCAATGCAGGCACTCTACAAGGGCCAGCTGGTCCACTGCAGAGACACTACAAGAGCCAGTATGGCCAATGCAGAACCATTACAACAGCCAGCATGGCCAGTGCAGGGAGACTACAAGAACCAATGTGGTCAATGCAGGGAGACTACCAGAACCAACGTGGGCCAATGCAGGGACATTATAACAGCCAGCATGGTCAATGAAGGGGCACTGCAGGAACCAGCATGTTCAATGGGACACTACAAGAACCAGCTGGTCCACTGCAGAGACAATACAAGTGCCAGCATGGCTAATGGAGAAACACTACAAGAACCAGCATGGTCAATGCAGGGAGACTACAAGAACCAGCATGATCAATGCAGAAACACTACAAGAGCCAGCATGGTCAATGCAGAAACACTACAAGAACCAGCTTGGCCAATGCAGGGAGACTATAACAGCCAGCGTGGTCACTACAGGAACCAGCATGGTCAATGGGAGACTACAAGAGCCAGCTGGTCCATTGCAGAGTTAATACAAGAGCCAGCCTGGTCAATGCAGAAACATTACAAGAGCCAGCATTGCCAATGCAGGGAGACTACAAGAACCAGCGTGGCCAATGCAGGGAGACTATAACAGCCAGCATGGTCATTGCAGGGACACTACAGGAACCAGCATAGTCATTGCAGGGACACTACAGGAACCAGCATGGTCAATGGGACACTACAAGAGCCAGCATGGTGAAGGCAGGAGCACTTCAGGAACCAGCATGGTCAGTCAAGAGACACTACAAGAACCAGCATATCCACTGCAGAAACACTAAAACAGCCAGTATGGTCAATGCAGGGACACTACAAGCAGCTAGATAACATTTTGTCTGTACTGGAACCCCTTACTGATTAAAGGGAATCTTTTTTTTTTCAGATAAAAGGAAATTTTTTTTTAGATAATATGTGGAAGGATCAGCTTAAAAAAAATATTCTCAAAATATTATGTTTCTGTCTGCATGGAGTAATGTTTCTGTCTGCATGGAGTATGTATATAGACGTCTATGGGGGCGGCCATGTCCACTCATTAGGTATGAAGTGTTTCTTTTTGGGGGAGTTGCACGTGGAGTGGTCATAATCTGCCATCCCCCTCTCTTATCGCAAGTCAGATCTGACTGATGGAAAATAATAAGACTCTCTATAAGGCTGTCTCGGCTGTCCTTAAAGGGGACCTGTCAGCATAGGAATATGGGGGCTGCCACGTCTGACTTGTGTTCAAGGTGCAGGCTCCTGGGCTGTCCCCATTATCCCGGCGTCTCTGACCTAGAACAAGCATGCATCCACTGAAGCGTCTGGAATGGCTGATATAACTGACGCGTTTTGCCGGGCCAGTGACTCGCTAAGCGGTGGATGAAGGATGGGGATGAAAGCTCCAAAGCTTGAACCTTCTAACAAAAAATCAGAAGCACCATCTTCCCATCCTGGTAGATCCCCTTTTAACCAAGGCAGCCAATCACATTCCCTGATATACAAAATGCCCCATCCAAAAAGGAAGCATTTACACATCTGGATATGAAATACAACAATTAAAAATATGAAACAACAAAAAATAAATAAATAAATAAAAAAAGTGAAAGTCACATCAAACCTTACAGTGATAACGCAAGAATGTGACTCACTGAAATACATTATAGTTTCCCTTTAAATTGCCAATGGTAAGGCATGCTGGGACGTGTAGTTCATAAGCCGCCATAAAGCATTCGATGGAAATCTATCCCCATTTATCCATCATTGATCTCCCTATATACAGAAATCCGGTATTGACAGCCGTACCTGTGGTGGAACTCTAACCACACAAATGCACGCCTCCATTTTGCTGACTCCCGCGGCCTGCAGTGTATGGCGACTCTGCACTTTGTTGCAGCCCCTTTTGGAGAGTGAAAGGGTTAAGGCAGCAGAGAGACATTTGGTAGTGACGGTAATTCCACACACTGCAGCCCGGGGAGGGGGGGGGGAACACATGACACCCAAGTAGAGGAGTGTCAGCGTTTCATGTTACATAACTGAGGGGAGGGAAATGGGTGACATGCAATATGAAGCTCAATAACAATGTTGTAAGAGGTGAGATAATTCTTCGTAATCTGTGTATATACAACCTGAACATTCTCATGCTGAATATACTGTGAGTGGATGAGGGAGTAATAACCACATGTGAAAAGAAGAGAGAGAGAGAGGTCCGCAGTGATCCATTAATCCCACCAACTTTCATCCCGCTTATTGGCCTCCAGGGGCCGGTGACGCCTCCATTAACCATCGTGTAATGGAGATATTGCACATTCGTCAGTGAGAAATGCTGAGTTTAGTGTCTCCTCTTCTCGGAATCCAGTTCCTGGCCCACAATTCCCTGCGCTATCCCGTGTACAGCTCACTGGTTGACCATCGAGGGCAGACCCGTCCCGAGAACATGACTAAACACCTTGGAAGATGATCCAATGGATGGACAGGAACTAATGGATGAACTATTGCCTAATTTTCTGCTACTGAATATCAAATATCCAGTCCTGTAATGTCCACCTGGTGCCAAATTCAACCCTCATCCAGAGTATAGCAGACAAGAGCAAGTGGAAGAACTTTCCTTGGTCACCTTTGTCCTCCAATGGTTCGTGGTTTGTATTCTTGGCTTTGTACATCATTGTGGACATTGTACAGGACCGTTATGGCTCAATCCATCAAAGTCTTAGTGTATAAATGTCTTCATGTGTCTCATCCACATTCCACCCTTAGCCGCCAGTTTGGCAGCTTCCTCAAGATCTGTTTGCTTTTAGCACCTGTACTTCATTGATGCCATGATCCGTTGGCGTTTGCCGTGTGACATTGGTATTTTTGCATGTTACTGGGCTCCTCATGACCATAACAATGAAGTCATCTCCTCTGTGTTTTGTGATGATAACACAACATTTTATTTTCAGCTTTTTTTTTTTTTTTTTTTAAACTCTATCACAGTGAGGTTTCTACACAAGAACCGTTGCGGTGGAGGCGTCGGTGGTCGTGATTTGTGCAGCCTTCATTGCGGTGGACAATGAGGATAGGGAAATAGAGAGCATCCTGGTATGGAGGTGGCTCCTCCTCTTCCACCGTTACCTGGCTGGACAGCCTGGTCTGCTCAGTAGGAGCACTTTGCTCATTGAGGCTTTCGCTGCGGCTCTGCCACAGGCAGCTGCGGCGGGATCCGTACAGGCGCCCAAGGGAGAAGCGGCTGCTGCTGAACGGAATCCTGGGGCTGCCGTTACATATGCTGAGAGCGCTACGGGAAAATATGGAGGAGCTGCTGATTGTACGGTGGCACCTATCGCAGTTCTGGCGATAGCCCTGGGTATATCGGCAGGCAGTGTAGTTACTGTTAGTAGACATGCCCGCCAGATCCATGAGAACAGCTTCGGAGTAGCTGGGCACCAGCTGCTGGTTGGACCGTATGTGCCACTCCAGCTCGGTGCTATCGATGGTGTTGACCCGGGGCATTCTCCGGCACAAGGTCCGGTCATCGGCAGGCGTGACCGGTGTAAAGTCAAAGCCAAACAGCTTCTCCACGTGATAATGGACACACGATGTTCGGTACTCGTTCAAGACTCTTAGTGGCCAGGAGAGCGTTAGAAGAGCCGCCACCCAAAATACATAGTGGGAGACGTACCACGGAAGGTTGTCCGGGTCAGAAAATGCAACCATATATTCCTTGAAGTCCACGTTTTTTAAGTGCATTCCCTCCCGAGCTTCCATGTAATCATCCAGGCCCTCGTTCTCCGTAAAGAACCTTGCCCTCTGGGTCAGATAAGAGTTCTCGGACTCCACATTTGCAAAGCTAAAGCACTTTGTAAAACGCAGCCGTGTGACCGGATAGCTGTCGAGGCCTGCCAGTTCTTTCGAGACATCCTTTACTCCGCAATTGGTATAGTCAAATTCTGATTCCGCCACGTGGGTGTTGACCCGCTCGTGGTAGACCTGGGTGGTGGTGTAGGCATCTCCATTTCTGTAACGGGTCACCTGCCGAGTCCGACGTACGTAGTGGTAGCTGATGGCCTTCCACCAAATACACGGTGTGGCTTGCTGCATCCTCTGCACACGTTCCTGCACGCTCTCCAGGTCTACTTTATACTGCATCTCATTCCGCGTGTAGCAGTGCCAACATTCCACCAGGTAGACCACGTACAGCATGACCAGGAAGGCCAGGGGGATGTAGACGTAGCCATTGGAGCAGGGACTGTCATGATACATCATGGAGTTGCCTTTGTAGGCGGTGTCGAAGGTCAAGCGGGTGACTTTGGTAACGTGACACCAGGTCATGGCACCCATGCAGCTGTAGATGAGAAGCGACAGAAGTAGACATTTCCAGTGGGACTCCCGGCACAGCGACTTGCTGAATGACTGCTTCACCGGCGTTTGCTGCGGAGATAAGAAACAAGAGAAGACTGTAAAAAAAACTGATCATTTAGAATTATCACTTTGCAGATATTGTATATCTATGTGTTCTTCTCAGCACTATCTGTAAAATCAGTCTTTATTCATCTTCCTATGCTTGTAAATCATAAGGAGCACCTACTGCTGTCTTCTGAAAACATCAGTGATAGGATGTAATCAGAGGCGGCTCTCTAATTAGGCAAATTAGGTGGTCGCCTTAGGCCTCGCCTTCACAGGGGCCTCGTGGCCGCCTAATTTTCCCATTTCACACTGCCTTCTGCGAACCGCTGTGGGTGTCAATACATTGTTTATGACATTCTAATATATGAGGTAACTCTGTGCTGGCTGGGTTATATTAACTTGAACTTCATGTAAATGGGGAAATATGCATGTAATATATAATATATATGTAATATATATATATTTGATTAAAGAAGAATTGGTTAGAGAGAATTCTATAGACGGTGAATTCATAGTTTATAACATTTAAAACTCTTAATATATGCAATTTATACAGCTAATTTTTATTGCTTGAATTATTTTTCCAATTATGGATGTGAGTGGGGCCTCATGTCTCAGATTTGCCTAAGGCCTCACAAAGCCTAGAGACGCCTCTGGATGTAATAGAAGCACACTGGGAGAAAGGGGAAGGGTCCAGCTCAGTGCCAGAAGCCAGTAGTTTGTCAGGAGGAGGAGGGGAGTTCTATGTACTCAGGTTACATGCTCCCCGTTCATTCTCACTTTGGCTTTCCTATAGGATTTGCACCCTATATATACAGGCAGTTCTGTTTCTCTACTGAATAGCTCCCAAATGTGCCTGATTTGGAGCAATGTCCCTCTTTCCCCCTCATTTTGGTCTGATCTATATAGTTGTATATAAAATGCACTTTTTATCTTTCAAACAGTGTTTCCCAGTGCTAAACCTTTCATCCAAATTCTAAATGTCTGCATTTGTAAATTTTAAAAGCCAATATAAAAGGAATAGTAGTGGTTAAAAAAAAGCCCTTGTGGATTTACTGAACCTTTTTTTTGGGTTAATTCTCCTTTAAGGGGGTGGGACGGGGGGGCGTGTCCTATGCCTACATCGTGCCCCAGGATAACGTCAGGTGTGACGAAACGCGTGGGAAGGAGCAACGCGCTGACGTCACCGCAATGCACGGAAGTCCCGGAATCAGGACTGTTACAGAGAGCTTATTCTTTACTCTGCCTTGATGCATTTACTCTGCATATGATGTTTTTACACAAATCTAAGTGCAATACTTTTTACCTTTTTTAATAAAATAAATACCGTATGGTTTTACGCTATGGAAGCTCTTTTATCATTTTTTTCTGGGAAATATCTGCCACTAACCTCCTGATTGAGCCACATACTCCTACACAGGCGCTGGGATCCTGACTGTGGGCAACCAAAGGCCCGGGCTCGGTATCAAGCCACAGGCACATGTGATCTCCTATAATTAAGAGATCTATACGAGTTTGTAAACGGCAGTCTGTGTGGAGGTGGAAGACAGATCCTTTTCTTTTATCACTACTCTTGGGTGTTGTGTGTGATAATTGCACCGAGAAAATCGATTATCAATTTGAATGAACTATTAATCATTCAGTATTTGATTAGCTATATTTGACTGTTTCATTTTGTATAAAGTCACAATATCATATGTGTCACTTGCTTAGTTTACAGCGCGACTTGATATTGGAAAACTATGCCTACATACCTTTGCTAGTAGGTGTCCCTCATTCCCTGACTCTATGGAAATGTCCAGACCCCAATTCATCATCTATTATGTCCTATAATATCTTGGCTAGATGTTGGCACATGCAATGTTTAAAGGTCAAAATAAATATTCCTTACTGAGCCTTAATATGCATCTTACAGGAACAATACAGGAACTCACAATGAAGATAGAATGAAGTTACATCATACAAAAGGGCAGGATTTTTTTCAACTTTCCATCTATTAAATCTTCTGCCCTTGTTGTTGTTGTTGTTGTTGTTGTTTTAACTTTGGATAGTAAAACATTTTTCTTTTTGCCAGTAAATCCCTTATACAGCCCACTTCCTGTTTCTTGTCTGGTCATTAGCCTAGGCTTATAACATCATGCACAGCTCTCTCTCTCACACTCTTGTGAGAGTTTGCCAGGTAGGGAGGGGGGGGGGGAGCCATATAAGGGCCAATGAGAGCTGCAGAGCTGGAGGTGTTCCACTGTGTGTCTGTGTACATCCAGGAAGTAAACAGGCAGCAGCTTCAGCTGCCCACAGTTAAAATGGTTGCAGCCAGACTCAGTGGAGGGAGATTTTCAAGCATATTTGGCAAGTACAGAATCACAGTATATATAAAATAATATGCAAAGTGGAGGGAAGCTTCAGAATGGCAAAGATGTTTTTTATTACAAATTAAGTGAGCAGACTGCAGCTCCTCTTTAAAGTGTTACTAAACCCAGGACCCTGCATTCTATATATCTCATCTCCCACAGTAAACAGAACATGGAAATGCAATCATTTTAGTAAATATAAACTGCTAAACACCTTTTCTCATCAGCAGTACATAGCACACCTCCCAACATTTTGAGATGAGAATGAGGGACACCTACTAACAAATGTATGTAGGCATAAGACACGCCCCCTGCCACACCCCCTTAAAAGAAAATGAACCAAAAAAAGGTTAATTAAATCCACAAGAATTTTTTTTTTTTTTTACCACTACTATTCCTTTATCTTGGCTCTTAAAATGTACAAATGCAGCAGTTTAGAAATCAGATGAAAGGTTTAGCACTGGGAAACACTTTTTGAAAGATAAAAAAGTATATATACAACTATAGAGATCAGACCAGAATGAGGGACAAATGAGGAGGAAAGAGGGACAGAGGGACACTGCTCCAAATCAGGGACAGTCCCTCGAAATCAGGGACAGTTGGGAGCTATGACATAGTAGTCTTGTGACTTCTATCAGTGTCTGGTAGGGGTGCAACGGATCAAAAAACTCACGGTTCGGATCGTTCCTCGGATCAGGAGTCACGGTTCGGATCATTTTCGGATCAACAAAAAAAAATCTCCCCCACTGTAATATCCACAATCTCCCTATTGGCAGGGTGTGGCAGAGTATTGGCAGAGTATTGGCGGGTATTGGCAGGGTATTGGCAGGTATATTGACAGAGTATTGGCAGGGTATTGGCAGAGTATTGGCAGAGTATTGGCAGGGTATTGGTAGGGTATTGGCGGGTATATTGGCAGAGTATTGGCAGGGTATTGGCAGGGTATTGGCGGGTATATTGGCAGAGTATTGGCAGGGTATTGGCAGAGTATTGGCAGAGTATTGGCAGGGTATTGGTAGGGTATTGGTGGGTATATTGGCAGAGTATTGGCAGGGTATTGGCAGAGTATTGGCAGGGTATTGGTAGAGTATTGGCAGAGTATTGGCAGGGCATTGCAGAGTATTGGCAGGGCATTGCAGAGTATTGTCAGGGCATTGCAGCAGAGCATTGCAGAGTATTGGCAGAGCATTGCAGAGTATTGGCAGGGCATTGCAGAATATTGGCACTGCTGCCATCCGATCTCTCCCCTCCACTGTACAGATCAGTACACAGTGGGGAGAGAGGAACCGGCGTCCTGACATGACGCCGGTTTGTTACAAGTGATCGCTCCGTCATTTGACGGAGCGATCACGTGCTAAACAGCCGCCGGGTGTACCAAGATGGCCGCCGCTCCGGAGCTAGGCGGAAACCGCGGCCTTTCCTATGGCCGAGGCCACAGAGCGCTCCGCGGATCGCGGGGGTCCCGTACGGATCAACCTCCGCGGATCGGATCACGGATCGATGACGTTCCGTTGCACCCCTAGTGTCTGGTTAAAGCTTGTAGGAGTTTTCATACTGCACTGAGCTGTCCTATCAGGGTCCAGGACCTCTGACCCTCTGTCTGGCCCTGTGCTGATCACATACATCCCAAGAAAAAAAAAAAACAACAACTCTCTAGCAATATACACCCAACTGAGCATGTGCAGAGTGACTCCATAGACTCTGTCTTATCAGGACCTGTTTTGGAGTCAGTGGAAGAAGAGGAGGATCTGTGCATACAGGATCAAACAGCCTTTTTACACAACGCGGAGGACTGACCCATTAGGTTCCACAGTGAGTATAACAAGCATGCTTTACTGCACATACAGACTGATTTTACTGTTGTGGGTCTAGTAAAACTTTAATACAGTGACCACAAGGTGGCAGCATAACCAGAAACAATCAATTAGTGAAAGGGCATAAGGTGTCATGTTTATCAATATTATCAAAATGCAAAATAGAGAGCCCCCATTTAAATCGACATTTTGGTGAGAATTGGGAGATTTTTTGGCAATATTTTGGCAACATGCATTGGAATCAATGGGGAATAAAAAATTAGTCGTTTTCTTTGGTTGCTTTTCAGGACCCATCGACACTTGCAATTTGCAGGATTATGCCTAACCTACCTGTAATGCGACATGCCGCAAAGTATAGTAGTGCATTGGGTTTGAAAAAAAGGGTCATGTGCTTTCTTAGACATGTTAGGGTGTGTTGGCAGCCCATCGACTGCTTTAACGCAACATACATTAATATGCAACATAAGGCACTTTGACACACATGCGCTAATGCACTGCAAAGAAGTAAATGGGCCCTAAGAAAGGAGTTCTCTGTTCCCAGGTTACAGGTTCATTCTCTCTTTGGCTTTCCTATAGCTTTTGTACTCCATACACACCAAGGTGAATGTGCTGCCTCCAGCAGTTATATGGGCAATGCAACTGCATCTATGTGTATAGCTTATGCTCTTTCGCTAGTTGATTGCTTTTGGTTATGCTGCCACCTTCTGGTTATTGCATTGACTACATGAAGTTTTTTGTAACTCCTTCCCTTTTGAATGATGTACCGGTAACTTCCTTCCTTCTTTATTGTGAGTTCCTGTATTGTTCCTGTAAGATGCATATTAAGGCTCGGTAAGAAATATTTATTTTGACCTTTAAATATTGCAGATGCCAACATCTAGTGCATTAAATTGTTTTCTTCAACTCTTCTGCATGCAATAAAGATATTCATGGATGCCAAGTGTCTGGTACGTTCAGGCCAGGCATGGAGGACTCAGGAAGGTATACGCCAATATTACGGCTGGAATCAGAATTAAAAGAGCAGACTTGGCCCAAGTTGTTGCATTCATTGAAAGGCACCTGCTACTGCTTTTGGAGGTTCATGGAAGGCAGTCTTATCTAATGGAGGCTGCCTTCCGCCATTGTTATTGGAGGTTGATGGAAGGCAGCCTTATCTAATGGAGGCCGCCTTCCGCCACTGCTATTGGAGGGTGATGGAAGGTGGCCTTATCTAATGGAGGCTGCCTTCCACCATTGGTATTGGAGGTTGATGGAAGGCAGCCTAATCTAATGGAGGCTGCCTTCCGCCATTGTTATTGGAGGTTGATGGAAGGCAGCCTTATCTAATGGAGGCCGCCTTCCGCCACTGCTATTGGAGGGTGATGGAAGGTGGCCTTATCTAATGGAGGCTGCCTTCCACCATTGTTATTGGAGGTTGATGGAAGGCAGCCTTATCTAATGGAGGCTGGCTTCCGCCATTGCTATTGGTAGATAAGGCATACGCCAATATTATGACTGGAATAAGAAATAAAAGAGCAGACTTGGCACAAGCTGTTGCATTCATTGAAAGTCACCCGCTACTGCTATTGGAGGTTGATGGAAAGCAGTCTTATCTAATGGAGGCTGCCTTCCGCCATTGCTATTGAAGGGTGATGGAAGAGAGCCTTTTCTAATGGAGGCTGCCTCCAGCCATTGCTATTGGAGCTTGATGGAAGGCAGCCTAACCTAATGGAGGCTGCCTTCCGCCATTGCTATTGGAGAGTGATGGAAGGTAGCCTTATCTAATGGAGGCTGCCTTCCGCCATTGCTATTGGAGGGTCATGGAAGGCAGCCTTATCTAATGGAGGCTGCCTTCCGCCATTGCTATTGGAGGGTCATGGAAGCAGGGGCGGATCCAGGGGGGGGGCAACAGGGCAATTGCCCCCCCCGAAATAATAGCACACACACTCTTAATGTAACTGTCTCCTGCGCTCCGCTGCCGGCCCGAGTCTCTCTCACATGTGCCGATCAGCGGCGCCGAGAGAGAGACTCGCGTGTGGTATGTACGGGTGGCGGCGGCGGTCACTGACACTGAAGGTGGGTGGAGCCTCTTCCCTGCTCTGCACTCGTTGCTAGACGCCAGGCGGCCCTGGCATTAGCAACGAGTGACGTCACGGTCAGTCACACTCACACTGCAGTGAGTGAGTGAGTCACGGCGTCACGTCGGAGGTCGGACTCGAGTCTCTCAGAGCCGACCGACGTGACAGTGTGACAGGGCCTGGAGCGGGCGGCTGCTGTGTGACTGAGGCTGAGCGAGGCAGCGAGCAGGCAGGTGTTGAAGCCGCTCCCCTTCTGATAATGTGACTGAAGGGACGTTGCGTCGCGGCCATCTTGGTACTCCCGCACTTGTCCACAGTAAGCCTAGTGTTTGTAAGTCGGCAAGCGGACATCTTTATACACCCACCAGAGTCTTGCTTATCATAGTTATTTTCAACAGTAAACTCAACTTATATTTCACTAAATAAGCTGAGTTTACTATTAAAAATAACTGTGAAAAGCAAGACTCCGGTGGGTGTATAAAGATGTCTGCTTACCGACTTCTAACTCTAGTCTTACTGCTGACAAGTGAGGGTGTACCAAGATGGCCGCAATGCAACATGCTTTTGCATGCATGTTCTGATGAGTTACAATATCTCTCACTGCCCGCCCTCACTCTAGGACACATCCACTGGCAACTTGGCAAGTGACAATCCGCATGTTGTGGCAGGCGACATTGGCAAGTGACAATCCGCATGTTGTGGCAAGCGACATTGGCAAGTGACAATCTGCATGTTGTGGCAGGCGACATTGGCAAGTGAAAATCCGCATCTTGTGGCAGGCGACATTGGCAAGTGACAATCTGCATGTTGTGGCAGGCGACATTGGCAAGTGACAATCCGCATCTTGTGGCAGGCGACATTGGCAAGTGACAATCTGCATGTTGTGGCAGGCGACATTGGCAAGTGACAATCCGCATCTTGTGGCAGGCGACATTGGCAAGTGACAATCCGCATCTTGTGGCAGGCGACATTGGCAAGTGACAATCCGCATGTTGTGGCAGGCGACATTGGCAAGTGACACGCTGCATCTGGTGGCAGGCGACGGTAGCAAGTGACACGCTCAGGGCTCCCAATGATTCTGCATTATGGTGAGTTGAACGATTTCATTTTACATTACAATGTAATAATATAAATAATGCGCCTCAATCATCCTGACACCACATCAACCATGGTGCTGTTATGATTGAAGCGCCAACACCAGCCATTGCCCGACAAATTGCCCGCAAAATTTTATGGCAGTGCCCCTCCCGAGACTAGGCTCTGGATCCGCCCCTGCATGGAAGGCAGCCTTATCTAATGGAGGCCGCCTTCCGCCATTGCAATTGGAGGGTGATGGAAGGTAGCCTTATCTAATTAAAGACTACCTTCCACCATTGCTATTGGAGGGTGGTGGAAGCCAGCCTCATCTAATGGAGACTGCCTTCCGCCAATGCTATAGAAGGGTGATGAAATACAACCTTATCTAATGGAGGCTGCCTTCCACCACTGTTATTGGAGGATGATAGAAGGCAGCCTTATCTAATGGAGGCCCGGGGTGAAGATCAGGACATGCTTAAAGTTTCAGTAAACCTGGAGTGGAAATCCCATCCAGAGAGGAGAGAGAACCGCTCCGCATGCCGTAGTGTTGGGAATATCCCGGGGATCTTTGCTTTCACCTCCACAGCTCTCGGTCCCCACCAACGATCAGTAGCTGGCAGGACTGGATCCATATCATGTGACCCCTGTGACAGCCATTTACAGTGGTCACATGATCTCCGATTCTTCCCGCCCCTGGGGGTTCAGAACTTTTTAAAGGGACACCTGGGTGGGCGGGGATTAAACTGTCACTTTTTATGGGTTTGGTATGCAGGTGAAGCTTTACGGCCGTCCCGCTTGAACTGCACAACCAGGAACCTATTGCTCTTGTTATCTGCAGCCTTGAAACTATCCAGTTCTTTGCTGGCATGAGCCACTTTACAGCTTTTTTAAAGCCACTCACAAAACCAAAAATTCATATTTATTGCTGGTATGTGAGCAATAACATAACAATCACTGAGGTGTTTCTACAATCAGGAATGAAGGAAGAGCGAAGCTTGTTTGGCCCGAGCTGCCTGCCTACCAACATGCAAGGAAAACACAAATCTTTATCTGTCCTTTATGAAGAGGTTCAACGGAGGCTGAATAACTATACAGGAGAGCTAAAACCTTCCCCATATAATACTATAGATTCATCTCCACATACAGTCACCCCGGATCCTGATATAATACTTCTGTGAAAATATGATGAGCGCCGGGAGAATCGCTGTGCATTAAATTCCTTAATTACTCTGCTTAGTCCCGGGCTGTAATCCAGCCGGTAATCCATTAAAATGGTTTAGGATTAACGAGCGGATTGTGTGGATGTGTAAAACAGGCAGATGTGACGCCTTTCTCTCACATATATCGGGATGTGTAGTTATGTGAACCCAACAGGTGGTTGCAGGGGAGATGGCCACATCTGATTGGATTGAGCAATGGCAGCAGGTGGCCAGAGAGAAGATGGCCTTATGTGATTGGACACAGCCAGCAACACCAGCAGGCGGTTGAAGAGGAGACGGCCACATCTGATTGGATATAACAATGCAGAAGGTGACCAGAAAGGAGATGGCCACATTTGATTGGATATAACAATGGCAGCAGGCAACTGAAGAGGAGACGGCCACATCTGATTTCATATAGCAATGGCAGCATGTGACTAGAGAGGAGACGGCTACACCTGATTGGATATAGCAACACCAGCAGGCGATTGAAGAGGAGACGGCCACATCTGATTGGATATAGCAACACCAGCAGGTGACCAGAGAGGAGACGGCCACATCTGATTTCATATAGCAATGCCAGCAGGTGACCAGAGAGGAGACGGCCACATCTGATTGGATATAGCAATGGCAGCAGGTGACCAGAGAGGAGACGGCCACATCTGATTGGACATAGCAATGCCAGTTGGTGACCAAAGAGGAGATGTCCACATCTGATTGGACATAGCAATGCCAGCAGGTGACCAGAGAGGAGACGGCTACACCTGATTGGACATAGCAATGCCAGTAGGTGACCAGAGAGGAGACGGCCACATCTGATTGGACGTAGCAATGCCAGCAGGTGACCAGAGAGGAGACGGCCACATCTGATTGGACATAGCAATGCCAGCAGGTGACCAGAGAGGAGACGGCCACATCTGATTGGACGTAGCAATGCCAGCAGGTGACCAGAGAGGAGACGGCCACATCTGATTGGACATAGCAATGCCAGCAGGTGACCAGAGAGGAGACGGCTACACCTGATTGGATATAGCAATGGCAGCAGGTGACCAGAGAGGAGACGGCCACATCTGATTTCATATAGCAATGCCAGTAGGTGACCAGAGCGGAGACGGCCACATCTGATTGGACATAGCAATGCCAGCAGGTGACCAGAGAGGAGACAGCCACATCTGATTGGACATAGCAATGCCAGTAGGTGACCAGAGATGAGACGGCTACACCTGATTGGACATAGCAATGCCAGTAGGTGACCAGAGAGGAGATGGCCAAATCTGATTGGATATAACAACACCAGCAGGCGATTGAAGAGGAGACGGCCACATCTGATTGGACATAGCAATGCCAGCAGGTGACCAGAGAGGAGACGGCTACACCTGATTGGATATAGCAATGCCAGCAGGTGACCGGAGAGGAGACGGCCACATCTGATTGGATACATGAATGCCAGCAGACACTCTGGAGAGGAGGCGGCCACATCTGATTGGCTGTGTAACCTTCTACTTTCCTCTCTCCAGCAGTTCAGTTTCCCACCATCTGCGCCGGATGGTGAAGTCTGGATTCTGCGGCATTATCTAGGCCCTGATCCTTCAAGCGGAGACATTCCTTATGCCCAAAGGCTCGTATACACCTGATGCAGTTGAAGGCATTTGCAAGAAAAATGAATGTCGTTTTTACTATTGTGGTGCTTTTAGGAAAAATACAGCATGCTGTACTTTTCCCACATGAATGCACTGCAAATGCAAATTAGGAAAAATAAATAAATAATGCCAAAAAAAATCACCACAACCGCACCACAGACACATCAATGTGCATGTTGAACCTCACGCCGAACGCGGGGATTATGTTATATAGGGTATATGGCAGGGATATGCAATTAGCGGACCTCCAGCTGTTGCAAATCTACAAGTCCCATCATGCCTCTGGGTGTCATGCTTATGGCTGTCAGAGTCTTGCTATGCCTCATGGGACTTGTAGTTCTGCAACAGCTGGAGGTCCGCTAATTGCATATCCTTGGACTATATTGTGTAGTGAAGTAGCGCTAATATAGCACGTACGTGCGCTACTATACGATATACATTTTTAGAGGTGTTGGTTACACTATAGAAGTTTAGCTGCTTTTTTCATTTAGCACTTTATTTGTATTGATACACTGTTGGTAGCGCATTAGTGCTTTGCCATATATGTTTTAGAGGGGCCTAAAAAGTGGTCTCTTGAAACTATCATTAGGGATAAGCAAAGTTGGGAGTTTCATTGCAATTTTTTTGAAAATCGGGAGATCTTTGGCAAAAAGCGTTTGGAGTTATTGGGTGGGCGAAAATTGGAAGGTTTTTTTTGTGGTCCTTTTGACACTTCTGCATTGCAGTAATGCCATATGCACACGAGTGCTGCGCTCAGAGCTGCTCCTCCCCCACCCACATGCCTGTCAGATTGGGAAAACTGGCTGTGTGTCATGGCAGTGATGTCATCCCACGCCTGCCAATCGAGACGCCCAAAGACTGGCACCCAAAAGAAGAAGCCAGGGAGAAGATGCTGCCGCTGGCAAGTGCGGGCATCAGACTGTTGTAACAAAGGTAAGTATTTTTCCATCAATTAGGAATTCTGTTGGTGAAATCCCTGTGCTGAGTTCCCGGGTCTGTACACCTGCTGTGCCCATTATGAGGGGTTCCCACCATCCCTGTGCTGCGTTCCTGGGTCTGTACACCTGCTGTGCCCATTATGAGGAGTTCCCACCATCCCTGTGCTGAGTTCCCGGGTCTGTACACCTGCTGTGCCCATTATGAAGGGTTCCCACCATCCCTGTGCTGAGTTCCCGGGTCTGTACACCTGCTGTGCCCATTATGAGGGGTTCCCACCATCCCTGTGCTGAGTTCCCGGGTCTGTACACCTGCTGTGCCCATTATGAGGGGTTCCCACCATCCCTGTGCTGCGTTCCTGGGTCTGTACACCTGCTGTGCCCATTATGAGGAGTTCCCACCATCCCTGTGCTGAGTTCCCGGGTCTGTACACCTGCTGTGCCCATTATGAAGGGTTCCCACCATCCCTGTGCTGAGTTCCCGGGTCTGTACACCTGCTGTGCCCATTATGAGGGGTTCCCACCATCCCTGTGCTGAGTTCCCGGGTCTGTACACCTTCTGTGCCCATTATGAGGGGTTCCCACCATCCCTGTGCTGCGTTCCAGGGTCTGTACACCTGCTGTGCCCATTATGAGGAGTTCCCACCATCCCTGTGCTGAGTTCCTGGGTCTGTACACCTGCTGTGCCCATTATGAGGGGTTCCCACCATCCCTGTGCTGAGTTCCTGGGTCTGTACACCTGCTGTGCCCATTATGAGGGGTACCCACCATGCCTGTGCTGAGTTCCTGGGTCTGTACTCCTGCTGTGCCCATTATAAGGGGCTCCCACCATCCCTGTGCTGAGTTCCCAGGTCTGTACACCCGCTGTGCCCATTATGAGGGGTTCCCACCATCCCGGTGCTGAGTTCCTGGGTCTGTACACCCACTGTGCCCATTATAAGGGGTTCCCACCATGCCTGTGCTGAGTTCCCGGGTCTGTACACCTTCTGTGCCCATTATGAGGGGTTCCCACCATCCCGGTGCTGAGTTCCTGGGTCTGTACACCCACTGTGCCCATTATAAGGGGTTCCCACCATGCCTGTGCTGAGTTCCCGGGTCTGTACTCCTGCTGTGCCCATTATAAGGGGTTCCCACCATCCCTGTGCTAAGTTCCCGGGTCTGTACATCCGCTGTGCCCATTATGAGGGGTTCCCACCATCCCTGAACTGAGTTCCCGGGTCTGCACACCTGCTGTGCCCATTATGAGGGGTTCCCACCATCCCTGTGCTGAGTTCCCGGGTCTGTACATCCGCTGTGCCCATTATGAGGGGTTCCCACCATCCCTGTGCTGAGTTCCCAAGTCTGTACACCTGCTGTGCCCATTATGAGGGGCTCCCACCATCCCTGAACTGAGTTCCCGGGTCTGTACACCTGCTGTGCCCATTATGAGGGGCTCTCACCATCCCTGAACTGAGTTCCCGGGTCTGCACACCTGCTGTGCCCATTATAAGGGGTTCCCACCATCCCTGTGCTGAGTTCCCGGGTCTGCACACCTGCTGTGCCCATTATGAGGGGTTCCCACCATCCCTGTGCTGAGTTCCCAAGTCTGTACACCTGCTGTGCCCATTATGAGGGGCTCCCACCATCCCTGAACTGAGTTCCTGGGTCTGTACACCTGCTGTGCCCATTATGAGGGGCTCCCACCATCCCTGAACTGAGTTCCCGGGTCTGTACACCTGATGTGCCCATTATGAGGGGTTCCCACCACCCCTGAACTGAGTTCCCGGGTCTGCACACCCGCTGTGCCCATTATGAGGGGTTCCCACCATCCCTGTGCTGAGTTCCCAGGTCTGTACACCCGCTGTGCCCATTATGAGGGGTTCCCACCATCCCTGAACTGAGTTCCCGGGTCTGTACACCTGCTGTGCCCATTATGAGGGGTTCCCACCATCCCTGTGCTGAGTTCCTGGGTCTGTACACCCGTTGTGCCCATTATGAGGGGTCCCCACCATCCCTGTTCTGAAGCCCCCACTCCAGGGGAATCTCTGGGCCCCGGTTCCAGCAGTGAAACTTTTTCAAATACTTTAAAGGAATGAATGAGTTTTGCTCTGCTGTAAGTGCGTTCTCCGAGGACTCAGCACTCCGTGTGCCCATTTACAAAATGCATTAAAGTAACCCGTACATCTCTTCCTGCATGGTAATGCTGCCCATTAATCTCTATACATAATGTATAACAAGGCGTACATCTGGCTGGTATTATTCCGGGACTCTGCTGGTGAGGATGGACATAGAGGGACATTTCCAGGGACAACACTTCCCAAATAAAGGGGCACCAAGTTTTATCTATAGGGAGCCGTGTGTGGGGCTGAATGTTTATTGCCCCCGTCATCCCTTCCCTACCTTCCCCTTATAATATCTGAGATATGACAGACAACCTCCTACCCCCAATGTCTGACAATAACTGCAGGTATCCTATAATATCAGATACCAGGCTGGAGGGTCACATCATTATATGACAGCCCAGTCCCTCTTTATATACCAGCATACAGCATTATATAGACACTCAGCCCACCATGTAATCATATAACACCTGATAGTGGCCACACACTGGGGGGCGATTTTTATATACGAGCGCATTAACTATCGATCTCTAGAAAACATTTATTAAGCGAATGTCACAAACATTCGCCCAGGCTGCTCGAAATATTCCTCTTATTTTCTTTAATATTTTGACTCCCTATGTACGTCGGCTCCATCTAGTGGCCAAAATGTGGTACATCGTCTACTATTCAGAAAAATATACCGCATTTTGACCACTAGATGGAGCCGACGATCATAGGAGGTCATAGTAAAATGGACAATTGCTTGTGACATTCGTCCAACAAATATTTTTAAAATAGACCCCTAACTGCCTGGGGGAAAAAAAATACAATCGGAACATCAATCAGCCACTGAGTAGAGTGAATCAGAAAATACAGCATATATGTATATATACCATCTAGTGTTCATATATATCATATATGACTACTAGATGGAGCTGATGATCATAGGGATTAAATACTTATTAATTAAAATTGTTAGCTGCACCCAGCGGTCATAATGCGGTATGGGCCTTGTGTTGGAAGCTTTGCTGCACCCCTTGCAAGGCACCCCCCCCCCCCCCATAGCATGTGGATTGGTATGGTACAGGAATAGGGATGGGGGATGGGGAGGGTGCATGCTCACTGCTCATGTTGGAATGTTAAGGGGTCTCCAAACTTTCTAAACAAATGGCCAGTTTACTGTCCTTTAGACTTTAGGGGGGCCGGACTGTGGCCATTGGGAGTACAAAATATCCCAGCATCAGTGGGAGTAACCCATCCCCCATCATTGGTGTCAGTGGGGAGAATAGTGCCCCATCATTGGTGTCAGTGGGAGGAATAGTGCCCCATCATTGGTGCTAGTGGGAGGAATATTGCCC
This sequence comes from Lithobates clamitans, assembly GCA_037952925.1. Taxonomy (NCBI): domain Eukaryota; kingdom Metazoa; phylum Chordata; class Amphibia; order Anura; family Ranidae; genus Lithobates; species Lithobates clamitans. The sequence goes on from JBBGZY010002148.1 coordinate 96,942, forward strand.
CATCATTGGTGTCAGTGGGAGGAATAGTGTCCCATCATTGGTATCAGTGGGAAGAATAGTGTCCCATCATTGGTGTCATTGGGAGGAATAGTGCCCCATCATTGGTGTCAGTGGGAAGAATAGTGTCCCATCATTGGTGTCAGTGGGAGGAATAGTGCCCCATCATTGGTGCCAGTGGGAGGAATATTGCCCCATCATTGGTGTCATTGAATAAAATAGTGCAACAAAGTCCAGATAATAGCAAGCAAAGGGCCACATCCCGCCCCCGGACCTCAGGTTGGAGACCCCTGTACTATACCCTCCACATCTGTGGGCCAATGCCATGTTGGTGGCTATGTATGTATTGCTGAATTCTGTACCAGCCCTGTAGCAGTTTAATAATTTAATCATGTAAATACCCCCCCCCCTCGCTGAGTTTAAAGGGCCACACACACAATTATATGTGCATTATTCCTGCCATATACATAGAAATAAGCACGCTGAGTGGCTTTCATTCAGAAAAAATGGTTGCTTATACGGTGCCTTGAAAAAGTATTTATACCCCTTGAAATTTTCCACATTTTGTCCTGTTACAACCAAAAAAAACGTAAATGTATTTTATTGGGATTTTATGTAATAGACCAACACAAAGTGGCTCATAATTGTGAAGTGGAAGGGAAATGATAAATGGATTTCAACATTTTTTACTAATAAATATGTGAAAAGTGTGTGTGTGTGTGGGGGGGGGGGCATTTGTATGGCGCCCCCTTTACTCTGATACCCCTAACTAAAATCGGAGAAAGAATCTCCCGGCGCCGGATTGTCACCAGTCATTTCTATGGCCCTCGGAGGCCCGGGCGCAGCGTTATGACGTCACGCCCGGGTTCCCGGAAATAAACAAAGCCGCGATCGTGGCTGTCAGCATGAGATCGGAGAATATTTTTTCTCGATCTGATGCTTTCCAGCCTGGAGGAGAGATGTGGGGTCTTATTAACTCTGAATCGCTCCATAAAGAGGACATGTCACAATAGATTCCTATTACAAGGGATGTTTACATTCCTTGTAATAGGAATAAAAGTGATTAAAAAAAATGTAAAAAAAGTGTAAAAAATAAAAAAAAATAAGTACATTTAAAAAAATAAAAAATTTAAAACGCCCCTGTCCCCGGTATCTCGCGTTCAGAAGCGAACACACGCGCAAGCCCCGCCCACATATGTAAACGCTGTTCAAACCACACATGTGAGGTATCGCCGCGTGCGTTAGAGCGTGTGCAACAATTCTAGCACTAGACCTCCTCTGTAACTCTAAACTGGTAACCTGTAAAAATTTTCAAATTGACACCTATGGAGTTTTTTAAGTACCGAAGTTTGGCGCCATTCCATGGGCGTGCGCAATTTTAAAGCATGTTAGGTATCTATTTACTCGGCGTAACATCATCTTTCACATTATACAAAAAAACTGGGCTAACTTTACGGTTTTGTTATTTTTTTAATTCATAAAAAACGGTTTTCTTTCCAAAAAAAAGGCGTTTGAAAAATGATTGCGCAAATACCGTGCAAGATAAAAAGTTGCAATGATCACCATTTTATTCCCTGGGGGGTCTGCTAAAAAAAAACATATATAATGTTTGGGGGTTCTGAGTAATTTTCTAGCAAAAAAATGATGATTTTTACATGTAGGAGAGAAGTGCCAGAATAGGCCCGGTATTGAAGTGGTTAATCTCAGCTGTTCTGTGAAGCCCTCAGAAGTTTGTTAGAGAACCTTAGTGAGCAAACAGCATCATGAAGGCCAAGGAACACACCAGACAGATCAGGGATAAAGTTGTGGAGAAGTATAAAGCAGAGTTAGGTTATAAAGAAATATCCCAAGCTTTGAACATCTCACGGAGTTCTGTTCAATCCATCATCGGAAAATGGAAAGAGTATGGCACAACTGCAAACCTACCAAGACATGGCCGTCCACCTAAACTGACCGGCCGGGCAAGGAGAGCATTCATCAGAGAAGAGCCAAGAGGTCCATGGTAACTCTGGAGGATCTGCAGAGATCCACAGCTCAGGTGGGAGAATCTGTCCACAGGACAACTATTAGTCGTGTTCTCCACAAATCTGCCCTTTATGGAAGAGTGACAAGAAGAAAGACATTGGTGAAAGAAAGTCATAAGAAGTCCTGTTTGCAGTTTGGTTGTTCGGACTTTGGTGTGATTGTGTGTAGGCAAGTCCGTTCATTCGGATAGTCCGTCAGACCAGTCCGGTCGAAACGTCTGACCGTGTGTAGGGGGCATTAGAGTTGGCGAAAGACTTGAGACTGGGGCGGAGGTTCACCTTCCAGCAGGACAACGACCCGAAACATCCAGCCAGAGCTACAATGGAATGGTTTACATCAAAGTATATTCGTGTGTTAGAATGGCCCAGTCACAGTCCAGACCTAAATCCAATTGAGAATCTGTGGCAAGACTTGAAAATTGCTGTTCACAGACGCTCTCCATCCAATCTGACAGAGCTTGAGATATTTTACAAAGAAGTAGAATGGGGCAAAAATGTCCCTCTCTAGATGTGCAAAGCTGGTAGAGACATCCCCAAAAAGACTTGCAGCTGTAATTGCAGAGAAAGGCGGTTCTACAAAGTATTGACTCCGGGGGGCGCCATACAAATGCCCCCCACACTTTTCACATATTTATTTGTAAAAAAAAAATGAAAACCATTTATCATTTTCCTTCCAATTCACAATTATGTGACACTTTGTGTTAAAAATAAAATCCCAATAAAATACATTTACGTTTTTGGTTGTAACATGACAAAATGTGGGAAATGTCAAGGGGTATGAATACTTTTTCAAGGCACTGTAACTGTAAAATTCACAGTTATAACCAAAGCGTCAAAAAAAAAATCCTCATCACCTCCCCAGAGTAGTGCATTGTTACTATGGTAACACTGTATTGCTCTGGTTACTGTATGTAAAAAAAAAAAGAAAAAAGAAAACGTAATAAAAAATAAAAAAAAAAGTTGCTATAATAAATAATTTTTTTTTTTTTTACATACAATGACCAGTCAGTGTCCCTGATCATCGCCAAGCCAGTTCTATGGTGAGGCTGTACTGCACTCGCCATGCCTCAGCTGCACTGGACAGCGAATGAATGGGAAAGTGCTCTGCGCTGAGCGGCTTCCTGTTCATTCACAACCTGAAGCATAGTAAACACGCCCCCCATTGTAAACACGCCCCCCATTGTAAACACGCCCCCCATTGTAAACACGCCCCCCATTGTAAACACGCCCCCTGCACACACCTATGTAGTTGTATATAAAATGCACTTTTTTCTTTCAAAAACTGTTTCCCAGTGCTAAACCTTTCATCTGATTTCTAAATTGCTGCATTTGTACATTTCAAAAACCAATATAAAGGAATAATAGTGGTAAAAAAAAGCTCTTGTGGGTTTAACTAATCATTTTCTTTTTTGTATAATTTTCCTTTAACCGTTTCAGCCCCGGAAGATTTTACCCCCCTTCCTGACCAGAGCTTTTTTTTGCGATTCGGCACTGCGTCGCTTTAACTGACAATTGCGCGGTCGTGTGACGTTGCACCCAAACAAAATTGACGCCCTTTTTCCCCCCCAAATAGAGATTTCTTTTGGGGGTATTTGATCACCTCTGCGGTTTTTTTTTTTTGCGCTATAAACAAAAAAATAGCGTCGAGTTTGAAAAAAAAAAAACGCAATATTTTTTATTTTTTGTTATAATAAATATCCCCAAAAAATATATAAAAAAAACATTTTTTTTTTCCTCAATTTAGGCCGATACGCATTCTTCTATATATTTTTGGTTAAAAACAATCGCAATAAGCGTATATTGATTGGTTCACGCAAAAGTTATCGTGTCTACAATATAGGGGATAGTTTTATGGCATTTTTATTGATATATATATTTTTTTTTAATCTAGTAATGGCGGCGAACAGCGATTTTTTATAGTGACTGCGACATTATGGTGGAACACATCAGACAATTTTGACACACTTTTGGGACCACTGGCATTAATACAAGATCACTGCTTAAAAATTGCATTGATTACTGTAAAAATGTCACTGGCAGTGAAGGGGTTAATAACCTCTAGGTGGCGCTGTAGGGGTTAAGTGTGTCCTAGGGAGTGTTTCTAACTTTATGGTTGGACTGGATGGACTTGTGTCTTTTTTCAACCTGACTAACTATGTAACTGTGGGGGGGAGGGGCTGTGTGTGACACGACACTGATCGCCGCTCCCCATCACAGGGAGCAGGGATCAGTGTCCTGTTACTAGGCAGAACAGGGAGATGCTTGTTTACATCAGCATTTCCCCGTTCTTCCTCTCCGTGAGACGATCGCGGGTATCCCCATGGACATCAGGTCCGCGGGACCCGCGGTCGCGGAGCTCCTGGCGGGCGCGCGTGCTCGCGAGCTGCCTTTTAAAGGGCAACGCACAGGTAGGTTAATCTGCCTGTATGTGCCCTTCTGCCGCAGTATGTCTGCGTGAGGCGGTCAGGAAGCGGTTAAGGGGCGTGGCTGGGGGTGTGTCCTATGCTTACATACTTTTGCTAATAGGTGTCTTTCGTTTCCACCTCAAAAAGTGGGGAGGTGTGCATATGTCCCGTGCAATTTGTATGTCTGTTTTCGCTGCGAAGAAAAAAAAAAAAAGCGTTTGTTCGGTGGTTCAGGTGCATTTTTGATGCGGTTCTGATGTGAATTTGCAAGGCTTAGGACCGGATTTTTGGCACAGCTGCCATTTCAGTGTTGGCCAATACATAGCAGATAAAGGGTGTCCTCAACTCCTGTAGTAGGAGAGCAATCCGGGCTGAAATCCAGGACCGAATCCTGAACACAACACGTGCGGTTCAGAAGCGTTCCCGTAGAACGCAATGAGCCCAGAATTCGCACTGCAGGTGCACCGCAAATATGTGAACAGCTTCAATAGTTCACGTCATGCGAATTGGATGCGATTCGAAACGCATCCAATTCGCATATATGCATAGCTCCCAACTGTCCCTGATTTGGAGCAATGTCCCTCTGTCCCTCATTCCTCATCATTTGTCCCTCAATTTGGTCTGATCCATAGAGTTGTATATAAAATGCACTTTTTATCTATCTAAAAGTGTTTCCCAGAGCTAAACCTTTCATCTGATTTCTAAATTGCTGAATTTATAAATTCCAAAAGCCAATATAAAGGAATAGTAGTGGTAAAAAAAAGCACTTGTGAGTTTAACCAGTCTTGTTTTTTGTACAATTCTCCTTTAAGGGGGCGTGGCAAGAGGTGTGTCCTATGCCTGCATACTTTTGCTGATAGATGTCCCCCATTCCCATCTCAAAAAGTTGGGAGGTGTGATATATGTGAACCGAGCTTAATACAATGATAAGTGATAATACTATACACTGTCACTGTACTAATGACACTGGCTGGAAAGGGGTTAACATCAGGGGCGATCAAGGGGATAAATGTGTGCCTAACAATGTGTAATGTTAAACAGTATATGTACTTTTGTTTACATTTTTTTACCTGGTTTCTGGTCTAGGTAAATGATGTCATACATCCCAGGAAAAATGCCCCATTGTCACTGGTCAGTGTGTGTGTGTGTGGGGGGGGGGGGGGTGTATGTGGTGCAGAAGTGCAAGGACCCCTGTATAGTCACCCTTTTAGTATGGTGGCCAGCTTGGCTCGGAGGCTGACCATTCATTTCTATGGAGGGGCCACTCTATTCTGTTCCAATACTGGGACACTCCGCTGGCATATGGGACAGTTAGGGGTGCTCATGGGTAAGATGATATCGTTATGCTACAGTTCCAGTGTTTGTTGCCTGGGGCCCTGCTCACACCAGCTGCATGCACTACTGCGCTACCACCCGGGTGTAATGTGTAATGTGAAGGCAGCGATGCCCATGATGGGCATCACAGAGACGCCAATGCCTCCAGAATCCCCTGTATTCCTGTGACTGCCCCCCGCACTCCTCTACCTCCAGAGACTGTTACACCTGTGATTGGGGTGCCCCCAGTCAGTGTCTCCAGGGACCCCTGTACTTCTGTGTTCCTCCTGTGTTCCTGGCGATCTTTGCGACTCCAGTGACCCTATGGTCTCCAGGGACCTCTGTGTCTCTATTGGTATCTCTATTGATTCCAGTGTCTCCAGGGACCTCCCCAGACATCTCTGTGACCAAAGTATCTCCGGCAACCACGGTGACTCCAGTACTGCCGGTGTCTCCAGGCATCCCAAAGTCTCCAGTGACTTCTGTCACTCCCAGGACTAGGACTAGGGACCTCTGTGTCTCTATTGGTATCTCTATTGATTCCAGTGTCTCCAGGGGCCTCCCCAGACATCTCTGTGACCAAAGTATCTCCGGCAACCACGGTGACTCCAGTACTGCCGGTGTCTCCAGGCATCCCAAAGTCTCCAGTGACTTCTGTCACTCCCAGGACTAGGACTAGGGACCTCTGTGTCTCTATTGGTATCTCTATTGATTCCAGTGTCTCCAGGGGCCTCCCCAGACATCTCTGTGACCAAAGTATCTCCGGCAACCACGGTGACTCCAGTACTGCCGGTGTCTCCAGGCATCCCAAAGTCTCCAGTGACTTCTGTCACTCCCAGGACTAGGACTAGGGACCTCTGTGTCTCCAACGACCTCTATTTCTCCAGTATTCTCCAGTGACCCCTGTGCATCCCAGAGTATCCCGTGTCACCCGGTGATCCCAGAGTATTCCATGATCCCAAAGTATCCCGTGTCACCTGGTGATCCCAGAGTATTCCATGATCCCAAAGTATCCCGTGTCACCTGGTGATCCCAGAGTATTCCATGATCCCAAAGTATCCCGTGTCACCCGGTGATCCCAGAGTATCCCATGTCACCCGGTGATCCCAGAGTATTCCGTGTCACCCGGTGATCCCAGAGTATCCCGTGTCACCCGGTGATCCCAGAGTATCCCGTGTCACCCGGTGATCCCAGAGTATTCCATGATCCCAAAGTATCCCGTGTCACCTGGTGATCCCAGAGTATTCCATGATCCCAAAGTATCCCGTGTCACCCGGTGATCCCAGAGTATCCCGTGTCACACGGTGATCCCAGAGTATTCCGTGTCACCCGGTGATCCCAGAATATTCCATGATCCCAGAGTATCCCGTGTCACCCGGTGATCCCAGAGTATCCCGTGTCACCCGGTGATCCCAGAGTGTGACAGACCTAGCCGGGACAGAGGCTGTTGGAGAGGACTGAATGCAAGCCTGTTGCCTTTTGATTATGGGCCCTAGCATTTGGGGGAATGGTGCTCTCTGTGAGCTGTATGCCTGGGGACCCTGGGGTTGGTGTTACTTTGGATTCAGCTCCATGTACCCCCCAAAACACACAGACTCTGGAACCCTTTATATGCCATATTAGAATGATAAGACTGAATTATACTGTTGGGACACATCCTGTGAGGAGATGGTGGTGTCATCCACTCCAACTACCTGTGTTTATGTTAATTGAATGAGCTGATCACATTGTCCTCTATACAATGTAGGAGACGGGACGACTCCTATTGGAGCTGCTGCTATTGTGAGAAGGTGTCCTGTGATAATTAACTCAGTCTGGGCAAAAGGTCATGTCTCAACCACCTAGGCTGTATAAAGGATTAGTTAATTAGCTCATGTTAATTAGGTTAATTAGGTTACAGTTGTATTGTTAGAGGAGGTTCCAACGGCATATAAAGTCTTGTAATTTTGATTCTAAATAAAAAACAGTTCATGGTAGCAACAAGCAAGTGTCGCCTTGTTTTGTGCTCAGAGAGGTTGGAATATCTGATATCTGTATACAGACTGGGAGGAAGTGGTATAAGATGGAAGCACTCAAGCGGAGTGTGGGACGTTCCATGACACAGAGTATCCCGTGTCACCCGGTGATCCCAGAGTATCCCGTGTCACCCGTGATCCCAGAGTATCCCGTCTCACCCGGTGATCCCAGAGTATCCCGTGTCAACCGATGATCGCAGAGTATCCCGTGTCAACCGATGATCGCAGAGTATCCCGTGTCACCCGGTGATCCCAGAGTATCCCGTGTCACCCGGTGATCCCAGAGTATCCCGTGTCACCCGGTGATCCCAGAGTATCCCGTGTCACCCGGTGATCCCAGAGTATCCCGTGTCACCCGGTGATCCCAGAGTATCCCGTGTCACCCTGTGATCCCAGAGTATCCCGTGTCACCCGGTGATCCCAGAGTATCCCGTGTCACCCGGTGATCCCAGAGTATCCCGTGTCACCCGGTGATCCCAGAGTATCCCGTGTCACCCTGTGATCCCAGAGTATCCCGTGTCACCCGGTGATCCCAGAGTATCCCGTGTCACCCTGTGATCCCAGAGTATCCCGTGTCACCCGGTGATCCCAGAGTATCCCGTGTCACCCGGTGATCCCAGAGTATCCCGTGTCACCCTGTGATCCCAGAGTATCCCGTGATTTCCATGCACACTGTTCCTCCATGAGATCTGTTCTCTATTTCCTGGACGGTCTCTCCCTGTGGACACGAATTCCCGTCCATAATAACCACGTTGTATTCAGGAAAATTTTAATTGTGCAACCCTCCAAAAAACTTTAGTCTGTATTAGGATTTGAGCTGAGCGTCTCGGTCATTTTTGAGTCTCCGCCATTTCCAGTTCTTGGGGGACCCCTGAGAAAAGTTTTCCCAGAATATACAATGTAACAATCCAAAAACAATTCTTCTGCCCTCGGGCACACGAAAAGATGGCGAGGAAGTCATTTTATTTAGGGATTAGATTGAGTTTAGCTGAGTCAGCAGAAGTCGGGATATCTGGGAGGTCATCTGTAAGACGACTCCGGAGAAATTTGGGGGAATATTCTCCGCATTACGGCGTCACCTTAGCCGTGCGCAAAGGAGGCGTCTGCCCGAGATTTGCAGAAGGTCGTGAAAAGAGACAAGTAGGGTCACTTGATGTCAGGAGCCGAGGAGGTTTGGGGCCCCTTCACAGCAGCGGGGCGTGCGTATTGGTGCGCCTAATGTGTGCGTTGTGCAAATGTGTTATCGCAAAGTTCATTTAAACTCTATGTACAACAGTCCAATACAGCGCGCTGGCACGCATAGTAATGCATTTTGCGTCTTCAGTGCGTTTTCCACGTGTTGCTATTGACTAACGCGTTGCGTATTTTTAACACAGCACACGGAAGATGCTTTGTCAAAAACGTAATGCAGCGCCCTCTAGTGCACCCTGGAGGGTATTGTTATTGTGCAGCCCACACAGTCCCATCATCCATTGACTTGGATCTGTAAATGGAAGACTACAAGTCCCATCCGCCTCCAGGGCAGAGAGATTCGCAGGGCTGGCACATGTGGTCCATTGTTTACTTCTCTAGTCCCATAACGCCCACTCCATACCTTCAATGCAATGCAACACTCTGCGGGCTTCAGTTTTTATTTTTTTAATGCGGCTGCATTTACTACATTTTAACAAAAGGTGGACTGTACCTTTAAGGAAGAACTCCGAGCATCACCAGCATCTGCCTGGAATAATGGAACTCTGTATATATCGTATTTGGCCAATGCCACTGGAAGCTGGAAATTACTGTAGTAGACACCGCTAGTATACTGCCACTACATCATTACTACATCATTACATCATTACTACTATACCATTACTACACTGCTACTACACTGCCAGTACACCACTACTACATGGCCACTATACCACTACTATACCTAAACCACTACTACACCACTACTACATGGCCACTATACCACTACTACATCTAAACCACAACTACACCACTGCTACATGGTCACTATACCGCTACTACACCTAAACCACTACTATACCACTACTACTCGGCCACTATACCACTACTACATGGCCACTATACCACTACTACACCGAAACTACTACTACATGGCCACTATACCACTACTACACCGAAACTACTACTACATGGCCACTATACCACTACTACACCTAAACCACTACTATATCACTGCTACATTGTCACTATACCACTACTACACCTAAACCACTACTACATTGCCACTATACCACTACTACACCTAAACCACTACTATATCACTGCTACATTGTCACTATACCGCTACTACATCTAAACCACTACTACACCACTACTACATGGCCACTATACCGCTACTACATCTAAACCACTACACACTACTACTACACCACTACTGAATGAATGAATGAAAAATTTATAAAGCGCTGCAAATGCGAACTGAATCGCCTCAAGGCGCTAAATGCGTTTGGTGTTTTCAGCTTCTAGAAGAGGAAGGTCTTGAGTTTTTTCCTGAAAGCCAAGTGGTTTTCTTCCATGTGGATGTGGGTCGGAAGAGCGTTCCATAGCCACTATACTGCTACTACGCCTACACCACTACTACACCACTACTACATGGCCACTATACCGCTACTACACCTAAACCACTACTACACCACTGCTACATGGCCACTATACCACTACTACATCTAAACCACTACTACACCACTGCTACATGGCCACTATACCACTACTACACTACTAATACTATTTATTTGTAAAAAAAAAAAAAATGTTGAAAATTTTCCTTCCACTTCACAATTATGAGCCACTTTGTGTTGGTCTATCACATAAAATCCCAATAAAATACATTTACATTTTTGGTTGTAACATGACAACATGTGGAGAATTTCAAGGGGTATGAATACTTTTTCAAGGCACTGTATGATGTATATTGTTTTTTTTTTTTTTTGCATTACAATTCATTAAAAAAAATTTTTTTTTTTTTTACCAAAAAAATTGCATTTGAAAAACTGCTGCACAAATACAGTGTGACATAAAGAAAATTGCAACGATCGCCATTTTATTCTCTAGGGCCTCTGCTAAAAAAAATGTATACAATGTTTGGGGGTTCTATGTAATTTTCTAGCAAAAAAAAGATAATTTTTACGTGTAAACAAAACGTGCCAGAAAGGCCGGGTCAGCAAGTGGACAGAGTGGAGTGGGATTAGACCCCCTGTCAGGTTTTTATTGTCAGTGCCCCCCCATTAGGGAGGGTCACCCCTCTTTATTCACCCCGTTTACTGTTATCAGTGAGGGTGAAAGGAAAAAAAAATCCCAACTTTTTTCGGTTGTCACCAGAAGAGGAACAGAGGAGAAATCTTCCTATGGGGACACTAGTTCTGGTGATTTCCTCACTTTGGAGGGATTTCCTCTCACTTCCTGTTTTGGCTATAGGACAGGAAGTGAAGGGAGATCTCCGCAATGGGGACACAGATGGCAAAAAAATAAAACCTGACAGGGGTTATAACTCTCCCTTAGTAAAAAAATTTTTGCCTTTAGTTCTACTTTAAGATAAAGGGGATGCCAAAGCCAAGGTGGTCCTAAATGTGAGAGGACTAATGTGGGGCACAGATGGGGATCACTGGGGGTCACCCCGTCCTAATGTGACACCGCAGAGATCCAGTGAAGTGGACCTGTCATCAGATATATATATTAGTGTGCTGAGTAATGTGTCATTGTAACTCTTCCAGGTATTTATCACCTTTCATAGAGATCACAGCACTGCCCCCGACGATGACATCATCTGATCTTTCTATCCAGAAGGGCGGCGCCGTCTTTGTTCAGGCATCACCCAGGGTGACCTTCTACTTCCAGGGCTGAGGTTTTCGGTTCACAGATAAAACACGTATGTATAAATTCCAGTGTCTGTACAGTTCTTGGCTGTGTTCACAAATGTCTTGACACAGATCAGCCCCTTGCTGCAGCCTCTCATCTTGTGATTTGCTGCCAAGTTACAATGTACAGTCTGATCACTGGGGGAGGGGAGACTGAGGATAAGACTCCTCCCTCTTCTACAAAGTTACAATGTACAGTCTGATCACTGGAGGAGGGGAGACTGAGGAAATGACACCTCCTCCTTCTACAAAGTTACAATGTACAGTCTGATCACTGGGGGAGGGGAGACTGAGGAAATGACACCTCCTCCTTCTACAAAGTTACAATGTACAGTCTGATCACTGGGGGAGGGGAGACTGAGGAAATGACTCCTCCCCCTTCTACAAAGTTACAATGTACAGTCTGATCACTGGGGGGGAGACTGAGGAAATGACTCCTCCCCCTTCTACAAAGTTACAATGTACAGTCTGATCACTGGGGGAGGGGAGACTGAGGAAATGACTCCTCCTCCTTCTACAAAGTTACAATGTACAGTCTGATCACTGGAGGAGGGGAGACTGAGGAAATGCTCCTCCTCCTTCTACAAAGTTACAATGTACAGTCTGATCACTGGGGGAGGGGAGACTGAGGAAATGACTCCTCCTCCTTCTACAAAGTTACAATGTACAGTCTGATCACTGGAGGAGGGGAGACTGAGGAAATGCTCCTCCTCCTTCTACAAAGTTACAATGTACAGTCTGATCACTGGGGGAGGGGAGACTGAGGAAATGACACCTCCTCCTTCTACAAAGTTACAATGTACAGTCTGATCACTGGGGGGGGACTGAGGAAATGACTCCTCCCCCTTCTACAAAGTTACAATGTACAGTCTGATCACTGGGGGAGGGGAGACTGAGGAAATGACACCTCCTCCTTCCACAAAGTTACAATGTACAGTCTGATCACTGGGGGAGGGGAGACTGAGGATAAGACTCCTCCCCCTTCTACAAAATAACAATGTACAGTCTGATCACTGGGGGAGGGGAGACTGAGGATAAGACTCCTCCCTCTTCTACAAAGTTACAATGTACAGTCTGATCACTGGAGGAGGGGAGACTGAGGAAATGCTCCTCCTCCTTCTACAAAGTTACAATGTACAGTCTGATCACCGGGGGAGGGGAGACTGAGGAAATGACTCCTCCTTCTTCTACAAAGTTACAATGTACAGTCTGATCACTGGGGGGGGGGGCTGAGGAAATGACTCCTCCCCCTTCTACAAAGTTACAATGTACAGTCTGATCACTGGGGGGGAAGGGGAGACTGAGGAAATGACTCCTCCCCCTTCTACAAAGTTACAATGTACAGTCTGATCACTGGGGGAGGGGAGACTGAGGAAATGACACCTCCTCCTTCTACAAAGTTACAATGTACAGTCTGATCACTGGGGGAGGGGAGACTGAGGAAATGACTCCTCCTCCTTCTACAAAGTTACAATGTACAGTCTGATCACTGGGGGAGGGGAGACTGAGGAAATGACTCCTCCTCTTCTACAAAGTTACAATGTACAGTCTGATCACTGGGGGAGGGGAGACTGAGGAAATGACTCCTCCTCCTTTTACAAAGTTACAATGTACAGTCTGATCACTGGGGGAGGGGACTGAGGAAGTGACTCCTCCTACTTCTACAAAGTTACAATGTACAGTCTGATCACTGGGGGAGGGGAGACTGAGGAAATGACTCCTCCTCCTTCTACAAAGTTACAATGTACAGTCTGATCACTGGAGGGGGAGGGGAGACTGAGAAAATGACTCCTCCTCCTTTTACAAAGTTACAATGTACAGTCTGATCACTGGGGGAGGGGAGACTGAGGAAATGCTCCCTCCTGCCTGCAGCAGACTGATCTCAGCCTAGGCCAAGTCAGCAGCTGGAGCTGAAGTCGGGTTCTCTTTACTGTATTCTTGTACTGATATCAGATTGCCCCTCCCACAAGCACCTCGCCCTCTGGGGATGATCTGATTGGTTGTTCCGGCGCTGTGCTGGCGGTGTGATCCTCACCTGGTGAGTTAATAATAAAAATGACGCTGAATATATTTACAGCTCTATAAATAGTCAGCACTGTGTATAGTGAGGGTGTTCCGTACACAGAACACGCACAGCGCCACGTCCCGTGCCCCACAGCCATCGCGGGGGGGGGGGGAGGGGGCAAGATGGGGGTGATGTATGGGCACCTGGGTGCAGAGTGTGCGTTGGAAGCTGTATCTGATCCTTTCTTTTCTTTTCTGTGTGGGAGATGTAAATCCTTCCGGAGAAAAATGACATTTCTTCTTTTTATAGAAAAATCACCCTGAACAGAGTGGTGAGCCTTGAAATCTGCCCTATCAGGTCCAGCCGCCAGGGGGCGCCACAAGACCATGTTATGTTCTGAGGAGCAAATGGTAAAATCTGAAGAGTCTGATAATAATACAAAGTATAGATCTACAGGAACTGTACAAAGGTGGGTGAGATACTGGGAGGAATGGCCTACAGAGATACTGAGCCTTGAAAAAGTATTCACACCCCTTGACATTTTCCACATTTTGTCATGTTACAACCAAAAACATAAATGTATTGTATTGGGATTTTATGTGATAGACCAACACAAAGTGGCACATAATTGTGAAGTGGAAGAAAAATGATAAATGATTTTCAACATTTTTTACAAATAAATATGTGAAAAGTGTGGGGGGTACATTTGTATTCAGCCCCCTTTACTCTGATACCCCTAACTAGAAATCTAGTGGAACCAATCGCCTTCAGAAGTCACCTAATTAGTAAATAGAGTCCACCTGTGTGTAATTTAATCTTAGAATAAATACAGCTGTTCTGTGGAGCCCTCAGAGGTTTGTTAGAGAACCTTGGTGAACAAACAGCATCATGAAGGCCAAGGAACACACCAGACAGGTCAGGGATAAAGTTGTGGAGAAGTTTAAAGCAGGGTTAGGTTATAAAAAAATCTCCCAAGCTTTGAACATCTCACAGAGGTCTGTTCAATCCATCATCCGAAAACTGAAAGAGTATGGCACAACTGCAAACCTACCAAGACATGGCCGTCCACCTAAACTGACCGGCCGGGCAAGGAGAGCATTCATCAGAGAAGAGCCAAGAGGTCCATGGTAACTCTGGAGGAGCTGCAGAGATCCACAGCTCAGGTGGGAGAATCTGTCCACAGGACAACTATTAGTCGTGTTCTCCACAAATCTGCCCTTTATGGAAGAGTGACAAGAAGAAAGACATTGGTGAAAGAAAGTCATAAGAAGTCCTGTTTGCAGTTTGCGAGAAGTCATGTGGAGGACACAGCAAACATGTGGAAGAAGGTGCTCTGGTCAGATGAGACCAAAAATGAACTTATTGGCCTAAAAGCAAAACGCTATGTGTGGTGGAAAACTAACACTGCACATCACCCTGAACACACCATCCCCACCGTGAAACATGGTGGTGGCAGCATCATGTGGTGGGGATGCTTTTCTTCAGCAGGGACAGGGAAGCTGGTCAGAGTTGATGGGAAGATGGATGGAGACAAATACAGGGCAATCTTAGAAGAAAACCTGTTAGAGTCTGCAAAAGACTTGAGACTGGGGGGAGGTTCACCTTCCAGCAGGACAACAACCCGAAACATACAGCCAGAGCTACAATGGAATGGTTTATATCAAATCATATTCATGTGTTAGAATGGCCCAGTCACAGTCCAGACCTAAATCACATTGAGAATCTGTGGCAAGACTTGAAAATTGCTGTTCACAGACGATCTCCATCCAATCTGACAGAGCTTGAGATATTTTGCAAAGAAGAAGAATGGGCAAAAATGTCCCTCTCTAGATGTGCAAAGCTGGTAGAGACATCCCCAAAAAGACTTGCAGCTGTAATTGTAGAGAAAGGGGGTTCTACAAAGTATTGACTCCGGGGGGCGCCATACAAATGTCCCCCCCACACTTTTCACATATTTATTTGTATCATTTATCATTTTCCTTCCACTTCACAATTATGTGACACTTTGTGTTGGTCCATCACATAAAATCCCAATAAAATACATTTATGTTTTTGGTTGTAACATGACAAAATGTGGGACATTTCAAGGGGTATGAATACTTTTTTCAAGGCACTGTATGATGGTTTACAGAGGTAGGTCTGTAGTTGGTATATACAGATAGGTAGAAGGTGCATAGATAGATAAATATCTCTGCACCTATAGTATACAGAGGTAGGTAGGAGGTATATAGTGGTAGGTGTAGATTTAGCCATAGCTCCCAACTGTCCCTGATTTGGAGCAATGTCCCTCTGTCCCTCTTTCCTCCTCATTTGTCCCTCATTTTGGTCTGATCTATAGAGTTGTATATAAAATGCATTTTTTATCTTTCAAAAAATGTTTCCCAGCGCTAAACATTCCATCCAAATTCTAAATTGCTGCATTTGTACATTTTAAAAGCCAGTATAAAGGAATAGTAGCTGTAAGAAAGCACTTATGGATTTAATTAACCTTTTCTTATGGTTAATTCTCCTTTAAGGGGGTGTGGCAGGGGGCGTGTCCTGTGCCTACATACATTTGCTTGTAGGTGTCCTTCATTCCCATCTCAAAATGTTGGGAGGTATGGATTTAGTTAATCTTCAGAAAGAGGTGAAGGTAGACAGTATACAAGGGGAAGTTGATGGTATACAAAGGCAGGTGGTATACAGAGCTAGGTAGGTAGGTGGTATACAGAGGAAGGTAGGTGGTATATAGAGCTAGGTGAGGAGATGGTATACAGAGGTAGGTAGGTGGTATACAGAGGAGGGTAGGTGGTATACAGAGGAGGGTAGGTGGTATATAGAGCTAGGTGGGGAGATGGTATACAGAGGTAGGTAGGCTGTATACAGAGGAAGGTAGGTGGTATGTAGAGCTAGGTGGGGAGATGGTATACAGAGGTAGGTAGGTGGTATACAGAGGAGGGTAGGTGGTATATAGAGCTAGGTGAGGAGATGGTATACAGAGGTAGGTAGGTGGTATACAGAGGAAGGTAGGTGGTATATAGAGCTAGGTGAGGAGATGGTATACAGAGGTAGGTAGGTGGTATACAGAGGAGGGTAGGTGGTATATAGAGCTAGGTGGGGAGATGGTATACAGAGGTAGGTAGGTGGTATACAGAGGAAGGTAGGTAAATAGTATACAGAGCTAGGTAGGTAGGTGGTATACAGAGGAAGGTAGGTGGTATATAGAGCTAGGTGGGGAGATGGTATACAGAGGTAGGTAGGTGGTATACAGAGGAAGGTAGGTGGTATGTAGAGCTAGGTGGGGAGATGGTATACAGAGGTAGGTAGGTGGTATACAGAGGAGGGTAGGTGGTATATAGAGCTAGGTGGGGAGATGGTATACAGAGGTAGGTAGGTGGTATACAGAGGAGGGTAGGTGGTATATAGAGCTAGGTGGGGAGATGGTATACAGAGGTAGGTAGGTGGTATACAGAGGAAGGTAGGTGGTATACAGAGGAAGGTAGGTGGTATATAGAGCTAGGTGGGGAGATGGTATACAGAGTTAGGTAGGTGGTATATAGAGGAAGGTAGGTGGTATACAGAGCTAGGTGGGTAGATGGTATACAGAGGTAGATAGGTAGTATACAGAGGTAGATAAGTAGTATACAGAGGTAGGTAGGTAGTATACAGATGTAGGATGGTAGGCGATACACAGAGCTAGGTAGGTAAATGGAATATAGAGATACGTAGCTGATATACAAAGCTAAGTAGGTGGTATACAGAGTAGATGGTATACAGAGGTAGATAGGTAGATAGTAGGTGGTATACAGAGGTAGGTGTAGAGTTAGGTGATCTTCAGAAGTAAATGAAGGTAGACAGTAAACAGGGGGAGGTAGGTGGTATTTAGTTATAGGCACATAGGTGATATATAGAGGTAATTGGTATACAAAAGTAGGTGGTATGGGGAAGTAGGTAGGTGGTATAGATAGGTAGCTGGCATATGACATATACAGGTAGGTGATGTACAGAGGTTGATGGGGGTTAAAAGAAGTTAGATGATATACAAAGTTGGTGGTGTACAGTGATTGGGGGGGGGGGGGGGGTTATAAAGAGGTAGGTAGGTGGTATATAGAGATAGTACATTGTACACAGAGGTAAATGGTACACAGGCATAAATGGTGTACAGTGTTAGCTAGGTGGTATATAGAGGTAGGTAGGTAGGTAGTGTACATAGGTTGATATGTGGTATATAAAGGTAGGTAGGGGATATACAGAGGTTGACAGATGTTAAACAGATAATGTACATGAAGGTAGTATGTAGAGAAAGATAGGTGATATATGGAGGTAGGTAGGTGCGTGGTATACATAGGTAAGTAGCGGTATACAGATGTAGGTAGGTGCGTGGTATACATAGGTAAGTAGCGGTATACAGATGTAGGTAGGTGCGTGGTATACATAGGTAAGTAGCGGTATACAGATGTAGGTAGGTGCGTGGTATACATAGGTAAGTAGCGGTATACAGATGTAGGTAGGTGCGTGGTATACATAGGTAAGTAGCGGTATACAGATGTAGGTAGGTGCGTGGTATACATAGGTAAGTAGCGGTATACAGATGTAGGTAGGTGCGTGGTATACATAGGTAAGTAGTGGTATACAGATGTAGGTAGGTGACATAAATAGGTATGAAGGTAGTACACAGAGGTAGGTAGGCGTTGTATATAGCATACAGGTAGGTAGTCAGTGTATATACAGTACAGAGAGGTAGGTAGCTCACCAGTTCCCGCACGGCCTCGGGCTCCTCTCGCGGTACGGATCCGGTGCTGCTCTCGCTGGCCGCAGACGCCGGAGGGGACATGACCGAAGTCGGGAGCAATCTGCCCAATCCAGGGGCAAATCCAAGCTGTGAGAGGCAGAACCCAGCAGAGAATCATACCCCCACCTGGGGCCCGGGGCCCTCACACACCTGAGGCCTGCGCCCCGCGCTGCGCTCCATGGATGTGCGGTCACACGTGTGTGCCGGTGTGCGTGACATGAGGGGGGGGACAGACACACACGCCTGTCACACGCACCAACACACATGCAGCGTGCGACACCGCCTGACACCGACGGGGGATGTAAACACACCGCGCTCATATACACACACCGCACACACACGTATGTACAGATGAACACCCCGTATACACACTGTATACACTCACAGTATATCACATCGCACACACTGACTCCATACACCACACAGGTAAACAAACACACAGACTGACAATGGCACACCGCGGTGTCACACCGTCCTCACACACACACATAGACATACAGACAGACGGATGGATGGACGGACGGACGGAGCGGTGCGGGGGCAGGAGGGAGGGGGACGGGGTAAGGAGGGAGTGGAGGGAAGGATGCTGCAGGAGCCGGAGGATGGAGAAATTCCCGGGGAAGATGGGAGGGAGAGCGAGGACCAGAGGAGGAGGAGGAGGAAGAGGAGGAGACCAACCTGACCTTCACTCATCCCAACACTGCCTGCCTCATCCCACAGCATCTGTCTCATCAGCATCTCTGCCTGTCTCATCTGTCTTCTATCATCTCTGCCTGTCTCATCTGTCTTCTATCATCTCTGCCTGTCTCCTCTGTCTCCTATCATCTCTGCCTGTCTCCTCTGTCTTCTATCATCTCTGCCTGTCTCCTCTGTCTCCTATCATCTCTGCCTGTCTCCTCTGTCTTCCATCATCTCTGCCAGTCTCCTCTGTCTTCTATCATCTCTGCCTGTCTCCTCTGTCTTCCATCATCTCTGCCTGTCTCATCTGTCTTCTATCATCTCTGCCTGTCTCATCTGTCTTCTATCATCTCTGCCTGTCTCATCTGTCTTCCATCATCTCTGCCTGTCTCCTCTGTCTTCTATCATCTCTGCCTGTCTCCTCTGTCTTCTATCATCTCTGCCTGTCTCATCTGTCTTCTATCATCTCTGCCTGTCTCATCTGTCTTCCATCATCTCTGCCTGTCTCATCTGTCTTCTATCATCTCTGCCTGTCTCATCTGTCTTCTATCATCTCTGCCTGTCTCCTCTGTCTTCTATCATCTCTGGTTGTCTCATATGTCTTCTATCATCTCTGCCTGTCTCCTCTGTCTTCTATCATCTCTGCCTGTCTCCTCTGTCTTCTATCATCTCTGCCTGTCTCCTCTGTCTTCTATCATCTCTGCCTGTCTCCTCTGTCTTCTATCATCTCTGCCTGTCTCCTCTGTCTTCTATCATCTCTGCCTGTCTCCTCTGTCTTCTATCATCTCTGCCTGTCTCCTCTGTCTTCTATCATCTCTGCCTGTCTCCTCTGTCTTCTATCATCTCTGCCTGTCTCATCTGTCTTCCATCATCTCTGCCTGTCTCCTCTGTCTTCTATCATCTCTGCCTGTCTCCTCTGTCTTCTATCATCTCTGCCTGTCTCATCTGTCTTCTATCATCTCTGCCTGTCTCATCTGTCTTCCATCATCTCTGCCTGTCTCATCTGTCTTCCATCATCTCTGCCTGTCTCATCTGTCTTCTATCATCTCTGCCTGTCTCATCTGTCTTCTATCATCTCTGCCTGTCTCATCTGTCTTCTATCATCTCTGCCTGTCTCATCTGTCTTCCATCATCTCTGCCTGTCTCATCTGTCTTCCATCATCTCTGCCTGTCTCATCTGTCTTCTATCATCTCTGCCTGTCTCATCTGTCTTCTATCATCTCTGCTTGTCTCATCTGTCCTCCATCATCTCTGCCTGTCTCATCTGTCTTCTATCATCTCTGCCTGTCTCATCTGTCTTCTATCATCTCTGCCTGTCTCATCTGTCTTCCATCATCTCTGCCTGTCTCATCTGTCTTCTATCATCTCTGCCTGTCTCCTCTGTCTTCTATCATCTCTGCCTGTCTCCTCTGTCTTCTATCATCTCTGCCTGTCTCATCTGTCTTCTATCATCTCTGCCTGTCTCATCTGTCTTCCATCATCTCTGCCTGTCTCATCTGTCTTCTATCATCTCTGCCTGTCTCATCTGTCTTCTATCATCTCTGTCTGTCTCCTGTCTTCTATCATCTCTGCCTGTCTCATCTGTCTTCTATCATCTCTGTCTGTCTCCTGTCTTCTATCATCTCTGCCTGTCTCCTCTGTCTTCTAGAAGACAGAGGAGACAGGCAGAGATGATGGAGGACAGATGAGACAGGTAGAAATAATAGAAGACAGATGAGACAGGCAGAGATGATGGAGGACAGATGAGACAGGTAGAGATGAATGTTCACAAGGTCATGGCAGTGCAGATGAGCAGGTAAATCCAAGCAATCCTCAAGGGGGTCATGCTACATTTGGGGGCTCGTCCGGGATGCCATTTGAAGCCGGCCCTAGTCAACCTAGACATGAGCCACAGTCCATGTGGAAGGCTGCTTCAGCGGCCGCGGTTGCTTGGGGCAGAAGTCAGGGAGCTCAAATGGAGAGGAGCACTGTTCTGGAGATCTCAGGAAGTGAGCACACTGAGAGAGAGTTCAGAAGGTGGCTGAGAGCTCTGGCCCCAAGACACCGGGCCTACATAGTGGAAACTGAAGCCACCTATGATTTGGATCAAGTCAGGGTACTACTGGAGTGGCAGGAAGAGATACCTGTGTGTTTTCAGGAGAAGGGGGTACGTCTCGCTGAAGGGGTGATTGCTAAAGTGATCCCACTCAAAGTGGGGGGAGAGCACGCAGAGAGACAGCCATCGACCAGGGCTCAGGAGAAAGACTCCGTATCTGTGGGAGCTGACTCTCAAGGGGCCAATGCTCCCCCCTCTCTTTCTACACCAGGGGTCTCAAACTGGCTGCCCTCCAGCTGTTGCAAAACTACAAGTCCCATCATGCCTCTGCCTGTGGGAGTCATGCTTGTAACTGTCAGTCTTGCAATGCCTCATGGGACTTGTAGTTTTGCAACAGCTGGAGGGCCGCCGGTTTGAGACCCCTGTTCTACACGGATATGAACCAGCTAGTCGATAGCTTAGTGAAGAATGGGTCTGGAAATGCCAACCAGAGCTATCGAAGACTTAGGTTTTTCTCAGGGCAGTTGCAGACTCCTGTGGGGGAAGATGAGTTTGAAACCTGGATGAGTCAGGCCCTCCAGGCCATGGAAGAGTGGAGTGTTTCAGAGGCTGTGAAACAGCAACGGCTTAGTGAGAGCCTTCGAGGTCCGGTGGCTGATGTGATCCGTAATCTGAGGATGGGCAAGAAAACTTGTTTTTTCCATGGACTACATAGATGCTCTGTATGCTGTGTTTGGGAGGGTAGAAACTACCGCAGACATGATGTACAAATTCAACCACACTCACCAACAAATGAGAGAGAATCTGTCCGAATAAATATCTTGAATAGACAGAATGCTTTATCAAATCATCCTCAAGAGGGGTATTGACCCCAAAGATGTTGGCCAAGCTCGCCTAAACCAGGCTTTGCAAGGGGCTCGGCCAAACCATCCTATTGTGTTAAAGTGTCTACTGAAGAGAACCCAGGTGGTGCCCACGTACCCTGCATTGATAAGAAAAGTACGAGAGGAGGAGGCCCTATTAGAAGAGAAAAACCAAAGATCGAGAGAATCGGGCCCTACAGCTGGCAACAGAGAGAAAGTGGTGCCTTGAGCTGTTCATGCGGAAATTGGTTTCTCGGATGAGGATAGTGGAACTGAGTCTGAACCGGTGGGATTGGCCATTCCTGACACTAATAAGCCAGTGACTGAACTCGGGCAAACCGAACTGATGGCCCAGGTAGCTCAGGCACAAACCCAGATGTATCATGCTCTGATGCGAGTGATGGAGACTCAAGCGAAGGTTCAAGGACAAGGGACTCGCCAAGGGGAGGAAAAATTGTCTCAAGGGCGAGAAAAGAGATGTTACGGGTGTGGAGAGGTTGGACACTTCCGAGCTGAGTGCCCCAAGACTGGCATCAGCCCTCAATTACTCACTGAAGTCCTGAGAGCCTTACAAAAATGACTTTTCCCAAAGCCGGCAGGAAACTTCAGGGGACCTCAGTGAAGGAGCTAGTTGAGAGTCCCGAGGGAAAATTGTGCTCCAAAACCAAGAAAAGATATAAGAAGAAAAATGGACACAAGCCACCCACTGCCCCTCCACCCTCCTTACCCAGAAACACAATAAAAACAAAACCCTCAGGGAAGGGAAGACCAGGGCAGGAAATCAATGCACACCTTACTGAGCGAGTAGTCAGACCAACTCTCCTGATTTCAAAGAAGCTGTTTAGAGCACAAACTATAGAGTCACCAGCTGGAAACCTGCCAAAGAACTTAGTGGGGCCCTCCCCTATAGTCTCGGTACAAGTCAAGGGCACCTATACTCAAGCCCTATTGGATGCTCGAGCTCAGGTGACTTTGTTGTATTGAGACTTTTACCACAAGTACTTGAAGCATATCCCTATGTGTAAGCTCGAGGAGTTAGAGATTTGGGGCATAGGGACTCAGAAATGCCCATACAACGGATACATACCCATCAAGATAACCTTTGATACTGCCCTGACTGGAAAACCAGAAACTTTTCATACATTGACTGTTGGCTTACCCCCAACCTCCTGGGGCAGGCCGAAATTCCTTGTTTATAGGCACCAACACCAAACTTGTAAGGAGTCTACTCACTCCACTGGCCTTGGAAGGTGCCCCAGTAGGGAAGATTCATCTTTAGCTGAGGCAGGTGTTCCAGTGAGTGTTGTAGGAGAAGAAGGCACCCGCAGAAGGAGTAGGAAACGATTGGATACCCATGAAAGGGTGTTGAAGCCTTGTTGAAGCACCGGTATTGGCCTACGCTGATCCATCTCTAAGCCCGGGTTCACAATATACCGGGCTGCGGATCGCAAAGGAGCGCTGTGCGTCTCTGTTCCCCATTTCAGGGACGAATCAGGGCTGATTCTATGCCTGAATTCGGCCCTGAAAAGGAGCCAAAGACGCACAGCGTTTTTGTGCAGTGCGCTCTGCAGCCGCCCCGGGGATATGTGAACCGGCTCCATAGGGAGCCAGTGACATTCTCCTACTATGCGAATTAGATGCGGGGAAACGCACATCTAATTCGCATAGGTGTGAACCTGGGCTAAACCTTATGAATTGCACGTGGATGCCAGTAGAGATGGCCTTGAGGGAGTGCTGTATCAGGAGTCTGAGGTGAAACTCTGCCCAGTGGCCTATGTAAGTCGCAGTCTCACCCCCCTGAGAAGAACTATCCTGTACACAAATTGGAGTTCTTGGCCCTCAAGTGGGCTGTGGTAGATAAGGTACGTGACTATTTGTACGGAGCTACCTTAGTGGTGAAGACTGACAACAACCCCTTGACTTACCTACTGTCCACTGCCAAGTTGGATGCCACTGGACATCGGTGGTTGGCAGCTCTGTCTGAATTCCAGTTCAGTTTGAAATACCGACCAGGAATGGGAAATCGAGACACTGACCCTCGTTCCCAAAGTCCTCATTTCACCAACGCTGGTCAGAAAAGTTGGGTCCATTTACCTTTGGAAGGAGTATGGGCTGTGTGTCAAGGAGTAGAGCATAAACACAGAGGGGCCATAGGGGCCAAAGCTGTGGAAGTCACCCCTGCGGGAGTACCAAGAAATTACTGTGATTTGACTCAAGTGTGCAGCCAAGAATTGCCTCAGCTGACAAGAGAGGATATGAGACGGGACCAACGGGAAGATCCATTGGGGAGTCTTATAAGGAAATCATTAGCCACCCAGGACCCCCACATACTGTTGAAAAGCCCCATTTAGGGGGCCAAAGTCGTCCATAGAGAGTGGGAACGAATGCGGTTGGAAGATGGAGTCATATACAGGAGAGGTCCATCTGAAGAACCAGGAGGTGTTCATCAACTGTTCCTACCTTAGAAACACCAACTAATAGTGTTGACAGCTCTTCATGATGATCATGGTCACTTAGGCCCAGATAGAACCTTCAAGTTAGTTATGGATCGATTTTACTGGCCGTCCATGAGAACTGAGGTGGAAAGCTACTGTCGCTCTTGCATCAGATGCATTCAGAGGAAAACCTTACCAGGCAGGGCAGCCCCAATGGGCCATCTTCAAAGCCAGGGACCAATAGAGTTGGTGTGCATTGATTTCTTGTCAGAGATGATAGAAGACAGATGAGACAGGCAGAGATGATAGAAGACAGAGGAGACAGGCAGAGATGATAGAAGACAGAGGAGACAGGCAGAGATGATAGAAGACAGATGAGACAGGCAGAGATGATAGAAGACAGAGGA
Source organism: Lithobates clamitans (assembly GCA_037952925.1). NCBI lineage: Eukaryota > Metazoa > Chordata > Amphibia > Anura > Ranidae > Lithobates > Lithobates clamitans. The sequence goes on from JBBGZY010002148.1 coordinate 121,757, forward strand.
GACAGGCAGAGATGATAGAAGACAGATGAGACAGGCAGAGATGATAGAAGACAGAGGAGACAGGCAGAGATGATAGAAGACAGGAGACAGGCAGAGATGATAGAAGACAGATGAGACAGGCAGAGATGATAGAAGACAGGAGACAGGCAGAGATGATAGAAGACAGATGAGACAGGCAGAGATGATAGAAGACAGATGAGACAGGCAGAGATGATAGAAGACAGATGAGACAGGCAGAGATGATAGAAGACAGAGGAGACAGGCAGAGATGATAGAAGACAGATGAGACAGGCAGAGATGATGGAAGACAGATGAGACAGGCAGAGATGATGGAAGACAGATGAGACAGGCAGAGATGATGGAAGACAGAGGAGACAGGCAGAGATGATGGAAGACAGAGGAGACAGGCAGAGATGATGGAAGACAGATGAGACAGGCAGAGATGATGGAAGACAGAGGAGACAGGCAGAGATGATGGAAGACAGAGGAGACAGGCAGAGATGATGGAAGACAGAGGAGACAGGCAGAGATGATAGAAGACAGATGAGACAGGCAGAGATGATGGAAGACAGAGGAGACAGGCAGAGATGATGGAAGACAGATGAGACAGGCAGAGATGATGGAAGACAGAGGAGACAGGCAGAGATGATGGAAGACAGAGGAGACAGGCAGAGATGATGGAAGACAGAGGAGACAGGCAGAGATGATGGAAGACAGATGAGACAGGCAGAGATGATAGAAGACAGATGAGACAGGCAGAGATGATAGAAGACAGAGGAGACAGGCAGAGATGATGGAAGACAGAGGAGACAGGCAGAGATGATGGAAGACAGAGGAGACAGGCAGAGATGATGGAAGACAGATGAGACAGGCAGAGATGATAGAAGACAGATGAGACAGGCAGAGATGATAGAAGACAGAGGAGACAGGCAGAGATGATAGAAGACAGATGAGACAGGCAGAGATGATGGAGGACAGATGAGACAGGCAGAGATGATAGAAGACAGAGGAGACAGGCAGAGATGATAGAAGACAGGAGACAGGCAGAGATGATAGAAGACAGAGGAGACAGGCAGAGATGATAGAAGACAGAGGAGACAGGCAGAGATGATAGAAGACAGATGAGACAGGCAGAGATGATAGAAGACAGAGGAGACAGGCAGAGATGATAGAAGACAGATGAGACAGGCAGAGATGATAGAAGACAGATGAGACAGGCAGAGATGATAGAAGACAGATGAGACAGGCAGAGATGATGGAAGACAGAGGAGACAACCAGAGATGATAGAAGACAGATGAGACAGGCAGAGATGATAGAAGACAGATGAGACAGGCAGAGATGATAGAAGACAGATGAGACAGGCAGAGATGATAGAAGACAGAGGAGACAGGCAGAGATGATAGAAGACAGATGAGACAGGCAGAGATGATAGAAGACAGATGAGACAGGCAGAGATGATGGAAGACAGATGAGACAGGCAGAGATGATAGAAGACAGATGAGACAGGCAGAGATGATAGAAGACAGATGAGACAGGCAGAGATGATAGAAGACAGAGGAGACAGGCAGAGATGATAGAAGACAGATGAGACAGGCAGAGATGATAGAAGACAGGAGACAGGCAGAGATGATAGAAGACAGATGAGACAGGCAGAGATGATAGAAGACAGATGAGACAGGCAGAGATGATAGAAGACAGATGAGACAGGCAGAGATGATAGAAGACAGAGGAGACAGGCAGAGATGATAGAAGACAGATGAGACAGGCAGAGATGATGGAAGACAGATGAGACAGGCAGAGATGATGGAAGACAGATGAGACAGGCAGAGATGATGGAAGACAGAGGAGACAGGCAGAGATGATGGAAGACAGAGGAGACAGGCAGAGATGATGGAAGACAGAGGAGACAGGCAGAGATGATAGAAGACAGATGAGACAGGCAGAGATGATGGAAGACAGAGGAGACAGGCAGAGATGATGGAAGACAGAGGAGACAGGCAGAGATGATGGAAGACAGAGGAGACAGGCAGAGATGATAGAAGACAGATGAGACAGGCAGAGATGATAGAAGACAGATGAGACAGGCAGAGATGATAGAAGACAGAGGAGACAGGCAGAGATGATAGAAGACAGAGGAGACAGGCAGAGATGATGGAAGACAGAGGAGACAGGCAGAGATGATAGAAGACAGATGAGACAGGCAGAGATGATAGAAGACAGAGGAGACAGGCAGAGATGATAGAAGACAGATGAGACAGGCAGAGATGATAGAAGACAGATGAGACAGGCAGAGATGATAGAAGACAGATGAGACAGGCAGAGATGATAGAAGACAGATGAGACAGGCAGAGATGATAGAAGACAGATGAGACAGGCAGAGATGATAGAAGACAGAGGAGACAGGCAGAGATGATAGAAGACAGAGGAGACAGGCAGAGATGATGGAAGACAGAGGAGACAGGCAGAGATGATAGAAGACAGATGAGACAGGCAGAGATGATAGAAGACAGATGAGACAGGCAGAGATGATAGAAGACAGGAGACAGGCAGAGATGATAGAAGACAGATGAGACAACCAGAGATGATAGAAGACAGATGAGACAGGCAGAGATGATGGAAGACAGATGAGACAGGCAGAGATGATGGAAGACAGGAGACAGACAGAGATGATAGAAGACAGATGAGACAGACAGAGATGATAGAAGACAGATGAGACAGACAGAGATGATAGAAGACAGATGAGACAGGCAGAGATGATGGAAGACAGATGAGACAGGCAAAGATGATGGAAGACAGATGAGACAGGCAGAGATGATAGAAGACAGATGAGACAGGCAGAGATGATGGAAGACAGATGAGACAGGCAGAGATGATGGAAGACAGGAGACAGACAGAGATGATAGAAGACAGATGAGACAGACAGAGATGATAGAAGACAGATGAGACAGACAGAGATGATAGAAGACAGATGAGACAGGCAGAGATGATAGAAGACAGATGAGACAGGCAGAGATGATGGAAGACAGATGAGACAGGCAGAGATGATAGAAGACAGATGAGACAGGCAGAGATGATGGAAGACAGATGAGACAGGCAGAGATGATGGAAGACAGGAGACAGACAGAGATGATAGAAGACAGATGAGACAGACAGAGATGATAGAAGACAGATGAGACAGACAGAGATGATAGAAGACAGATGAGACAGGCAGAGATGATGGAAGACAGATGAGACAGGCAAAGATGATGGAAGACAGATGAGACAGGCAGAGATGATAGAAGACAGATGAGACAGGCAGGGATGATAGAAGACAGATGAGACAGGCAGAGATGATACAAGACAGAGGAGACAGGCAGAGATGATAGAAGACAGATGAGACAGGCAGAGATGATAGAAGACAGATGAGACAGGCAGAGATGATACAAGACAGAGGAGACAGGCAGAGATGATAGAAGACAGAGGAGACAGGCAGAGATGATGGAAGACAGAGGAGACAGGCAGAGATGATAGAAGACAGATGAGACAGGCAGAGATGATAGAAGACAGATAAGACAACCAGAGATGATAGAAGACAGATGAGACAGACAGAGATGATAGAAGACAGATGAGACAGGCAGAGATGATAGAAGACAGAGGAGACAGGCAGAGATGATGGAAGACAGAGGAGACAGGCAGAGATGATAGAAGACAGATGAGACAGGCAGAGATGATAGAAGACAGATGAGACAGACAGAGATGATAGAAGACAGATGAGACAGGCAGAGATGATGGAGGACAGATGAGACAGATGTCCTCCATCATCTCTGCCTGTCTCATCTGTCCTCCATCATCTCTGCCTGTCTCATCTGTCCTCTATCATCTCTGCCTGTCTCATCTGTCTTCCATCATCTCTGCCTGTCTCATCTGTTCTCCATCATCTCTGCCTGTCTCATCTGCCTGTCTCATTTGTCTTCTATCCTCTCTGTCTGTCTCATCTGTCTTCTGTCCGTTGATTGGGACACGGCACACAGACCATAGATTGGGACATGGCACACAGACCGTAGACTGGGACACGACACACGGACCATAGACTGGGACACGGCACACAGCCTGTAGATTGAGACACAGCACAAAGACCGTAGACTGGACTAGACATGTTTTTTTTACATGTGTCGCCCATCCACGTGCATAGGCCAGTTATGATTGAGGTGGTTGCCATTTGTGTTCCTAATAACCACTGGTCTTTCCTCTCTGGAGGACACGGAGTTCCAGGCTATGATGAAAAAAACAATGTAACTGTCCAAAAAAAAAAGGATTGCTTGGATTTACCTGCTCATCTGCACTGCCATGACCTTGTGAACATTCCAACCCACCTGACACTCTGGGTTCAGACATTTTTGAACGACCTTAAAGTAATAAGTCAAACAACTCAACAGATTTATATTCTACTAACGTTTACTGAAATAACTCAAACAGGATATTGTTACACAGAGGGGGTGATAGATCCACTGAGCTTTGGATAACAGTTCCAGCCCAGCAGAGGAATTCCTCTACAATAACACAAGTTAAGATAATTTGGGTTGTAAGAGTATATTATATACACCTATGTACAAAAGAATACCACTGGTATATAACCGGAAATGATAATCAAGAGTTAAACATTAATGCTGGCAAAACCTCCAAAGGGAGAACCCAGGCCAGCCTATTCAACCTTTAATCCTAATGAGAGATCAAGTTTAATAGGAATGATATGAGGGCCCTTTAAGTAGTAATGACAGCAATGTCCACGTTGCAGGCCTGATGGTCTTCATCGGCAGTCGGAGCTCATTTATTATATCCAATAAGGTGCAGTAACAAGCCAATGGTATTTCTTGATATGGATGCAGCTAAAGATGTCTATGTACAGTGTTCAAAGATAAGTGTAGTAAAGCATTCCCAAGGTAGAGCTGTCTGTACACAGTGTCCCAGTGAAGTAATAAGAAAAGGTGGGCAATTGCCCTCTCACCAACGACCAGGGCGATTCAATGCCTTCTGGACAACAGCTACTGGAGCAACGTCTCTGCAGCGGGTCCGCTGTGACGATCTCCCAATGTGAAGCTCAAAGTACCAGTGTCGGTTGACCAAGATGGTGCTGGATGGATGTCTGACGAACAACAAGCAGTGTTAGGCCCTTCTCGTCCGGGTTGGAATGTTGTACCCCGCCGTGGTAGGCCGCGACCTCACCCTCCCTGCGCGGAGAGGCCTGTCACGCACGAGGCCCAGGAGGAAGAGAAAATGTGGGGTGGGTCTCTGGCTTCTTTTATAGCTCCTCCCAACAATCTCTCTGATGATAGCAAAGATCCCTGGGATATGTAGTCCAGGTGTATAGTCATGCGGAAGAAATTGCCATTCTGAGGCACTACCAATCCCACAATCCCTTTGGTTTGACTCACAAATATGATGTCAGTTAGTGATACTGGGCACTAGAGGGACAACACGATATACAGAAACAACGAAGAATCAATTGTAGTCCACATTGCTACATCACAATTTTAAAAATTCGATATATATAAAGTATATAATTTTTTAATAGAAATAAAAACACTAAGTATATCAAAATCGAAGTACAAAGTTTTTTTAAATTTTACAGCTTACCTTTTCTTAAATGTGGTGGCTGCATTAGTTTTCACTTTTCAAGCAAGTACAGAAAAATACAATGCTATCAACAGTCGCAGTTCTACAAAACCCCTCCTCCCTTTGTAATGGAGATAGGGAGAGGGGGATGCTTGTAGTTCAAGCAGGGCATTCTAGGGTAACAGTGCTGCCCCTCATAGAGTGCAGTCAGTGAGCTTTGTCACCCTAGAACAGGAAGTATCTTACTGGCAGGATCACCAAGTGAAAATTAAGGGTAAAAAGCCTACAAAATGAAAACGAATGCAGCCACCACAACTAAGGGAAAGTAAGTTGCAATAAATGACATTTCTGTTCTTGGGTTTAGATTGGCTTTATCTTTTAGTTACCTCTTATAGAGGAGGTCCAGGCTCCTTCAGAAAAAAATAAAAGTCAGCAGCTACAAATACTGTGCTGACTTTTAAAATTAGGTTACTTGCCTGTCCAGGGATCCCGCGATGATGATCGGCTCTTGGGTGCTGTCGCTGCCATTGTTTCTAAGGGAAACTGGCAGCGAAGCCATGCGGCTTCACAGCCGGTTCCCTACTGCGCATGCGTGAAGCGCACTGCGCTTTCTCAATGACGCGGCAGTGGGGGAAGGAGGTGGGGGGCTGCAGCGAGATCACCCATAAATGGTAGCTGGTACCTGTCAAAACTAGGTACTCCCTCCCCCCCCAAAATGTGCCAGATGTGGCACCGGAGGGGGGGGGGGGTGACAGATAAGCAGAGATTCCCCTTTTGGGTGGAGCTCCGCTTTAATAAGTCGTAATTACCTCTTTCCCCCTGTTCTTCCTATTTTTGTATTTTTATTTTTTTTATCATTCATACAAACAATTACAAAATAAATAATAATAATATTAATAATAATAAATAATAATGAAATAATCAATGAGAACAATAAAAAAAAAAATAATAATAATAATAATATTAAAATAATCAATGAGAACAATAACAAAATAATAATAATTAAAAATACTAATAAATAATATTAATTACTAAATAAATAATAATGAAATAATCCATGAGAACAATAGCAAAATAAATGATGATGATAATAATAATAACAATAATAATAAATAATAATAAAATAATCAATGATTAATAATACTAATAAATAATATGAATTACTAAATAAATAATAATGAAATAATCCATGAGAACAATAGCAAAATAAATGATGATGATAATAATAAATAATAATAATAATAACAATAATAATAAATAACAATAAAATAATCAATGAGAACAATAAAAAAAAATAATAATTAATAATACTAATAAATAATATGAATTACTAAATAAATAATAATGAAATAATCCATGAGAACAATAGCAAAATAAATGATGATGATAATAATAATAATAATAATAATAATAATAAAATAATCAACGAGAACAATAACAAAATAATAATAATACTAAATAAACAATATTAATTAATAAATAAATAATAATAAAATAATCCATGCGAACAATAGCAAAAGTGCAGATCTCAGTGGTGACAGGTGATAATGACGGGGGGTCTCCGGGGTATTCACATGACACAGCCGGGGACTCTGATTGGCCTAATTAATTGCAGTCCTCAGCTGGACGCTGATAAATTAGACACGTCTAGTCAGTGTGCAAATCTGAAGATAATGATCTCCAGTTCTCCGGTTCTCATCTCTATTATACCATCACTACTACACCGAATTACTGGCTGCTACTATTAACCCGCCCCCAGAAGGTCTGTGTATCTTAAGGTGGCCAAAGATGGGTGGAAATCTGGCCTATTCAGCTGGGAACGAATTTCAAAGCATGTGCGGCCACTGAAATATAGATCGACTTTCTGTTCAACTGCCCTGTCAGATCATGGCCGTTCAATCAGCACTGCAGGCAATAGGCTGATCTGTGTATTCTGACAGAGGAGTCTCCCTGCTGTCAGGATACAATCACTCAGTGGGGAGGATTCCCCCATCCACTGTAAATGGGGGAATATATGGTCAGCTTTAGACAGGTTCTCTTCATTGACAGGACAGGTCAATGCTTCACTCCTAGGGTTGCCACCTGCCCGGGATTCACCCGGACAGTCTGGGTTTTGAAGCATGTGTCCGGGTTTTCAGTCCACCTGAAACCCGGACACATTATTCAGACAGGAATGTGTCTCAGAACAGGTCCTGACAGGAGGGTGAGGGGGGGGGGCACTATGTGTGCCGCATTAATATTCTCTTTGGAGTGTCCCAGGTCTATAATAATCCTATAGTGTACATTAGAACAAAAATATTTGTTGTGCTCCATTAAAGTGTTTGGGTTTGGCTTGAAGAAAAAGTGGCAACTCTAATCATTCCCTTTCAAATAGATCCCCTCAGTGCCGTCATCCACTTCATTGAGGGACTTATTCTCTAAGAGCACCATAGATTTCCTAACGGAGGCTCTTTACCACGTGATCAGCCTTGTCCAATCACAGCCGATCATGATGTAAACAGTTGATCGGCTTTTCCTCACTCGAGTCTGACAGACGCGAGTAGAGGAGAGCCGATCGGCGGCTCTCCTGACAGGGGGGATTTGTGCTGATTGTTTATCAACACAGCCCCCCTCGGATGCCCAAACTGGACCACCAGCGAAGCCCCCAACATGTGGATGGCCAGGTACATCCCCCATGGCCATCCACATGTGCAAATTAATGCCCAATCTATGCCAATCAGTGCCCACAAATGGGCACTGACTGGCACCATTATAGAACAAATTAATTCAGTGATGCCCAGCAATGCCACTTATCATTGTCATCAGTAACACCCATCACTGCCCATCCGTGCCACCGTTCAGTGTCCATCAGTACCCATCCGTGCCACCGATCAGTGTCCATCAGTACCCATCCGTGCCACCTATCAGTGCCACCCATAAGTACCCATCAGTGCCACCTACGAGTGCCCATCAGTGCCGCCTATGAGTGCCCAGTGTCACCTATGAGTGCCCATCAGTGCCGCATACCAGTGCCCATCAGTGCCCATCATCAGTGCCCATCAATGCCACCTCATCGGTGCCCATCAGTGCAGCCATATCAGTGCCCATCATTGAAGAAGAAAACGTACTTATTTACAAAAAATGTTAACAGAAACAAAGAAAAACTTTTTTTTTTTTTCAAAATTTTGTTTATTTGTTTAGCAGAAAACAAAAATCGCAGAGGTGATCAAATACCACCAAAAGAAAGCTCTATTTGTGGGGGAAACAATATAAAACATTTGTTTGGGTACAGTGTTGTATGACCGCGCAATTGTCATTCAAAGTGCGACAGCGCTGAAAGCTGAAAATTGGCCTGGGCAGGAAGGTGTATAAGTGCCCAGTACTGAAGTGGTTAAAAACGATCGATTTGTTTTCCCATCAATCTCTTCTGTTAGGAATAATTGATTTATAGTCAGCAACTCATTCGAATGATATGCCACACAGGGAGAAGTGGATTTCAATCCGGGCCAATCAACGGAGTTTGATTGAATCTGATCAAAATTCAGTCTAAATCGATCCGAAGGGAAGTTATGGCCTTTCAATTAGACATGTGCACTGCCGAAAAGTTCTTTTGTTTTCATTTTATTTGTTTTTTTGGGTTTTTTTTTTGTTTTTTTGGGTCATTTGATATAATCGCAATTCGTAAATTTGAAACTTCGTAAATTCTAAAATTCGAAAGAACGAAAATCTGAAAATTCTAAATAATAATAACTAACTGACTAACTAATACTAACTACTATTAAATGATAGGTATTGGAATTTCCTTTCAAATTTGGCTGTTAGTGAACGTAACAAATACGAATTTATCCAAAGTTACAAATTATCCGAGATAACGAATGCCGCATCTAAACAAATGGAACAGAACAATTATTATTATTATTATTATTATTATTAATAATTTGTTACATTCCATTTGTTTAGATACAACATTCGGTATTTCGGATAATTTGTAACCTCAGGTAAATTTGTATTTGTTACGTTCACTAACAGCCAAATTTGAAAGGAAATTCCAATACTTTTAATTTAATAGCTGATAATACATAAGTTATTATTAGTTAGTTATTATTTCAGATTTTCAAATATTTGGGTTTTCGAATTCCGAATTTTAGAATTTACGGAATTTTCTAAATTTAGGTTAAATGGGTTTTCGTTAATTCGGATAATTTGTCGAAATTTGTTAAAAAAAAAATTCAGAACTAAACGAATTGCACATGTCAACTTTCGATTGTTTCCCGATTTGATTGTTTTTAGACATGTGCGGTTCGTTTCGTTCTGAATTAAAATTCGGATGAATTTTGGTTATTCGGAAATTCGCATGTATCCAAATTTCCGAAGTAGAATAGTAACGAATTTAAGCTAATCCGAAATAACTAAATTCAAATAGTTTTCGAATTCAAATCGTTTTCCAATTTCCAAAGAGAATAAAATAGAATAGAAAATAAAGGAATAGAATAGAAAAAAAAAATATTCCTTTATTTTCTATTCTATATTATTCTTTTTGGAAATTGGAAAACTATTTGAATTCGAAAACGATTCGAAAACTTTTCAAATCGATTCGAGAAACGAATAAACAAAACGAATCCTGAAAACGAATGAAACTAATTTAACTAAATGAATTTATGTAAATAACGAATCGAAACAAAACCAATTTTTTCATTCTGCACATGTCAATTGTTTATATCAATGCGTATGTATATATACGCAATTTACTAATATACCTATAAATATTTACTGTGTATAAACGGTATATATATATATATATATATATATATATATATATATATATATACCCTGTTTCCCTGAAAATAAGACCTAGCGTGATTGTCGGTGATGGCTGCAATATAAGCCCTACCCACTAAATAAGCCCTACCCTGTTTCCCAGAAAATAAGCCCTACCCTGAAAATAAGACCTACAAGAACTTTAACTAGGGCTTATTTGGGGGGTAGGGCTTATATTGCAGCCATCACTGACAATCACGCTAGGTCTTATTTTCGGGGAAACAGGGTATATACACACTGTATATCCATCAGTATATGTATATGACCAGTGAGGTTTAAGTATGTTGCTGGATTTTTGGTGGTTATACCGGGATGATGTCTGCAGCCTGTACCGTTTTCTTAGAGCCGGCATTCGGTTCTCTTGTAAAAGCAATCCAGTGGCTAACTAGCCACTGGATTGCTTTTACATGCAGCATGAGGGGACGCCCCTCTCCCCCTCCCACGGCTTTTTCGGGCTCTCCCATCCCACCGGAAGACCAGAACAAAGTCCGGATCGGCTTTAATCTGCTCTTAGATATAATAACCCAGATGCAATGATCTGACATCACTTTTGGCTTACTTTTGGTATATAAGTATGTATATATATATATATATATATATATATATATATATATATATATATATATATATGTATATGTATATATATATATATATATATATATGTATATATATATATATATATATATATATATATATATATATACAGTATCTCACCCCTCACATTTTTGTAACTACCGTATTTATCGTCGTATAACACGCACTTTTTCCCCCTTAAAATCAGGGGGAAATCGCGGGTGCGTGTTATACGCCGATCCCCTGCGATGCCCCGCTGCCCGTGAGCGGAGTGATCGCCGGCCGCCGATATACAGATAGCCGAGTTTGAAAATGGCGCCGCGGGCGCCAAAATACATAGCCGTGACTGTGAACGGAGCCAGCGCTGCCTGTGATGGACACAGGGACTGGGCGTGACTGTGAGCGCAGCTAGCCGAACCTAGCCGAGTACACTCGGCTATCTGTATATGGGCGGCGCTCGCTCCGCTCACAGTCACGCCCAGTCCCTGTGTCCATCACAGGCGGCGCTGGCTCCGTTCACAGTCACGCCCATCCCGGGCGGGACTACGAGTGGAGCCGAAAGTGGCAGAGAGCCGCTGCAACTCACGGCTATGTATTTTGGCGCCAGCGACGCCATTTTCAAACTGCAGTGACACTGACAAGTCACTGCAGTTTAACTGCAGCCTGGGGAAGGCTGCAAATGGACACAGACAAAGCTGCAGGGCTGCAAATGACACCAAGTCTGCAAGTGACTGCAAGGCTGCAAATGAAGGCAAGGCTGCAAATGACACTGGACAAGCATGCAGGACGCTGTGCAAGGCTGCATTGATGGGCATTTAAATGTAAGTTTTTTTCCTTAAACTTCCCTCCTAAACTTGGGGTGTGTGTTATACGCCGATAAATACGGTATTTTCTTCTATCTTTTCATGAGACAACACTGAAGAAATGACACTTGTCTACAATGTAAAGTAGTGAGTGTGCAGCTTGTATAACAGTGTAAATTTGCTGTCCCCTCAAAATAACTCAACACACAGCCATTAATGTCTAAACTGCTGGCAGCAAAAGTGAGTACACCCCTAAGTGAAAATGTCCAAATTGGGCCCAAAGTGTCAATATTTTGTGTGGCCACCATTATTTTCCAGCACTGCCTTAACCCTCTTGGGCATGGAGGTCACCAGAGCTTCACAGGTTGTCACTGGAGTCCTCTTCCCCTCCTCCATGACGACATCATGGATCTGGTGGATGTTAGAGACCTTGTGCTCCTCCAGCTTCCGTTTGAGGATGTCCCACAGATGCTCAATAGGGTTTAGGTCTGGAGACATGCTTGGCCAGTCCATCAACTTTACCCTCACCTTCTTTAGCAAGGCAGTGGTCATCTTGGAGGTGTGTTTGGGGTCGGTATCATGTTGGAATACTGCCCTGCGGCCCAGTCTCTGAAGGGAGGGGATCATGCTCTGCTTCAGTATGTCACAGTACATGTTGGCATTCATGGTTCCCTCAATGATCTGTAGCTCCCCAGTGCCGGCAGCACTCATGCAGCCCCAGACCATGACACTCCCACCACCATGCTTGACTGTAGGCAAGACACACTTGTCTTTGTCCTCCTCACCTGGTTGCCGCCACACACGTTTGTCACCATCTGAACCAAATACGTTTATCTTGGTCTCATCAGACCACAGGACATGGTTCCAGTAATCCATGTCCTTAGTCTGCTTGTCTTCAGCAAACTGTTTGCAGGCTTACTTATGCTTTAGAAGAGGCTTCCTTCTGGCACGACAGCCATGCAGACCAATTTGATGCAGTGTGCGGCGTATGGTCTGAGCACTGACAGGCTGACCCCCCCCACCCCACCCCTACAACCTCTGCAGCAATGGTGGCAGCACTCATATGTCTATTTCCAAAAGACAACCTCTGGATATGACGCTGAGCACGTGACCTCAACTTCTTTGGTGGGCCATGGCGAGGCCTGTTCTGAGTGGAACCTGTCCTGTTATACCGCTGTATGGTCTTGGCCACCGTGCTGCAGCTCAGTTTCAGGGTCTTGGCAATCTTCTTATAGCCTAGGCCATCTTTATGTAGAGCAACAATCCTTTTTTCAGATCCTCAGAGAGTTCTTTGCCATGAGGTGCCATGTTGAACTTCCAGTGACCAGTATGAGAGAGTGAGAGCGATAACACCAAATTTAACACACCTGCTCCCCATTCTCAACTGAGACCTTGTAACACTAACGAGTCACATGACACGGGGAGGGAAAATGGCTAACTGGGCCCAATTTGGACATTTTCACTTAGGGGTGTACTCACTTTTGTTACCAGTGGTTTAGACATTAATGGCTGTGTGTTGAGTTATTTTGAGGGGACAGCAAATTTACACTGTTATACAAGCTGTACACTCACTACTTTACATTGTAGCAAAGTGTCATTTCTTCAGTGCTGTCACATGAAAAGATAGAAGAAAATATTTACAGAAATGTGAGGGGTGTACGCACTTTTGTGAGATACTGTATTTATACCTATATTAAGGTATATTAACAAAAGATATTCAAATGACACAAAAAATAATAATTTTTGTACATTAATATGAATTTTTAGTTCAATCCTAGGACAGAATATTGCGTGGATGGTGTTGCGGGAAGATTGTATTTATACCGATCGTACTTCTGGTGTGTACTCTGATGTATGGTGCCATGTAAGAACCAGGAAAGTGACTGCGAGGAAGAGATTCATAAATACATTGATTTCAGTGTCTCCTCTCCACCTGCCTCTAAATTCACCCCCCCCCCCCCCCCCCCCCCCCCCCGCTCGCCCATCCACCCCCACACACAACTGTTCACACTGCCTTCATGTGACTGGCAGCACACTAACATGGGGGGAGGGGGGGGAATAATGAGCTTTTTCTCTGATGGGGGTCTGGGGTGTTAATGAGGAGGGGGAAGGGAAGATTAACCCTTTATACAATACAATACCAGAGACGCCTTGTAAATAGCACCAACACTGTCCGTAGTGATGTACACGTTTGTACAGATAAATGCTTGTTGTCATTTTAGCTTAAACCGGCAGAGGTTTGGATGAGGCTGGATTTTTTTTTTTGGGGGGGGGGGGGTTGCTTTTATACATATGTGCCTTGAAAAAGTATTCATACCTCTTGGAATTTTCCACATTTTGTCATTATTACAACCAAAAATTGTAAATGTATTTTATTGGGATTTTATGTGATAGACCAACACAAAGTGGCACATAAAATTGTGAGGTGGAAAGAAAATGATAAATGGTTTTCAACATTTTTTTACAAATAAATATGTGAAAAGTGTGGGGGGTACATTTGTATTCAGCCCCCTTTACTCTGATACCCCCAACTAAAATCTAGAGCAACCATATGCCTTCAGAAGTCACATAATTAGTAAATAGAGTCCAACTGTGCGTAATTTAAACTCACTATAAATACAGCTGTTCTGTGAAGCCCTCAGAGGTTTGTTAGAGAACCTTAATGAACAAACAGCATCATGAAGACCAAGGAACACACCAGACAGGTCAGGGATAAAGTTGTAGAGAAGTATAAAGCAGGGTCAGGTTATAAAAAAAGACCCCAAGCTTTGAACATCTCACGGAGCTCTGTTCAATCCATCATCCAAAAATGGAAAGAGTATGGCACAACTGCAAACCTACCAAGACATGGCCGTCCACCTAAACTGACCGGCCGGGCAAGGAGAGCATTCATCAGAGAAGAGCCAAGAGGTCCATGGTAACTCTGGAGGAGCTGCAGAGATCCACAGCTCAGGTGGGAGAATCTGTCCACAGGACAACTATTAGTCGTGTTCTCCACAAATCTGCCCTTTATGGAAGAGTGACAAGAAGAAAGACATTGGTGAAAGAAAGTCATAAGAAGTCCTGTTTGCAGTTTGTGAGAAGCCATGTGGAGGACACAGCAAACATGTGGAAGAAGGTGCTCTGGTCAGATCAGAACTTTTTGGTCTAAAAGCAAAACGCTATGTGTGGCGGAAAACTAACATTGCACATCACCCTGAACACACCATCCCCACCGTGAAACATGGCGGTGGCAGCATCATGTTGTGGAGATGCTTTTCTGCAGTAGGGAAGCTGGTCAGAGTTGATGGGAAGACGGATGGAGCCAAATTGTCAGGATCACTTAGTGCTCCTGCTACTCATTCCAGCATCTGGGTGTTGGCTGTTGTATTCCCTCTGTCTGTGTTCACCTGGAAAGTGATTGATCTGGTCAGTCACCTGATATAAGCAAACCGAAACACTCTATCCCTTGCTTGTGATAGAGACAGAGTTACCTGCATTGTTCCCGGTTAAGCCTCCCTTTTGTCTGCCCTGCTTCGTTAATCTGGATTTCCCTGTGTATGACCTGGATCGGATATTGGACTATTCCCTGAACTATGCCTGCCCTTTACCTGGACTGTCATAGAACCACGCTACCTGTCTGCTAATCTGCAGGTATCTGTTTGCTTTGCTCAGTTTGCGTCTGCCTTGGCGTGGTGTGGCCAGGCACTATAGCATTATGTATAAGTCCTGGGGGCAACCAAGTACCGGTAGGCCTGCTTGGCTTAAGGGAAAGGTGGCTGCTATAGGTGAAGCACACAGTAGCTAGCTATAGTGTCTGACCACCTGCGTTGGGGTAGACCTGACATTCGTGACATTATGACAAGCCTTTAACAAAAAATTTCTGTCGAGATGGACTCTGCACAGGCTTGATAATTTGCTGAGGAACTGTGCAAACTGTCAGGTCAAGTCCAGGAACTGTCTGTGAGTGTAAACGCACCTCCAGCATAAACGCAGGAGCCAGATCCCAAAGTTAACCCGCCTGACCCTTTTTCTGGTGACCCCCCCCGTGTGTTTTCTAGCTTTAAAAAATAGTTGTATGCTATACTTTAAGCTTAAGCCACACTCCTCTGGTTCTGAGGCACAACCGGTCAGCCTGATTATTACATGGTTGCAGGGGGACCCCCAGTTTTGGGCGTTTAGTCTCCCCACGGCTGACCCAGTCAGAGGGTCAGTTGAAGCCTTTTTCAAAGCCTTAGGTTTACTGTATGATGATCCTGACCGTGCCTATTCAGCTGAAGCTAACCTTAGGTCATTACGTCAGGATAAACGCACCGCTGAACAATACTGTTCTGATTTTCGCCGCTGGCACCTGACTCTGGATGGAATGACCCCGCTCTAAGAAGTCAGTTCAGGTTAGGCTTATCAGACTCTATCAAAGACTCTTTAGCTCACTACCCTGAACCAAAGTCATTGAATGAAGCCATGCAAGTAGCCAGAGAGGTGTAGAGAGGTATAGAGAGGTATAGTATACAGAGAGTAGTAGAGAGGTTTGTTTCTTTGCCCCCGAGTACGCTGCCCACCTTTTCTTCATTTCCTGAGCCCTCTCAGCCTCTCCAGGAGGATAAGACCATGCAAATTGGCGCTACCCATTTATCCTCTGGGGAAAGGCTAGAAGGAGATCTCAGGGTCTCTGCTTATATTGTGGCAACCACGGCCACTTTGTCACTAGCTGTCCTAATAAGCTGAGAAACGCCAAGAGTCTAGTGCGGGTGGGGTCTGCTTCTATAGACCATACTGTGTCTGTTTCCCTCAGAGATGGTTTATTTGTTCCTGCACAACTTAGTTCTGCCAAGTTCTCTCACCACCTCTGCGCTTTCATTGACTCCGGTGCTGCGAAAAATTTCATTGATAGGGACCTAGCACACCGTCTACAGATTCCGGTGACTAAGGTGCACAGACGCTTCTCAGTGTTAGCCATTGATAATTCTCCCTTGTCCATGGGCCTGGTGACCTTGTGCACTGTACCCTTTACACTGACCACTGGGGAATTTTAACAGGGAGACAATCAGCTTCTACCTGATCTCTTCTCCTGCTTATCCCCTTATCTTGGGGTATCCCTGGTTAAAACTTCACAACCCGCACATAGACTGGGCTGCAGAGGAGATTGGGTCCTGGTCCCAGACTTGCATCCAGAATTGCATTAAAACCGCAGACCAGTTGCCCATTTATAACTCTTCTGTGGCCAGTACCAGTCACGTGCCTTTAATCCAGTCCTATTCCGATCCTGATCATGACAATGTTTCCAATTGTGACTACAGTTTATATAACCATGTGCCTTTATATGACTCTGTTATAACAAAAATCCACTGATAAGTCTATTGAATTCTCTACAGGTCACCTCTCCAGCTAATTGCCACAGCCTGAACCCTCAACCTCTCCCGCTCTTGTGGCATCTTCCCAAACTCTCTAAAACATGCGCTAGTCACCCTCATACTTAAAAAGCCCTCACTGGACCCCACCAATCTTAACAACCTACGTCCCATCTCCTTACTCGCCTTCTCCTCCAAACTTCTTGGAAGACTGGTCTACAACCAACTAACCGACCATCTGACCATTTTGCCCCCAACACTCCACGGAAACTGCTCTCCTTAAACTCTCAAATGACCTACTAACGGCTAAAACCAATGGACACTATTCTGTACTACTTCTCCTGGATCTCTCTGCTGCCTTTGACACAGTGGACCACCCCCTCCTCCTCAATAAACTCCACTCCTTTCGTCTCCGTGACTGTACTCTTCGCTGGTTCTCATCCTACCTATCCCACAGCTCCTTCAGTGTCACTTAAACAACTCTACTTCCTCCTCTCCTCTTCCTTTCTCCGTTGGGGTCCCCCAAGGTTCTGTTCTTGGACCTCTCCTTTTCTCAATCTACGCCACCTCCCTGGGTCAGTTGATTGCCTCCCACAGCTTTAAATATCTTCTCTACGCTGATGACACCCAAATCTATCTCTCCACCCCCCCAGCTCTCTCCATCTGTCTCCTCACGCATTACCAACTTACTAGCAGACCTATCAGCCTGGATGTCACATCACTTCCTCAAACTCAACCTATCCAAAACCGAGCTCATGGTATTTCCTCCCTCAGGTGCTACTTCCCCTGATTTCTCTGTCAATATCAACGGCTCAACTATCAACCCATCCCCCCACGCCAAGGTCCTAGGTGTAATCCTGGACTCTGAACTAACCTTTCGGCCCCACATTCTATCACTATCCAAAATTTGCCACGTCAACCTCGGCAACATCTCCAAGATACGCCCCTTCCTAACCAATGTCACCACAAAGCTTCTAATCCACTCCCTGGTCATCTCCCGCCTCGACTACTGCAACTCCCTCCTCATTGGCTTACCTCTAAATAGGCTATCCCCGCTTCAGTCCATCATGAAGGCTGCTGCCAGGCTCATCCACCTCACAAACCGATCAGTGTCTGCTATACCCCTCTGCCAATCCCTCCATTGGCTGCCACTCAGTCACCGATTTAAATTCAAGATACAAACTATAACTTACAAAGCCATCCACAACCTGGCCCCCAGCTACATCTCTAACCTGGTCTCGAAATACCAACCTAATCGTTCTCTTCGCTCCTCCCAAGACCTCTTGCTCTCAAACTGCCTTGTCACCTCATCCCATGCTCGTCTTCAAGACTTCTCCAGAGCCTCCCCCATCCTCTGGAATGCTCTACCCCAATCCGTCCGATTTTCTCCTACTTTATCCACTTTCAGACGATCCCTGAAAACTCATCTCATCAATCAGCACATCACCCACAGTTATTACCTCTTGTATCTTCTGACCTTCCTTCTTAGATTGTAAGCTCTAAGGAGCAGGGCCCTCTGATTCCTATTGTATTAAAGCGTATTGTATTTGTACTGTCTACCCTCAAGTTGTAAAGCGCTAAACTGTTGGCACTATATAAATCCTGTATAATAATAAATAATAATAATATTGAATTCTCTACAGGTCACCTCTAAAGCCAATTGCCACAGCCTGAACCCTCTCCTCCTAGAAATCGAGCATATCCGTTGCCTCGTAGCCTTGAGCCCTGTTTGGAAACTTCCTCTAATTCCTCATAAGTCAAGTCCCCTGGATTACCCCTACCTTTGCCTGTCGCTAAACTCCCTTGGATGCACAGCCAGGCTAACTTGTCCACAAGTTCCACCGTTGATACACCTGGTGATGCGACTCAGACAGTCGCTACAACCTGGTGATGCGATTCAGACAGTTGCTACGCCTGGTGATGCGATTCAGACAGTCGCTGCATTTGGCAATGCGGCTCAGTCGGCCACTGCATCAATTGTGCCGGTCAGACCCATGCCCATTGACCCTCCTGCTTTTTCTTATTCAGGAATTTCTGTAACCTGGCCTCACCCTACTTCTATTACACCCATTCTGACCGGTCTAAGAGGTTCAATCCACCCTTTGGATAAACTGCCTCATTCGGTCAGGTGGGGCTTTCAACCTGTTTTTCAGGGCTCTCTGTATTCCACTCATGTTTCAGCTGTCCGGCTTGACCCCTGTGACACGTCCCCTGCTAACCAGCCTGACCTCATGTATCCATGGACCTCTGCCCAGTCTGATGGTCTTGTGTTGGATGTCCTTCTTGTCTTTGTGGGTCTGGGGGCCCCTCTTCAGAGGGGGGGGGGTAATGTCAGGACCACTTGGTGCTCCTGCTACTCATTCCAGCATCCGGGTGTTGGCTGTTGCATTCCCCCTGTCTGTGTTCACCTGGAAGGTGATTGATCTGGTCAGTCACCTGATTTAAGCAAACCGAAACACTCTATCCCTTGCTTGTGATAGAGACAGAGTTACCTGCATTGTTCCCCATCAAGCCTCCCGTTTGTCTGCCCTGCTTTGTTAATCTGGATTTCCCTTTGTATAACCTGGATCGGATATTGAACTATTCCCTGAACTCATCTGTTTGCTTTGCTCAGTTCGCGTCTGCCTTGGCGTGGTGTGGTCAGGCACTATAGCAGTGTGTATAAGTCCTGGGGGCAACCAAGTACCGGTAGGCATGCTTGTCTTAAGGGAAAGGGGGCTGCCATAGGTGAAGCACACAGTAGCTAGCGTTGATGTAGACGTGACATTCATGACGTTATCACAAGCCTTTAACAAAAAATTTCTGTCGAGATGGACTCTGCAGAGAAAGGGGGTTCTACAAAGTATTGATTCAGGGGGGTGCTATACAAATGCCCCCCCACACTTTTCACATATTTATTAGTAAAAAATGTTGAAAACCATTTATCATTTTCCTTCCACTTCACAATTATGTGCCACTTTGTGTTGGTCTATCACATAAAATCCCAATAAAATACATTTACGTTTTTGGTTGTAACATGACAAAATGTGGAAAATTTCAAGGGGTGTGAATACTTTTTCAGGGCACAGACAGCTTTATACGTCTCTCATGCCCTGTACACACGACCGGTTTTGCCGTCGGAATAAACTCTGAAGAAGGCCTGTCTTGCATACACACGGTCACACCAAATTCCAAGCGTCCAGAACGCGGTGACGTACAGCACGTACGACGGGACTAGAAAACGGAAGTTCAATAGCCAGTAGCCAATAGCTTCCGCCTCGTACTTGCTTCAGAGCATGCGTCGTTTTTGGTGTGTCGGAACAGCATACAGACGATCGTTTTTTCCGATAGTAATTTGTTCCGTCGAAAAAATTTAGAACATGTTCTCTTTCTAAGTCCATCTGAATTTTCGATGGAAAAAGTCCGATGGGGCACACACACCGTCGGAATATACGATGAAAAGCTCCCATTAGACTCTTTCTGTCGGAAATTCCGCTCGTGTGTACACGGCAATAGGGCACAGTGCAGAGTTTCCCAAGTCGGGTCCTCAAAGATCATGAACAGGTCATGTTTTCCAGAACTCCAGGAGTTTGTACAGAGGCCTTCATTAGTCGCAGGGATTATCAGAAAGGATGGACCTGTTGTTCATCTCTCAGGACTGAATTAGGATTGGGTAATGTTCCCCCTCTCTCTTTTTTTGAGGCTCACCAATGGTTTACATCTTGTGGTGAACCCTCTGTATTCACTCTGGTGAAGTCTTCTCTTCATTGTTGACTTTGGCACACATACACCTACCTGCTGGAGAGTGTTCTTGATCTGGCCAACTGCTGTGAAGGGTGTTTTCTTCACCAAGGAAAGAATTCTTCGGTCATCCACCACTGTTGTTTTCTGACCTATTGAGCATGCATTTCACTTGCTGAAGACAAAACTGAAGGGAAAATGCCCCAAGAACAAGCAGGTACTGAAGACAGTTGAAGTAGAGGCCTTGCAGAGCATCACCAGGGATGAAACTCAGCATCTGGTGATGTCTATGTGTTCCAGACTTCAGGCTGTAATTGACTGCAAAGGATTTGCAACCAAGTATTAAAAAGTGAAAGTTTGATGGATGATTGTTAATCTGTCCCATTACTTTTGGTCCCTTAAAAAGTGGGAGGCACATATACAAACTGTTGTAATTCCTACACCGTTCACCTGATTTGGATGTAAATACCCTCAAATTAAAGCTGAAAGTCTGCAGTTAAAGCACATCTTGTTTTTTTCATTTCAAATCCATTGTGGTGGTGTATAGAGCCAAAAAGATTAGAATTGTGTCGATGTCCCAATATTTATGGACCTGACTGTACAATTCAACACTGCCACAAATTTGAGGCACGTTATCATTGCTATATGGGGAGACTAGTGGGCCCCAGGGGAGCATGACTCCCAAATCTTTGGTATCAGTAATATAGGGGGCCTCAAAGAAGAATGGCCCCCAAATATTGAAGCCAATTGGATAGTGGCCCACAGGGAAAAAAGCCCCTCAAATCATTAGTCTCTTTGGGAAAGTGGCCCCCAGGAGAGAATGACCCTTAAATCATTGATGTTAGTGGAATAGTGGGCCCTAGAGGACAAATGGCCCCCCAATAGCATGGGTGTCAGTGGGATAGTGGCCACCTAGAGTGAATAGCCCCTTAAAACATTAGTGTAGGTGGGATAGTGGCCCCAGGGGAGAATGGCCTCCCAAAGTACGGGTGTCAGTGGGATAGTGGCCACCAGAGGAGAATAGCCCCTCAAAACATTAGTGTAAGTGGGATAGTGGCCCCAGAAGAGAATGGTCTCCCAAATCATTAGTGCCAGTGGGATAATGGCTACCAGGGGTGAACAGCCTCTCAAAAAGTTAGTGGTAAGTGGGATAGTGGCCACCAGGGGAGAATAGCAATTCAAATCAGTCTCATTGTGAAAGTGGGCCCGCAGAGGAAGTGGCTCATTGATGTCAGTGGGATAATGGGCCCTCAGGAGAATGGTCTCCAAATCATTGGTGTCAATAGAATAGTGGGCCTCAAAGGAGAATGGCCCCCAAATCATTGGTGTCAATAGAATAGTGGCTACCAGTAGAAAATAGCCCTTTAAACAGTGTAAGTAGGAGAGTGGTTTCCAGGGAAGAATGGCCTCAAAATCATTGGTGTCAATAGAATGGTGGACCCTAGGGAGAAAAGCTCCCAAATCATTGACATCAATGGAATAGTGGCTCCAGCAGTGTCCCCAGGGGAGAATGGTCAACAAAGCATTGGTTTCAGTGGTGGTGCTTATCTTATGATAGGAACCAGCGCCACCTGCAGATGAAGACTGACGATCCTGCACGCTGCCGGCCAGTACCTCCTTTAATGATCTCTTTTTATGTGCAGGTGCATCTGCATCGGTATCATTTCAGATCTGTTGGGTGCAGATAAATTTGCCCACTGAGTCATTTCAGCCAGGGTACTTTCATACATAAAAAGTAGTAGTAGTAACTCCATGTGTGCTTAATCGGGCCAGTCTGAGCCTGGTGTGACAGATGTAACTGTGGAAGAAGGAGCAGACAGGAAATTGAGGCCTGGCAGGATGGAGGCCACAGTCCAATGCTTAAGAATCATTGCCCTAGAGCAGTGGTCTACAAAGAGTGGTCTGCGGGCCAGATGTCGACCTTTGCTTGCCTTCACCTGGCTCTTGGAGCATTATTCATCCCACTGATACTGACGATGTGGCAACATTCCTCCCATTGGCACCACTATTCCTCCTCATACTGACCACAAGGGTCTAGGTAAATTCTTTACTCCCACCGACCACCAAGCCTAAAGCATTGTTTAATCCCACCGATGGACATTTACTATTCCCCCTGGTCATAGTCTCCCTAAAGTCTGCAGCACAGTAAACTGGCCCTTTGTGTAGAAAGTTTGGAGACCCCTAGAGAGAGGTCCCATATCATGGTCAGTGCTCCTGGCCAACGATTATTTTCCAAGATGCCAGATCTGTGAGGATGGACCATGTCTGAGATGGGGAGAACATGGTGAGATGATGAATCGGTCAATGTCTTCTTCCTGGTGTTTCTCAGTAAGATATCTGCTTGTCTATGGTCAGTCTGATGCCCTTACAAATATGGCTGTAAACCCATCAGAAGTGTACAACATGGCTAAACCTGCTAGTAGTAGCAAAGCACGGCAACACTGACCTGAGAAGATATACCCCCTGCAGACAGTAGGTAGGTAGTAGGGATTTGGGATGGTGAGCCAACCAACAATCTGTGAATTGTTTGGATTTTTTACTGGTTTTTTACTCAAATGCGCAATTTCCCGTCTTGCCAAAACAGCCATTGGTAGCTATGACTTGCAGAAGAGCAGTGGCCACTCACAGCTCCAATTTTCTTTTAAATTTCCATGTGTGTGTGACTATTTGAACCCTGGTGACCCCATTGGCCCAGGTTCCCGGAGGCCTTTAAATACGGATCATCCTCAAGTCTTAAGTGATTCTGCTATAATGGTTACTAAGACAAGCAGCTACACCTGTGTCCACTAGAAGGAGGAATCCTGCACCCGAGATGCATTGTTTGCTGCAAGAAGTAGAGAAATCTTGGCGTTTGTGCAGTTCTTGGCTGTGTTCACAAATGTCTGACAAACTTCACTTTTTTGACCTGCTACAATGTTGCATTCTGATCATTGGGAGAGAAGGGACTGGGGAAAGGCTTCCCGCTGCCTGCAGCAGACTGATGACATCTCAGCCTAGGTACGGTGACTGGTCTGGAGCTCAAAGATGGCTTATTCATTTTTGCAGGAGGAGCTTTTCTGGAAAATGATACCATTGCTGTATATTGTGAGATGTCAGGAATTTATTTATGGGCGATTTACTGACAGTTCTACTATAGAGGACAATGCAATCTAAAGCCTCGCCCAACACGATCAGATTTTCGGACGACCGTTCGTCCGTTTTTTCGTTGCATGCGAGTCTCATGTCGAAAGTAAAGAGCTTACTCGCCATACGAAGATTCTCGTACGGCAGAGTACAACTTCAGAAGTGATGTCATGTGTTCAATAGTTTTATATGTGTTCTTTTGTTTCTGAGCATGCGTAGTCTTACTCTTACGATTTATTTCGTACGAAAACCGTACTAATGAAACGAAAATCGGACATTGAGTTCACATCTGACAAAAATGTTATAGTCTGCACATCCAGCTTTTGTCTGACGAAAAACCGGAATCGGCCGTCGAAAGCACCGCAGATCGTTCGTCGGACGAAATTTTACTTACGATTTTCGTATGGCGTGTTACGGGACCTTAACAGTGTCAATAGTGGAGAATTTCTAATGTGAAGATGCCACAGACTGACACTAGAGGGCACCCATAGCCAGCAAGAATATAGTACAAGCTTAGATAGAAGATAATGAGAACCCCGGTAATGTCACTAACATACATCTACAGTGCCTTGAAAAAGTATTCATACCTCTTGAAATTTTTCAAATTTTGTCATGTTACAACCAAAAACGTAAATTTATTTTATTGGGATTTTACATGATAGACCAACACAAAGCGGCACATAATTGTGAAGTGGAAGGAAAATGATAAATGGTTTTAATTTTTTTTTACAAATAAATATGTGAAAAGTGTAGGGGGGACATTTGTATTCGGCCCCTTTTACTCTGATACCCCTAACTAAAATCTAGTGGAACCAATTGCCTTCAGAAGTCACCTAACTAGTAAATATAGTCACCTGTGCGTAATTTAATCTCAATATAAATACAGCTGTTCTGTGAAGCCCTCAGGGGTTTGTTAGAGAACCTTAGTGAACAAACATCATCACGAAGGCCAAGGAACACACCAGACAGGTCAGAGATAAAGTTGTGGAGAAGTATAAAGCAGGGTTAGGTTATAAAAAAAATATCCCAATCTTTGAACATCTCTCACTGTTCAATCCATCATCCGAAAATGGAAAGAGTATGGCACAACTGCAAACCTACCAAGACATGGCCGTCCACCTAAACTGACCGGCCGGGCAAGGAGAGCATTCATCATAGAAGAGCCAAGAGGTCCATGGTAACTCTGGAGGAGCTGCAGAGATCCACAGCTCAGGTGGGAGAATCTGTCCACAGGACAACTATTAGTCGTGTTCTCCACAAATCTGCCCTTTATGGAAGAGTGACAAGAAGAAAGACATTGGAGAAAGAAAGTCATAAGAAGTCCTGTTTGCAGTTTGTAAGAAGCCATGTGGAGGACACAGCAAACATGTGGAAGAAGGTGATCTGGTCAGATGAGACCAAAATTCAACTTTTTGGCCTAAAAGCAAAACGCTATGTGTGGGGGAAAACTAACACTGCACATCACCCTGAACACACCATCCCCACCGTGAAACATGGTGGTGACAGCATCATGTTGTGGGAATGGTTTTCTTCAGCAGGGACAGGGAAGCTGGTCAGAGTTGATGGGAAGATGGATGGAGCCAAATACAGGACAATCTTAGAAGAAAACCTGTTAGAGTCTACAAAAGACTTGAGACTGGGGCGGAGGTTCACCTTCCAGCAGGACAACGACCCGAAACATCCAGCCAGATCTACAATGGAATGGTTTAGATCAAAGCATATTCATGTGTTAGAATGGCCCAGTCACAGTCCAAACCTAAATCCAATTGAGAATCTGTGGCGAGACTTGAAAATTGCTGTTCACAGACGCTCTCCATCCAATCTGACAGAGCTTGAGATATTTTGCAAAGAAGAATGGGCAGAAATGTCCTCTCTAGATGTGCAAAGCTGGTAGAGACATCCCCAAAAAGACTTGCAGCTGTAATTGCAGAGAAAGGCGGTTCTACAAAGTATTGACTCCAGAGGGCGCCATACAAATGTCCCCCCACACTTTTTACATATTTATTTGTAAAACATTTTGAAAACCATTTATCATTTTCCCTCCACTTCACAATTATGAGCCACTTTGTGTTGGTCTATCACATAAAATCCCAATAAAATGCATTTATGTTTTTGATTATAACATGACAAAGTGTGGAAAATTTCAAGGGGTATGAATACTTTTTCAAGGCACAGTATATATACAGTGTGTGTCTGTATATATATATATATATATATATATATATATATATATATATATATATACACTAGATTACCAAAAGTTTTGGGACACCTGCCTTTACACACACATGAACTTTAATGGCATCCCAGTCTTAGTCCGTAGGGTTCAATATTGTGTTGGCTCCGCCCTTTGCAGCTATAACAGCTTCAACTCTTCTGGGAAGGCCGTCCACAAGGTTTAGGAGTGTGTCTATGGGAATGTTTGACCATTCTTCCAGAAGAGCATTTGTGAGGTCAGGCACTGATGTTGGACAAGAAGGCCTGGCTCGCAGTCTCCGCTCTAAATAATCCCAAAGGTGTTCTATCGGGTTGAGGTCAGGACTCTGTGCAGGCCAGTCAAGTTCCTCCCCCCCAAACTCGCTCATCCATGTCTTTATGGACCTTGCTTTGTGCACTGGTCCAAATCATTTGGTGGAGGGGGGATTATAGTGTGGGGTTGTTTTTCAGGGGTTGGGTTTGGCCCCTTAGTTTCAGTGAAGGGAACTCTTAAGGGGGCAGCATACCGAGACATTTTGGACAATTTCATGCTCCCAACTTTGTGGGAACAGTTTGGGGATGGCCCCTTCCTGTTCCAACATGACTGCGCACCAGTGCACAAAGCAAGGTCCATAAAGAGATGGATGAGCGAGTTTGGGGTGGAGGAACTTGACTGGCCTGCACATGATGGGGTGAGGTGTTCCTATGATTCGGGGGGGGGGTTGGAAAGGCAGCACTCTGAGACCCTAAATGACAGCCCAGTGTGCAGACATTTCCTCTCTGTGTCCTTATTGTTCCTCCTATGCTGCAGTTACTGCTTGTTTTGGATCACAGTGGAAGTGAATGACCCCCACAGTCCGACTTTGGGACATTACTCAGTTCTGCCCGCGGTCCTCTCACCTGAACATCCCGTGTCTATGTTCCTTGGAATTATTGATATTGTCACCATATTAGTGGAATCTCTGACTCCGGTCCTCCTATGGTATGAGTCAGAGTTTGAGGCGATTACTGACATATTTACTGTCTGGGATCTCCAGACTCGTCTCAGGACTTGTATTTGTCCTGTTTTTCTTTTCTGTGTAAGTCATTCAGTTTAGTCCAGACTTTTCTTAAAGTGACACTAAACTCTAGTCTACTCAAGGTATGTAATCTTGGATTCCGTCCTCTTCTTTCAGCGCCATATCCAATCACTGTGCAAACCTCTTGCCTTCACCGCCATAACATTTCTAAAATATGCCCGTCTTTACCAATGGCAACACCAACCTACCACATCACTGCCTGGTTATTTCTAGCTCCGTCTACTGCAGCTCCCTCCTCGTTGGCCTGCAGGAGGTAGTAGGCAGGCGATGATGGGCCTTTCCTCCATGCTTCCTGTCAACTTGTTGGGTGCCAAGTTCTAGGTCACATGAGAGGACTACCCCCAGGGTGGGTTCTTTGGGCTACGGCAGGCGGTGTCCCGGGGTCACTCGTCCTAGCACCGGGATAACACCTCGCCTGAAGGCGTGCTCACCAATGCTCGGGATCAGGCGGGGGGGCCACGGTCAAGACATTAAGGCAGTCCACCAACTTAGAAATGTGCCGCTTGTGTGTATTGGTATTGTATGTGGCGTCCCTCCAGAAGATGTTTTCCATTGTCCTATTTCCTTCTGTGGTTACCAACGGCAACTTGGACACACACAGGTGTTGCAGAGATATTCACAGACCCCCAATGTGCTATTTCAGAACCCTGGTTCCTTGAGGAGACGCCAGGACCCCACATGTACCCCTTGAGTAACTTCAAACCAGGCCTTGAGCACTTAAGACAACTGGCAGAACATGACTAACATGCAGTAACGTCTTTTCCCTAGCTGAACCTAACTGTGGCTGCCCCAGGTTACCTGCACAAGCAAAGTCTTTTGGAGAATAGTCCAAACTTGACGGTGCTCCAACAGGGAATTCCATGTTCCAGGTTTCTTCCGGTGAATCGGCATTCCAAAGCAGACCAGAGGTCCCAGCAAGTCTTTAGCGAAGGTTCCCCATGCGTTTTCCAGTGTTCCCCAGAGCCCCTCTAGGATCCGGACCTCTTCACTTTTATAGAACACGGGAGGGAGGCTGGACCCCAGTGAAAGCCAGCGAACATAACAGGAAAAAGGCAGCAAAACATTAACCCTTTCTTCCTGACCTGGGCAGCAGGGTGCTGACAAGATACACATAGTAGGCAACTGGCCTACAGGCCGACCTCTACACCACCTACAGGTGTACCTAATAAAGTGGCCGGTAAGTACATACATTATGTTGTACATTACACTCCTGGCCATGTATACCCACATGAATTTTAATGACATCCCAGTCTTAGTCCGTAGGGTTCAATATTGAGTTGGCTCCGCCCTTTGCAGCTATAACAGCTTCAACTCTTCTGGGAAGGCCGTCCACAAGGTTTAGGAGTGTGTCCATGGGAATGTTTGACCATTCTTCCAGAAGCGCATTTGTGAGGTCAGACACTGATGTTGGACGAGAAGGCTCTTATTGATCCCAAAGGTGTTCTATGGGGTTGAGGTCAGGACTCTGTGCAGGCCAGCCAAGTTCCTCCACTCCAAACTCGCTCATCCATGTCTTTATGGACCTTGCTTTGTGCACTGGTGGGCAATCATGTTGGAACAGGAAGGGGCCGTCCCCAAACTGTTCCCACAAAGTTGAGAGCATGAAATTGTCCAAAATGTCTTGGTATGCTGACGCCTCAAGAGTTCCCTTCACTGGAGCTAAGGGGCCCAACCCCTGAAAAACAACCCCCCACCATAATCCCCCCTCCACCAAATAGACCAGTGCACAAAGCAAGGTCCATAAAGACATGGATGAGCGAGTTTGGGGTGGAGGAACTTGACTGGCCTGCACAGAGTCCTGACCTCAACCCAATAGAACACCTTTGGGATGAATTAGGGTGGAGACTGCGAGCCAGGCCTTCTCATCCAACATCAGTGCCTGACCTCACAAGTGTACTTCTGGAAGAATGGTCAAACATTCCCATAGACACACTCCTAAACCTTGTGGACAGCCTTCCCAGAAGAGTTGAAGCTGTTATAGCTGCAAAGGGCGGAGCCAACTCAATATTGAACCCTACGGACTAAGACTGGGATGTCAATAAAGTTCATGTAAAGGCAGGCGTCCCAATACTTTTGACAATATAGTGTGTATATACAGTATATATATTATATAAACACTTTCTTCCTTTTTTTTTTAAAGTGATAACATAATCTCTGTTCTCAGCTGCATAATAAGCTCAGAGAGCTGGGGGTGGAGAAACAGCTCTGCACTGATCTTCCCAGTAAATGGCTGTGGGGGGGGAGGGGGGGGGAATTGGTCAGCACAACTCTTGGCCATTGGAGGACGGGTAGGCTGTTCTCCCAGCACAGCCAGAAAACTGACCACACTGGGATGGAGGTGCTCTCATGCCTAGTGTGGTCAGTGTGAAATAAGGCAGCAGGGGGATTGGTAGGATCTCCAGGTATTTCATGCAAAGGAAACAATGCAGAGAGAACAGAAGTTAACACAAGTATACGGTACATCATACACATATCAGGGATAGGAAACGTTGGGGGGGTTCATATACTTTAAATGGTCTGCTGGGGGGAGACCAAATAACGTGGACATTTCAAAAAAGAAATACAAAAACCTGCGTTACAATAAAAAGACTCCCTAATATCGTAAATGTGAGCAGAATGTGAATGAGAAAATGTGGAACGACAGATACAAGCACTAGACGTTACATTGATGACATTTAGAACAACCTTTCCTCTCTGATATTTTATTTGGAGTCTTCTGAGATGTATAATCGTACATAGGAAGTGGTGAGCGATCGATTTCTGAACACACAATACTGTGACCACCGTTGTTGTGTCTGTTGGTGATTTTCTTACATTTCCCGGGTAAAAAGTGATGTGTTTGCAAAAACGCTATTCTGTCTCTGCAAGGCGTGGAACATCAACACTGACTCTTTCATGAGCTTGTAAAAGAGCTCAACTCAATGTGCCATCAGGAAAATCCAGTTCCAAAGAATCTTTACACGTCATATCAATTTGTTTGTTGCCATATTTAATAGAATAGTTACATAGTAGGTGAGGTTGAAAAAAGACACAAGTCCATCAAGTCCAACCCATGTGTGTGATTATATGTCAGTATTACATTGTATATCTCTGTATGTTGTGGTCGTTCAGGTGCTTATCTAATAGTTTCTTGAAGCTATCGATGCTCCCCGCTGAGACCACCGCCTGTGGAAGGGAATTCCACATCCTTGCCGCTCTTACAGTAAAGAACCCTCTACGTAGTTTAAGGTTAAACCTCTTTTCTTCTTATTTTAATGAGTGGCCACGTGTCTTGTTAAACTCCCTTCCGCGAAAAAGTTTTCTCCCTATTGTGGGGTCACCAGTACAGTATTTATAAATTGAAATCATATCCCCTCTCAAGCGTCTCTTCTCCAGAGAGAATAAGTTCAGTGCTCGCAACCTTTCCTCATAACTAAGATCCTGCAGACCCTTTATTAGCTTTGTTGCCCTTCTTTGTACTCACTCCATTTCCAGTACATCCTTCCTGAGGACTGGTGCCCAGAACTGGACAGCATACTCCAGGTGCGGCCGGACCAGAGTCTTGTAGAGCCGGAGAATTATCGTTTTATCTCTGGAGTTGATCCCCCTTTTTAATGCCAATATTCTGTTTGCTTTGTTAGCAGAAGCTTGGCATTGCTGAGCCTATCATCTACTAGGACCCCCAGGTCCTTTTCCATCCTAGATCCCCCCAGAGGTGCTCGTCTGCAAATACAGAGATTGAGCTGTTTATCCCATCCTCCAGGTCATTTATGAACAAATTAAATAGGATTGATCCCAGCACAGAACCCTGGGGGACCCCACTACCCACCCCTGACCATTCCGAGTACTCCCCATTTATCACCACCCTCTGAACTCACCCTTGTAGCCAGTTTTCAATCCATGTACTCACCCTATGGTCCATGCCAACGCACCTTACTTTGTACAGTAAACGTTTATGGGGAACTGTGTCAAATGCTTTTACAAAATCCATAGTTAATAGAGAAGTCCTGGGGGCAGTGCCGAGACAAGATCACCTAGAGCCCAGGGCGAACATGACAAACTGTGCCCCTCCCCCAAGATGTATACAATATGTGTTAGCAAAAATCCCCCCCCCCCCAAAAAAAAAATGGGCACTAATCTGCATGATTACCCCCTAAGTGTAAATTTCCTCCACCTCCAGGTACAAATCTGCCCCCTGCTGGAATCTCCCTACCAGCACTCCACCCCTTCAAATTTCTCTTCCCAGTACGTATTCTCTTCCCCTCCTAGCACAAATATCCTCCCCATCCCCCCTCCTAGAACAAACACCCCCTAATCATCCTTACTAGAAAAATTCTCCCTCCCCCCAAAAAATATTCTCCTAGCACAAGCCGCCCAAATCAACCATCCTAGCACATACCCAACCCCCCAAATGTCCAGGAGGTAAGAACAATTCTTACCGCCTTCCGCCCCCCCCAAATTCCTCCTCCTCCCAACACAAATCCCCTCCCCTCTCAATCTCCTTGCGGTGCCCCCCACCTCACATGATACCACAGTGCCCAGGGCAGCTGCCCCTCCTGCCCACCACTTGTCCCGGCCCTGCCTGGAGGTGAGCATAAGAGGAGGAGATGAGGGGGCTAGAGAGCAGGAGATCTTAGGAAGAGTGAGGAGGACAATTTTAAACAAGGATGGAAATGTAGCTGGGGGCAGAGATATGGGTGGCTTTGTATTTTGTGGTGTGTATCTTACATTTTATTAGTTGGGTGATCAGAAGCCAGTGGATGGATTTGCAGAGAGGGGTGGTGGACACATCCAAAGTGGATGAGTCTGGCAGCAGAACTCATGAAGAGGTGATAGGCAGGGCCGGACTGGGAATAACATCCAGCCCTGGAAAAAATTTCATACCAGCCCCACAGCATTATTATACCACCGCAACAGCATAACGTCATTGATTTCTTGTTCATGAAAGGGAATACCATAAAATGCACATTTGAAGAGTGTATTATATATAGATAAGACAGATATGAAATCACATAGGGCTTTATATAAGCAAATTCCAGTTAAAAGTGGTAAGTGATCAATCATCAAGGGGGACCCCAGGAACTCAGAACGTGGGAGGGGGGGGGGGGAAACCACCTTCCGCAGAAAGAATACACTAAGGTAAGGGGGGGTGGGTTACTGATATAAGGCTGTGCTTTAAATCGGTGCCCCCTTACATTATCGTATTCACTCCCCCCTTACATCAGTGACCCCCCCTTCAGACTGGCCTAGCGGTGCTGTCACTGACCTCCTCTCAGGTGCACCGTGTAGGGCTCAGTCAGTCGGCTCCAGCTCGGTGGCTCTGGTTTTATCCTATAGTCTCCTCTCCACAGTCCACACTTGTCTGACTTCTCCCATGACCCCCATCCCAGCGGTGCTCCCACTCTTGACTCCTCTGCAGACTCCCTCAGAGATTGCAGACATGATACAGGAGATGGTCAGAGACTGCAGACATGATACAGGAGATTGTCAGAGACTGCAGACATGATACAGGAGATGGTCAGAGACTGCAGACATGATTCAGGAGCTCAATTCAGCCTCACCAGTGCCCATCAAATGCAGCCTCACCAGAGCCCATCAAATGCAGCCTCATCAGTACCAATCAAATGCAGCCTCACTGTGCCCATCAATGCAGCCTCACTGTGCCCATCAATGCAGCCTCACTGTGCCCATCAATGCAGCCTCACTGTGCCCATCAATGCAGCCTCACTGTGCCCATCAATGCAGCCTCACTGTGCCCATCAAATGCAGCCTCACTGTGCTCATCAAATGCAGCTTTACTCTGCCCATGAATGCAGTCTCACTGTGCCCATGAATGCGGCCTCACTGTGACCACCATTGCAGCCTCACTGTGCCCACCATTGCAGTCTCACTGTGCCCATCAATGCAGCCTCACTGTGCCCATCAATGCAGCCTCACTGTGCCCATCAATGCAGCCTCACTGTGCCCATCAATGCAGCCTCACTGTGCCCATCAAATGCAGTCTCACTGTGCCAGTGAATGCAGTCTCACTGTGCCAGTGAATGCAGTCTCACTGTGCCCGTGAATGCAGTCTCACTGTGCCCAGGAATGCAGCTTCACTGTGCCCATCATTGCAGCCCCTCCTGTGCCCCATGGCCCAGTCAGCAGTCCCTGTCTGTGGGAAGGTGTGTTGTTGATGCTCGGTACGGTACCTTGCATGCCAGCAGGATATCCATGATGGCCAACAGCAGGCAGGGTCTGTTCTCGTTTTGGATGGGGACAGTGCTCCTTCCAGAGGATCTGTTTGCTGTGAGATGGAGTGGTACCTGGCCACCTGCACCTTCAGCCATCCTCATTTTCCAGCCCCAGTCAGCCTGTCCTCTGGTCCTGGGGAAGTGGAGAGCACTGGGTGGGAGCTGGAAAGAAGGGGGAGCAGAGAGTACTGGCGGAGTTGGAGAGCACATGGGTGGGGGCAAAGAGCAGGGGGGAGTGAAAATCACAGGGATGGGGGGGGGGACTTGAGAGCACTGGGGGTCCAAAAAGAACAGAGGTGGAGAGCACTGTGGGGGCTAAGAGTGTGGGGTGGCGAAGAGTACTGGGGGAGGGGCAGAAAATCAGGGGTGGAGAGCACTGGGGGGTACAAAGAGCAGGGGGGAGTGGAGAGCAATGGGGGGAGCTTGAAAGCACCAGTGGGGGCCAGAAAGAACAGGGGTGGAAAGCACGGGGGACTGGAGAGCACTGGCGGGGGTTGGAGAGCACATGGGTGGGGGCAAAATGCAGGGGGGAGTGGAAAGTACAGGGGTGGGGAGCGGAGAGTGCTGGGGGGGAAGTTTGAGAGCACTGGAGGGGGAGCCAAAAAAAACAGGGGTGGAGAGCACGGGGGGCAAAGAGCACGGGGGGGCTAAGAGTGTGGGGTGGCGAAGAGCACTGGGGGAGGGGCAGAAAAACAGGGGTGGAGAGCACTGGGGGGTACAAAGAGCAGGGGGGAATGGAGAGCAATGGGGGGAGCTTGAAAGCACCAGTGGGGGCCAGAAAGAACAGGGGTGGAAGTCACGGGGGACTGGAGAGCACTGGCGGGGGAGTGGAGAGTACAGGGGTGGGGAGCGGAGAGTGCTGGGGGGGAAGCTTGAGAGCACTGGAGGGGGAGCCAAAAAAAAACAGGGGTGGAGAGCACGGGGGGCAAAGAGCACGGGGGGGCTGGAGAGCGATGGGTGGAGCTTGAGGGCACCGGGGGGACCGAAAACAGGGGTGCGGAGAATGGGGGGCTGGAGAGCACTGTGGGGGGCGGAGAGCACTGGGGTGGGGGCTGGAGAGTGATGGGTGGAGCTTGAGAGCACCGGGGGGACCGAAAACAGGGGTGCGGAGACTGGGGGGCTGGAGAGCACTGTGGGGGGTGGAGAGCACTGGGGTGGGGGCTGGAGAGTGATGGGCAGAGCTGGAGAGCACTGGGGGGAGGAGAAAGAACATGGGTGGAGAGCACTGGGGGGAGGAGAAAGAACATGGGTGGAGAGCACTGGGGGAGTGAAGAGCACTGGGATGGTGGCTAGAGTAGGATGGGGAGAGCTGGAGAGCAGGGGGGGGCAGAAAAAACAGGGGTGGAGAGAACTGTGTGTGGGGGGGGGGCTGGAGAGTGTGGTGAGGGGAGGAGAGCATGGGGGGGAGCACAAGAAGAACTGGGGGGGCCAGTAAAAGAAGTTGGATAGGAGGATCGGCTGGGGGGCGCATATAGAGGAAATGAGCTTTCTATATTCCTCCATGCAGCCGCTGAATACTTGATTCTCCTCCTCTCCCTCCTGCAAGTATTCAGCGGCTGCATGGAGGAATATAGAAAGCTCATTTCCTCTATATGCGGCCCCCCTCCTCTCCCCCCGCCGATCCTCCTATACAGGCTGAGGCACACAGGGCGGACTGTATGGGCGGGCATCTACAGTATCCCTCTCTCCTGCTCCGTCCCTCTCTCCTGCTCCTGTGTGTCACGGAGCTGGCTGGGTCTGTGTTCGGCGGCCGCGCTGTAACATGGTCCCGCCCCCCTAGACCGGCTCGTGTGATAGGCGGAACACTGATTCTATCCACTATCACACAAGCCGGTCTAGGGGGGCGGGACCATGTTACAGCGCGGCCGCCGAACACAGACACAGCCAGCTCCGTGACACACAGGAGCAGGAGGGGAGCACTGCAGCCGCAGCAACTCAGGCGGCCTACCGGGAAATCTCCCGGTATCCCGGCAAGCCAGTCCGGCCCTGCACCTGTTCAACTACTTGGTAACACAAATTGCTAATCAGCCAATCACA
Source organism: Lithobates clamitans (assembly GCA_037952925.1). Classification (NCBI taxonomy): domain Eukaryota; kingdom Metazoa; phylum Chordata; class Amphibia; order Anura; family Ranidae; genus Lithobates; species Lithobates clamitans. The sequence goes on from JBBGZY010002148.1 coordinate 157,220, forward strand.
TGGAAGCAACTCAATGTATTTAGGCATCTAGACGTGGTGAAGATGACTTTCTGAATTTCAAACCGAGAATCAGAATGGGGAAGAAAGGGGATTTAAGTGACTTTGAACCTGGCATGGTTTTTGGTGCCAGACGGACTTGTCTGAGTATTTAAAAAACTGCTGATCTACTGGGATTTTCACACACAACCATCTCTCGGGGTTTACAGAGAATGGTGGAAAAAAGAGAAAATATCCAGTGAGCGGCAGTTGTGTGGAGGAGAATGCCTTGTTGATGTCACAGTAGAATGGGCAGACTGGTTCCAGATGATAGAAAGGCGACAGTAACTCAAATAACCCCTCGTTACACCCAAGATATGCAGAATACCATCTCTGAATGCACAACACATCCAACCTTGATGCAGATGGGCTACAGCAGCAGAAGACCACATCGGGTGCCACTCCTGTCAGCCAAGAACAGGAAACCGAGGCTACAATTGGCATTTCTACTTATTTGTGTATTCAGTTTACATTTATTTATTCACATATTATTACTATTTAAAAAAAAAAAATTTCATCTGAGCAGAAAATTTAGCAAAAAAAGTGCGACAAAACGTGCGAACGCGCACAAAAGCGGCAAATCGCGTGTCTCCATTCATTTCTATGGGAATAAAAACGCATTTGGTAGACGTGTGGCTGTGCCAATAGTTGTTACTGAACACCCCCCCCCCCGCGCATCTGCAACGCATGCGCCAAATTGTATGAACCATGTGCTTCGGTGTGGCGCATTTTTGGAAAAGAGTCAGGGACTCCGTGTTATAAAATATAATATTTGTGGGGGGGGTTGTGTGTGTCTTCAGTTCGATTTTGCTCAGCGCACACACATATAAAAAGTTGCTTTTTCTGGAGAAAGTGGCAAAATTATTGTTCCTCTATTGTGGTCTTTCTTTCGTAAAAAATGAAATGAAGAAACGGATGTTTAAAGTCTAATTCAGCCTTTTGCAAACATTAATAAATGCGCCCACAGCGATTAAAAAAAAAATGTGTATTTGTTTTCTTGCATTGGAGCCTGCGAAGCGTCGCAGCCACCATCAGTGGATCACAGGTGTAATACTCCTCCTCCTCCTCCAGACTATTACTCCAGCCTTAAGCGGCAGAGGCCGGTCCTCGTCAGGTTCTGCAGAGTGAGATGCTCCGCTGAACCACATCCCAAAGGTGCTCTATTGGATGAGATGTGGTGAGTGTGGAGGCCATTGGAGTACAGGGACCTCATTGTCCAGTGGTGAGATGATTGGAGCTTTGTGACATGGTGCATTATCCTGCTGGAAGGAGCCATCAGAAGATGGGGACACTGTAGTCACCAAAATCGGACAATAGAAGATTGGAGAAACGTTTCCTGGTCTGATAAGTCTGGATTTCACCTCCGACATTCAGATAGTGGGGTCAGAATTTGGCGCATGGATCCATCCTGCCTTGTATCACCGGTTCAGGCTGGTGGTGGGGGTGTAATGGTGTGGGGGATGGGATATCACCGGTTCAGGCTGGTGGTGGGGGTGTAATGGTGTGGGGGATGGGGTATCACCGGTTCAGGCTGGTGGTGGGGGTGTAATGGTGTGGGGGGGGGGGATATTTTCTTGGCACACTTTGGGCTCCTTAGTACCAATTGAGCATCGTTTAAACACAGGGCCGTCTTTAGCGCAGGGCAAACGGGGCACTTGCCCTGGGCCCAATCTTTGTTGGGAGGCCCGCGCTAACTATGAATTGGGGCCCCGATGACAGCTTTGCAGAGCGCACAGAGGACAGGGGAGGATGTATTCCGCACTAGCCAGCTGAGAGAGGGGGCGGGGCTGGGAGCTCCACTGATGCTTTGACCCCGCCTACGTGCAGCCTGTATACTCGGAAAAGAGCGTCTGTAGTGAGAGCCAGTGATCGGAGTGGGAGTGTCATTGGAGCTCCCAGCCCCGCCCCCTCTATACTGGCTGGTGAATTCAGAATTCCGGGGGCGGGCCCGGGAGCTCCAATGACACTCCCACTCCGATCACTGGCTCTCACTACAGACGCTCTATTCCCAGTACACAGGTTGCACGTGGGTGGGGTCAGAGCGTCAGTGGAGCTCCCGGCCCCACCCCTCTCAGCTGCCTAGCGCGGGAATATATCCTCCCGTGTCCTCTGTGCGCTCTGCAAAGCTGTCATCGGGCCCCAATTCACGGGTGATGTGGGCCCCCCAACAAAGCATCAGTGGAGCTCCCGGCTGTTGTAGTGAGAGCAGAGAGTGGAAGCCCCGCCCACAGACCTGAATGTATGTAGTTATTTTGGCTGGCCAGGTATGTCCTTACACCCATAAAATGCCTGACTGTGTTATTCAACTGGAAAACTGTGCATTGCTGTTCTCTGACCATCTCCTGTATAATGTCGGCAGTCTCTGATTGTCTCCTGCAGTATGTCCGCAGTCTCTGATTGTCTCCTGCAGTATGTCCGCAGTCTATGATTGTCTCCTGCAGTATGTCCGCAATCTCTGATTGTCTCTGATTGTCTCCTGCAGTATGTCCGCAGGCTCTGATTGTCTCCTGCAGTATGTCCGCAGTCTCTGATTGTCTCCTGCAGTATGTCCGCAGTCTCTGGTAATCTCCTGCAGTATGTCCGCAGTCTCTGGTAATCTCCTGCAGTATGTCCGCAGTCTCTGATTGTCTCCTGCAGTATGTCCGCAGTCTATGATTGTCTCCTGCAGTATGTCCGCAGTCTATGATTGTCTCCTGCAGTATGTCCGCAATCTCTGATTGTCTCTGATTGTCTCCTGCAGTATGTCCGCAGGCTCTGATTGTCTCCTGCAGAATGTCCGCAGTCTCTGATTGTCTCCTGCAGTATGTCCGCAGTCTCTGGTAATCTCCTGCAGTATGTCCGCAGTCTCTGGTAATCTCCTGCAGTATGTCCGCAGTCTCTGATTGTCTCCTGCAGTATGTCCGCAGTCTCTGGTAATCTCCTGCAGTATGTCCGCAGTCTTTGGTAATCTCCTGCAGTATGTCCGCAGTCTCTGATTGTCTCCTGCAGTATGTCCGCAGTCTCTGATTGTCTCCTGCAGTATGTCTGCACTCTCTGACACTCTCCTGTAGTATGTGTATTAATGTGCCCCTTTACTTGCTCAATTATTTGGGATTGCTCCATTGCTCAGTGAGAGGTAATGATGTGCATTAACCTCTAGCAACCAATCAGCGAACAGTAGTGATCTGCTTTAATCTCGAGCAACCAATCAGTAAGTGGTAATGATGTGCTGTAACCCCTAGCAACCAATTAGTGGGCGCTAATAATGTACATTAACCTCTGGCAACCATTCGGCAAGCAGAAATTATGTGTTGTAACCTCTAGAAACCAGCCAGTGAGCAGTAATGATAGGTTGTAACCTCTGGCAAACAATTGCAATCGCGGCCTGATCTGCTGCAGTAAACTGATTTTGAGTCTACCTGCTATTTTTTTTATGTCTCAGAATAGAGGGGGGGCCCCAAGAAAATGTTTGCCCAGGGCTCAATCATATTTAAAGATGGCCCTGTTTAAACACCACGGCCTACCCGAGTATTGTTGCTGACCATGTCCATCCCTTTATGACTACAGTGTCCTCATCTTCTGATGGCTCCATCCAGCAGGATAATGCACCATGTCACAAAGCTCCAATCATCTCACCACTGGACAATGAGGTCACTGTCCTCCAATGGTCTCCACACTCACCACATCTCATCCAATAGAGCGCCTTTGGGATGTGGTGGAGATTGGCTTCATGGGTGTGCAGCCGACAAATCTGCAGCAACTGTGTGATGCCATCATGTCACTATAGAGCCAAATCTCTGAGGAATGTTTTCAACACCTTGTTGTATCTATGCCACCAAGAATGAAGGCAAAAGGGGGTCCAACCCGCTACAAGCAAGGTGTACCTAATAGAGTGGCCGAGGAGTGTATAATGCAGGGGTCAGGAGTATAATATACAACATAGTGAATGCAGTGCAAGGGTCAGGTGTAGGAGACAAGTGTACAGAGTGGAGTAGTCAGTAATATTGTGCCCCTTATTGCTGGTCAGTGGGAGAAAATACGCCCCAAAGTTGGTGTAAGAAAGTGGAGTAACAGACCCTCCCCCCCCCCCTCCTCACCACTTCTATACCGAAATGTCCCTCTTTGTCCCCGGTGTTGGGTGTCTTTGTGGTTCAACGGAGCATCTCACTCTGCAGAACCAGGCGAGGACCGGCCTCTGCCACTTAAGGTTGGAGCAATAGTCTGCTGGAGGAGTATTACGCCTGTGATCCACTGATGGTGGTTGTGACGCTTCGCAGGCTCCAATGCAAGAAAACAAATACACTTTTTTTTTTTTTAATCGCTGTGGGTGCATTTATTAATGTTTGCAAAAGGCTGAATTAGCCTTTAAGCGTGCGTTTCCCCATTTTATTTATGAAAGAAAGACCACAATAGAGGAACAATAATTGTGCCACTTTCTCCAGAAAAAGCAACTTTTTACATGTGTGTGCGCTAAGAAAAATCCAACTGAAGACACACATACAACCCCCCCAGACAAGTATTATATTTTATAACACGGAATCCCTGACTCTTTTCCAAAAATTCTCCACACCGAAGCACATGGTTTGTACAATTTGGAGCATGCGTTTGCGGATGCGCGGGGGGGGGGGGGACACACGATTTGCCGCTTTTGTGCGCGTTCACGCATTTTGTCGCACTTTTATTGCTAAATTATTTGCTCAAATGCAATTTTTTTTTTAAATAGTAATAATATGTGAATAAATAAATGTAAACTAAATACACAACTAAGTAAAAATCCATCATAAATAAATAATTAAAATAAATTAATAATATATAAACATAAATGAATAAATAATAATTAACCCCTAACCTTAAAAAAATATGTTAAATACATTAATAATAATAATAATAAACACCCAAACAAAAAATACATTATTAATAATAATAATAATAATAATTATTATTATTATTATTTATTCAGTGTTGGGGTATTTAGTTATTTATGATTATTATTTTACTATTATTATTATATATAATAATAGAATAATATATATATATATATATATATATATATATATATATATATATATATATATATATATATATATATATATATATATATATATATAATTTATTCTATTATTATATATAATAATAATAGTAAAATAATAATCATAAATAACTAAATAAATATATAAAATATTTATATATATATAAATAATATAAATAATAATAATAATAATCTATTTATTTATTTTTAATATAAAATATTTATATATATATATAAATAATATAAATAATAATAATAATAATCTATTTATTTATTTTGGGTTAGGGTGTTTAGTTATTTACTATTATTATTATTATTTATTATTATTATTATTAATAATTATTTTTAAGGGATTAAGGTTAGGGGTTAATTTATTTATTTATTACATAGTATTCATTTATTGTATGTATTTATTGTTTGTTTATGATTCCTTTTGTGCATTTGTTTCTTTATTTCACATTTATTTATTCATTTGTTATTATTATTATTAGTAGTAGTAGTATTAACACCCTAACAGGAAATAAATAAATAAACCTAACCCCCTATTCTAACCCCAATCCCTAATCCTAACCTTAAAGGGTAACTTCCCCCTTACAGAAAAATCTGTAAGAAGAACTCACACAGGACGCTCTCCTCACCCCCCCTCCCCCCCCCGCTGACCTGAAGTGCAGCGATCACCCGCTAGGAGACATCGGGTCGACCGCCTCACCGGTCCGGGGCTTAGAAAACCCCCGCAGCTTAATTTCCAAAATGTACCTCGTGTACGTTTAGGAGCATTCTAATTGGCCGTCGCCGACCAATCAGAACCCGTGTAGCCCGTCCTGTCACCGCGGGGGAGACAAAGCCGCAGGGATTTCAAATCCCCGGACCAGTACAGCGGCGTTACGAGCTGTCAGTGCAGGGGATCGCTGGACTTCAGATTAGCGGCACTAGGGTGGTGGTGGTGGGGGGGGGGGGGTGCAGTGTGATTTTCTGTAAAGGTGAACTTATACTTTAACTCTAACCCCTTACCCTAAGAACAAAAAATAATAATAATAATATTAATAAATGAATAGTAATAAAAGAAATAGAAATAAAAGCTGAAAAACCTAGCAACAAATGATGCAACAGACGATAGTTTTCTCTATTGGCTAATCAAAAAAAAACACCAAAGCTCAAAAACACTGTATAAAACTGCCCAAATTGCACTAAAAAAATGAGCCAAAATTGCACATTGAAAACGCGCTAAAAAAAAAAAACCCGCCAGAAAAAAGCTGACAGACGTCACACTCAGGTGTGAACCTCGCCCTAGACTGATGGGAATTTATGACTCAGGCTGTAACTTTGTAGAGAATTTGTCCCACAATCCGTCTCCTGTATAGCATTTCCTCGCTGTGTAGCAGAATTGATAAATGTCCCTCATTGTGTTTCTTGGATACATTGTAGCAGGGTGCATGTTCATACCTCAATACCAGAAATAATAACATATTCAATTGTTCACTCCAGCAGTATATAATGAGTTGGGAAATTGTAGAGAAATGCTTAAATAATGCATTACAAGTTAACTACACCCATTAGATTTTAGATAACTAAAATTATTTTAGTCGACTAAAATGTCCTGGAGATTTAGTCGACTAAATACGACTAAAACAATTGCAGAAGACTAAAATAAAATGGGACTAAAACTAAAATGCCATTTTAGCCCTAAGACTAAAACTAAATCGAAATGTTCTTCCAAAATTAACACTGGTGATCTGATGTCACATAGTCACCCAGGATGGGGGGGGGGGGGGGGCGGAAACACATGAGAGCTAGTAGGACTGGAAAAAATCTCACGTACATAAGTATCACAGTCTTTGCTCAATACTTTGGTGAAGCTCCTTTGGCACCAATTCCAGCCTCAAGTCTTGTTGAGTATGATGCTACAAGCTTGGCACACCTATTTTTGGGCAGTTTCTCCCATTCTTCTTTGCAGGACCTCTCAAGCCCCATCAGGTTGGATGGGGAGCGTCGGTGCACAGACATTTTCAGATCTCTCCAGAGATGTTCCATCGGGTTCAAGTCTGGGCTCTGGCTGGCCCACTCAAGGACATTCACAGAGTTGTCCCGTAGCCACTCCTTTGTTATCTTGGCTGTGTGCTTAGAGTCGTTGTCCTGTTGGAAGATGAACCTTCGCCCCAGTCTGAGGTCCAGAGCGCTCTGGAGCAGGTTTTTATCAGGGATGTCTCTGTACATTGCTGCATTCATCTTTCCCTCGACCCTGACTAGTCTCCCAGTTCCTGCTGCTGAAAAACATCACCACAGCATGATGCTGCCACCACCATGCTTCACTGTAGGGATGGTATTGGCCAGGGGATTAGTGGTGCCTGGTTTCCTCCAGACATGACGCTTGCCATTCAGGACAATCTGGATGTTTCATGTTCCTCATGGTCTGAGAGTTTGTCAGGTGCCTTTTGACATACTTCAGGTGGGCTGTCATGTGCCTTTTACTTAGGGGCGGCTTCCATCTGGCCACTCTTCCATACAGGACTGTTTGGTGGAGTGCTGCTGGGATGGTTGTTCTTCTGGAAAGTTCTCCTCTCTCTACAAAAGAACTGCATGGCATCTTTTAGCCTGACTCGTTGAATATCCCCTTAAACGCTTAGGGGGTACTTGTGGTTCATAGGACAATTCAGCAGAGGAGGGCATGGAGGAGGAGGGGGTGGAGCTGACAGATCTCACATCATCACCACTAGCTGTGTAGAGATGTGGCAGCAAAACAAGCTCCAGCACTGAGCCCTGTCCTGCATCCTTCCTAGTTGCAAGCAGAGTTACCCAGTGTGCTGTGAACTAACTATATCGTCCCTGACCATGCTTGCTGGATCACGTGTCAGCAGTAACATGGACTTTGTGGCTGACTGCCTTGTCCAACATTGCCTTCCACATAATGGTACAGAGCTGAAATGGTCTTATGTGCAAAGAAATAGCGTCTGGGTATTTGCCATTGTGGTACAGCACATTCTGCAAATTCACGGAAGGGGGCAGAATCCACCAGACAGAAAGGCAGGAGTTGGAAAGGCAGCAGATTTGACAAGTTTGAATTTAGACGCTGGGCATGTGGCTGGCAGTGACTGTATTTTTTTTTCCACTGCAGCAGCTGGGGCAGAGAAATTTGCCTGCTATACTCTACAGTTGGTGGTGTGCTGCTGGCAGATGTGCTGTAACAACCTGTGACACCATGCGCTATACCATCATCCCTGTCAGTAGAGGCTGCTGAGTGAGAGGTCATGAGATTTAGCGGGGGTAGACCTGAAAGGGGAGGAGTAAGGAGGAAAAGAACTGTATCCTTTTTGTGTGGCTTTCAGGTGCTCTTGCCATTGGGCTGAGTGGTGGGGCTTTGGGTACCACATGCCTTGTGAAGCATGTGGTACCCAAATGGCTGGTGTTTTTGCCACGGTTGATCTGCTTGAGGCAAAGTTTGCAAAATTTCAACAGTGCGATCGGCTGCACATGTGCTAAAAAAGACCCAGACAGCTGAGCTGTGCGAAGTGGGCCGGGAGATAACAGCTTCACAATGTGATGGAATAGGGTGGCTGCTCTCTACTCTGTCATGATGGCTGCCTCGTTGGGATTGTGCCTCACCCTCACTTTCCTCCTCTGCTCTAGCTGGCACCCAAGTCACGTCAGTGACCTCATCATTATCTCCTCCATCCTCATTACCACTGGAGACAACTTGGCAATACGCTGAGGCTGGGGGAACATGATTGCCAATTTGTGTACCAATGTTCTCTCCTCTCTGTAGGCTCATGTTCCTGCCTTCCTCAACCTCACAACCAACATCTGAATCAAGTAATGCCTGTGCATGGTCAAGGAGCAAGTGGCTGAGGCTGTGTTCAAAAAATTCAGCTGACTTTTCCATGCCTGATGCTGGGGCTGTGGCAGGGGTAGCTGTGGACAAGTAGGCAGAATAAGCCACTCTGGCAGCTGCTCACTAGTCTCTGCTTGGGTGACGGCAGGGGCGGATCCAGGGGGGGGGGCAACAGGGCAATTGCCCCCTCCGAGAATGCTGGTGAGAGGGCAGGCAGCTGGTTCCGCGGGAGAGAGAGAGAGCGGACGGCCAGGCGGGTGACAGTCTGAGACTGACAGTGGGCGGGTGAGAGACCGGACGGCCAGGCTGGTGATAGTCTGAGTCTGACTGTCAGTCTCAGACTATCACCAGCCCGGCAGGTGAGAGAGCGGACGGCCGGGGGGGCTGGTGACAGTCTAAGCCTGACAGTGGGGTGGGCGGGTGAGAGCGGACGGCCGGGGGGCTGGTGACAGTCTAAGTCTGACAGTGGGTTGGGCGGGTGAGAGCGGACGGCCGGGGGGGCTGGTGACAGTCTAAGCCTGACAGTGGGGTGGGCGGGTGAGAGCGGATGGCCGGGGGGGCTGGTGACAGTCTGAGACTGACAGTGGGATGGGCGGGTAAGAGCGGACGGACGGGGGGGGGGGGCTGGTGACAGTCTAAGCCTGACAGTGGGGTGGGCGGGTGAGAGAGCGGACGGCCGGGCTGGCCGCTGGTGACAGTCAGAGAGTGGGCAGGTGAAATTTAGAGAGCGGCCGGGCTGCTGGCCAATCAGGGAGCCGGCAGGCGGGGGAGCAGAGAAATGACATTATCTCTCACCGCCCGCCCTGCATCCCTGCAGTTCCGCCCTCACTGTGCAGGTAGTTACGGGCAGCAGAGAGATTACATCATCTCTCTGCTGCCTGACTGGTAATCTGCTGCCTCACCCTCTGGGAAACAGAAAGTGACAATTGTAGCTGTAGCCGGCAAGTGACAATCCGCAACGCGTGGCAGATGATGTGGCAAGTGACAATCCGCATTGTGTGGCAGATGATGTGGCAAGTGACAATCTGCATTTGGTGGCAGGCGACGTGGCAAGTGACAATCTGCAACTGCTGGCAGGCGACATGGCAAGTGACAATCCGCAATGTGTGGCATGTGACGTGACAATCCGCATCTGGTGGCAGGTGACGTGGCAATCAAAATCTTCATCTGGTGGCAGGCGACGTGGCAAGTGACACTCTGCATCTGGTGGCAGGCAACGTGGCAAGTGACAATCCGCATCTGGTGGCAGGTGACGTGACAATCCGCATCTGGGGGCAGGTGACGTGGCAAGTGACAATCCGCATCTGGTGGCAGGTGACGTGGCAAGTGACAAACCGCATCTGGTGGCAGGTGACATGGCAAGTGACAATTGTAGCAGGCAAGTGACAATCCGCATCTGGTGGCAAGGTGACGTGGCAAGTGACAATCCGCATCTGGTGGCAGGCTAGACTAGACTCTGGATCCGCCCCTGGGTGACGGAAGATGAGGAGGATGAGGAAGGTTTAGAAGGCCAGTCCACCACCTCCTCTGCATGCTGTGGTTGGATAGCACGGGCAACATCACTAAAAACAGAGGGAATGATGCCCTGCCTGAGGACTGACCACGTCCACCTTTACCTGTGGACACATACGCTGCTGGCCCCCTTACAGTGCCATGGAAACGTCTGCCTATCCTTGTTGTCCTCCCAGACATGATGGGGGAGGTGAAGAGTGCATATTAACAAAATGTAATAAAGATGTGTAAATGTGTGCATGGATGCACTTTAATCAATTGAAAGTGGTGTTTGGTGCACATTAACTTGGGGACTGCCACTGACAGAAATGTCAAAACTATAAAAAACGGGGAACAACAGCGCCACAGCCAGAAAAACTGCGGCTCGCAATTTCCAAAAAGGGGAAGGCACCAGAAGAAAAACAAAAAACATTACACGCAGCAACCAAAAAAAAAGGTGGGTGTACAGCACTGTATACAGTATTAAATGTTATGTAATGCTGTGTAAAACACTGTACTACACAGACACAATCCACTGACAAACTACAATATACTGCAGTAAAACTGCACTGATGCACTTCAATATACTGCAGTGAAACTGCACTGACGCACTTCAATATACTACAGTAAAACTGCACTGATGCACTGCAATATACTGTAGTAAAATTGCACTGATGCACTTCAATATACTGCAGTAAAACTGCACTGACGCACTTCAGTATACTACAGTAAAAATGAACTGACACACTACAATATACTGCAGGAAAACTGCACTGACACACTACAATATACTGCAGGAAAACTGCAATGACGCACTTCAATAGACTACAGTAAAACTGCACTGACACACTTCAATATACTGCAGTAAAACTGCACTGATGCACTTCAATATACTGCAGTAAAATTGCCCTGACACACTACACTGACACACAATAGAATCACAATAGCACACTAACTCGCTAGTAGCAATGAACAGAGCCGTGTTCTATCTATCTATCTCCAATCCAATATTACACTGCAAATGGCTCCTCTGGGAAGGAACCTATTTTAGTGTGAGGTGGGTCTATGAGCAATGAGCCATCATGATCGGGCTAAGTCATCGTGACTTTCTCCAATCATGGCACTGGCAGTGCTCTGATTGGGCAAAGCCTTCACTGCTTCAGCCAACCAGGGCTTAGAATGCACTGTGTGGTGCGCAGTGCATTGTGGGGCCTTCGGCAGGCCAAACGAATGGTCAAACGCCCCAACAATTCGGGTGTTCTCTGAACGGGCAAACAACCAATGTTTGGGCCAAACTTATGCTCGGCCCATACTGTTCGCCCAACACTACCGGGCACTTTCACCCCCTTCCTGCCCAGACTAATTTTCAGCGCTGTCACACTTTGAATGACAATTGTACGGTCATGGAACACTGCACCCAAATAAAATTTGTATCATTTTTTCATGCAAATAGAGCTTTCTTTTGGTGGTATTTAATCACCACTGGAGTTTTTTTATGTTTTACTAAATAAACAAAAAAAAGACCAATAATGTTGAAAAAAAAGTGTTTCAGAGTTTGTTATAAAATATTGCAAACAGGTAATTTTTCTCCTTCACTGATGTGCGCTGATGAGGCTGCACTGATAGGCACTGATAGGCTGCACTGATGGGAACTGATGAGGTCGCACTGATGGGCATTGATATGCTGCACCGATAAGGCTGCATTGATAGGTGGTACTGATGGGCATTGATAGGAGACACTGATGGGCACTGATAGGAGGCACTGATAGGCACTGATAGGGGACACTGATGAGGAGTTACTGATGGGCACTGATTGGCAGCACTGATAGGCAGCATTAGTAGGCACTGATAGGCAGCACTGATGGGACTGCACTGGTAATTAGGAAACTGATAATTAGTGCCCTGATTATCAGTATAGATATCCAGTTATCAACTCTTCTCTCCTCTTCTCACTCTGTCAGCATGAGGAAAGGAATGCCGATAACCGGCTTGTGTTTACATTGTGCTCAGCTGTGATTGGACATAGCTGATCACGTGGTTAAGGGCCGCTGTGATTGGCCCTTTACTCCGATCTGTGATCAGCTGTGTCCTAAGGAGACAGCTGATCACAGAGTGCGCCGGCCTTGCGCCCCAGCAAATGTGACTACTGCAGGAAAAGTCAATTTCCTAGCACAGGTCAATTCTCTAGCACCCCCTCCCTCCATATCCCTTTTCTTCTGTGAGTATCTAAATAATGTCTGTGCTGGCCCAGCTCCAATGCCCCTCCTCCTCACTTCTTCATATAACATTTTATGTAGCTGTAGGGGAGGAGTGAAGATACTATAAAGCGTCACTTTAGTGACAGCCCTGAGTCTGCTGAGATCACATCCAAGATGGCGGCACCCAGCATCAGTCTCAGGGCTTTTGGATGTCTACACAAGCAATACTTTTACAAGTGAATAAGATGCATAAAATACATTATATGCTCATATAATCTTATGGGAAGAAAGGGTCTCTTTAAAATGGAATAATAGAAAAGGATGGAGAATTGAAGTATACGGGACGTGGTTTTGGTATCATCCATCTAGAGCAGAGTTTCTCAACCAGGGTTCCTCCAGAAGTGGCTTGGGGTTCCTTGAGCAACGACTAACTTCTGCCTTTAACATAAGTTTCCACCACTGATCTTTTTAGCTATCTGTAAGGGAGTAATGCTTCCCAATGTCCACAAGTGTAAGGAACATTCTTCCCACTGACCATTACACTAATGTATCATGAGTTGTAGATATAGTCATTTTTAGCAGGGGGTCCCCTGAGACTGTGTTGAAAGGGCTGAGAAAGGCTGGCATAGAAGGCCTTTCCCATGAAGATTGTCCCCAGATGAACTGCCGCATTTCTTAAAGACCGTTATTGGACATGTGCGGCATTCAATTTTGAGTTTTTTTCAATTCGAATGTGGCTGAATTGCAACATGTTTATATTTCATATTCGTTTCCAAATTTGAATCAAATTCAAATTTTGTTTTGGAGGATTCCTGTACATTCGTTACTGTTGTAAATAAATTCTAATGCATCTAAATAACCAAAAATACGCCCGAATTGTCACACTGCGCCCTGAGCCCACCCACTTGTGTGACAATAGCGAATTAATATTCGTTATTGTCTTCCTCATTCTCCTCGCAGCCAATCAGGAAGCCCCGATTGACCAGGGAGTCTTAGGACTCCTTGGCCAATCATGTCTCAGGACACACTTCCTGTTCCTGTTCTGCCGGGGGGAGAATGTCTCTCTGTGTTCTGCAGAAGATGCAGGGAGTATCAGTCAGAACGGGCCCGGCTCTTCCTTTCCCCTGCCTCCATAGCGGAAAGGCATATGATTGGCACATTCACATTCCCGCGGGGGGGGCTAGGAATCGTCACCGTCCGTCTCCTGGGAGGGGAGGTTTGATTGCCGTTGTCCATCTCCCGCGGGGGGGGGGGGGGGTGTTTAGTGGGGGTGGGTGCTTGATCGTTACGTTTCCCGGGGGGGGGGGGTGATCGCTACTGACCATCTCCCATGTTTGGGGGGGGATAGTTTGATGGCCTTACAGGAATATGGGGGTGACAGTAGGAAACACAGAGGTGAATAGGGGCCCAGAGAATGCAAGTACAAAGAATATCGTTGGAGTTCACAAAGGAGTCTTGGATAGGCCAGATATCTGTTGGGATTTGCGGGGGAACCCAGCTCACCCATCTGTACAGCAAAGGTAATAATAACCTTTAGAAGGGTTGAGGTTCAGAGTTCAAGGAGCCGCTTGGTCTTCACCAGAGATCCTGAAGGTGGAGTTGGGTTTTGCTTAAAGACGATTCCCAGGTTATGGCCCTCTGATTGTATCAGCAGCAAGTGAATTATCAGTCTGAAACATGCCTTAAAGGATAATAAGTAACAACCTGTTGTACCAACATGCCTGCTGATCAGTGACAGGTCTTTTTATATGGCTTAAAGGGCAACTTCCTTTAAATACCATGCTTGGTGGGGGTGGATGCCTTTAAGCTGCATGTGAAGTTACAGAATAGTACAAGGTTGTCCTGTGATGTGATCTCAAAAAAGAGGGGTGACAGCATGAGGTTCCTCCTAACATTTTAAGTAGTCCCTTTTCCAGGCAAACAGCCTATGTGCCCAGAAAAGAGAGTGCAGTGAGCATGAGCCCCCCCCCATCCCCCTGTTCCATACCAGGCCAAATACCTTTAATCACTGGAGACGCCTCTTCTACCTGCCTTCTCATTGTAAGGCACCTTGTCCCAAGGCCTCTTTTTCACATCCTGTCCCCCAAAGTTATTGTTGGGGAACAGTTAAAGGTATCTGGAAAAACCTTTCTGGTCCACAGATATCCGCTCCCTCCCAAGGGAATGAGCACAGGGGTGAATTAGTATCTCTTATTAATACTTCCCCAAAATACTGAAAAAGCAAATAAACATACTCCCTAAATAATGATATACATTGCAAAAAATGGATGACAGTGGATGTCCCCCAAGGTAAATCCACTGTCACGTCTTTCCCCACTGCCTAGCGATGTGTCCCCAGGCAGGTAAACTGGCAATGTGCAGAAGATCCAACAGGTTGGGTTTGGGTCAAACTTATATTTGACCCAAACCAATAGCTTATCCTTAGTGGGGACTTCAGGCACCCTGAGTTGGCTCCCAGACCTTCGTCAAGATCATCAATAGAATAAACTATGATACATCTCCCCCCCCAGACCTCATACAAAATAGAGAGCTATATTGTCTAGGCAACATGTTGTACTCACACAGAGAAAATACCACTATAGAGCAAACATCAAGCCCTTCAATAGCCAAGGAAAAATCCAACAGGAAGCCTCCAGCAGGAGACCCGGAAAAATTTAACGTAATTCGGAAAAGGAAACGATTGGAGAAGGACCCAAATATATAGAGCCAGAATCAGGATCATAGTTGACAGTATCTGGATTCTCAAGCCACTTTATCAAATTTGGAAGGACATCCTCTGTTGTTGTACGTGGTTCTATACAATGGAAGAGCATTGTTAACTATCAATTTCCATTTATCCAGAGTCGGCGATGTAGGGGATTTCCAGTGAACAACAATTGCTTTCCTGGCCATAAAGAGCAAAATATCAAGCAAGGTTCTGGTCGCTTTCCCTGCAGCCAAGGAGTCAACAAGACCCAAAGAAACAATAACCAATCTCCTGGGGCACCCTGACTGCCGTGACCGTATAAATGGAGCACAGGACCTGCATCCAATAATGATGAATAGCTGGACAAGTCCAGAAAATATGAAGGAAGTCTACATTGAGAGCAGAACAACCTTAACACTCTGTAGACTGGGTAGCCATGAACCTCCCCACCAGAGGCATAGCTTGAAGCTTGTGGGCCTTGATGCAAAAGTTGACCTACCACCCTCCACCCCCCCACTACCACCTGCTGCTTCCATCAAGATATTCCCGGTGGGCTTGTATGTAAAAGAGGAAACTCAGAGGGCCCAGCCTGGGCGTACTGTGGTAGGGCCCTCGGACTTTCACAATACATACAAGCCCACCGCTTTCATCCGGCAGCTCATAGTCTGGCCTACCTGCCTGCCTCCACCTTGTGTGCTCATGCACAGTTGAGCAGGGTGGGGAGGGATGGGCTTTACTGGGGGGGGCAGAGAGTGAGAATGGTATCAGTAGAGCAGTGGACGTTGTCAGTAGGGCAGAGAATGGTGTCAGTAGAGCAGTGGATGGTGTCAGTAGAGCAGTGAACTTGTCAGTAGGGCGGTGTCAGTAGAACAGTGGACGGTGTCAATAGGTCAGAGAATGGCATCAGTAGAGCAATGGACGGTGTCAGTAGAGCAGTGGACGGTGTCAGTAGAGCAGTGGACGGTGTCAGTAGAGCAGTGGACGGTGTCAGTAGAGCAGTGGACAGTGTCATTAGGGCAGTGGACAGTGTCATTAGGGCATTGGACAGTGTCAGTAGAGCAGTGGACGGTGTCAGTAGAGCAGTTAAAGGCGTCAGTAGGTCAGAGAATTGTGTCAGTAGAGCAGTGGACGGTGTTGGTAGAGCAGTAAATGATGTCAGATTCTGTAAAACCTAATGCGACAGGGATGCCGCACAGTCCCCCCTGGAGCATGGCTGGGGTTGTCATTGTGACCCCTGCGACCCCTGAAGCTATGCCCATGCTTCCCACCCTGGCTAGAGTAAGGTAAAAATAGTGAGCAATTTTAAACTGTATAAGTCGATCTCTAGCTGAAATCAAAGAACAGAACAAACTGTCCCAGATAATATCCCAGGCATCGCTATCCACGGTGAGGAGGTCCAGGGTCCATCTTTCTCTGTATTTAACCAGGCCCTGCGATGTAGGCTGCTAAATAGCCCTATACACAGTGGAATGAACCTTCTTGAAGGACTCACGAGAGTTTCTATATTCATTGTCCCTACATGAAAAGAGAGAGAATGAAATTGAGCAGAGCAAGCGCGTCGTAATTGAATAAAGCAGAATAAGTATCTATTGGGAAGGGAATATCACATTTTCAAGGTGTCGAAGGAAGAAAATTTGCCATCTAGGAAGTCTCCTAGGACCTTAAAGCAGATCTGCACCAGCCCCCGCCTTGCTTTTGTTTTGTTTTTTTCACCACCCGCTTACCTTAAGGTGCTATTTGCACATTTCAGATGCTCACCCATCCAGTGGATCCAGCGATGTCACACTGAGATCCTCTCGTGCCCGGCCACAGCTAGGTTCCTTCTGACATCATCGAGAGGCCCGCTGACTCTTCCTGGTTTAGCGGGCGGGCCTCCCGATGATGAGCCGATAGGCCCTCCCCCCCTTGTCCTTTTCTGAATGGAAGGCTATGCCTCCTTTTTATTTTGTTGAGAAATCACTTTGAAAAAAACAACCCACCTAGCTTTTCTGGCTGAGGCCATCTTGAGTCAGGGCAAATGGTTCATGTAGCATTTTACTTCCTGGGATCCATCTGCCCTCAGCTCAAGCATGCAGGCGGTTGTGCTTAGCTGAGGAAAACCTCTCCTCCCCTTCTGAAGACTCCTGGGATGTATGACATCACTTGCCTAGGCAAGAAACCAGGAAGTAACTGAAGAAATGTAAAAAAAAAAAAAAGGAAATAAGATATACCTTCCTATCTATTTACTAATGCTAGCAGCATGAGGATTAAATATAATCAATGTTGATTTTGATTTCGTCCCCTTTGATGCCCAAATGACCGGCTCCAGAAGCTGTGTGTCTTTCATGTTTATTTTCCTTTGGCATATCATAGATCGTTGAGCCATGACATGCTCTCCCATCCACAACGTGATCTCATCCTCCGTGTGTAATCCAAATAATGGTGGAAATGGAGGACTCCGCCCGCCTCTGTTTACCCGTCCGGTATAGAAAATAATAACACTTGGCGTATGGTATCTCCAGGGACGGGTCTGTTATGTTCAATCATGCATATAGCATGCCTGTTGAGCGCTGTGATCTGCTCCACATGGTGGAATGATATACATATACTGTACATCTGTTGGTGATTGTTACGTCTGTTTCCGGAGACGGCAACCACATGGGACCAAGGGATCAAGGGATTGGCTGGATATTTTAGTGAATGTTTCCCATATGGAGAGATTCACGAGAAGGGGCCGATGTGCTCAGATGATAGTTATCCAATGCATGGATTGTGATTCCTCGGAGCCAACTCAACTGTTGACCTGAAATCATGGTGCGGCTAAAGAGGTAAAGGCCAACAAGGGGTTAAATCGCTCAGTAGTAGTAAAATGCTCATTGGCTGTCGGTTATTCTCATCCCTTATCTTCGATACCGACCACAGAAAGAGAATTCCCGACTTTTCTCCACCTTTCATTAGTTGCATGGTGTTTCTGGACCTCTGCCAGAAAATACGGTGACAGCCAGGCACCTTGATCCCGAGCGATAGGGGGGGTCTGTCATACATGCCAGCTGTCCCGATTTACCGGGACAGTCCCGTATCTTGGCATTTTTCATGCCAGTGCTGTGTCCTGGGCCATGTCCCGGGATCACAGCATGCATAGCTCCCAAATGTCCCTGATTTCAAGGGACTGTCCCTGATATCGAGGGACTGTCCCTCAATCAGAACAAATTCCCTCTGTCCCCTCTTTCCCCCTCATTTGTCCCTCATTTCGGTCTGATCTATATAATTGTATATAAAATGCTCTTTTTATCTTTCAAAAAGTATTTCCCAGCGCTAAACCTTTCATCCAGTTTCTAAATTGCTGCATCTGTACAGTTAAAAATCCAATATAAAGGAATAGTAGTGGTAAAAAAAAAAAAAAAAAAAACACTTGTGGGTTTAACTAATTTTTTTTGTGTGTGTAATTCTCCTTTAAGAGGGCGTGGCAAGGGTGTGTGTCTATACTTACATACTTTTGCTCATAGGTGGTCCCTCCTTCCAATCGCAAAAATTTGGGAGGTATGCATGTGTAGTATCTCCAGAAGACATTAATTGCAGGGATTGGGGCTGTGAGTAGGCGGTTCCCGTATACTTCTAGGCAGAGCCAACCTGGAGGTCAGGTGTAGTGGGCGGTCCCTGCATATTTAGAGGCGGGGTCTGGCAGGACAAATCAATTTATTGTGATTGTCCCCCCCCCTGCACCACACTTACTGTTTGGTGCGGTGCACTGCAATGCCTTACACTTTACTGAATAGTGCATTGAGGGAGGGGGGACAATCACAATAAATGGCAGCGCACTGCACATAGGTCAAGTGCGTTGCCATGCATTGTGGCAGTGCCTGTCATTGCATACATTTTATTTTTGCATTTACACAGCACAGTGTGAATCGGCCATAAATATTGGACATGTGCAATTCGTTTCATTCTGAATTGGTTTCCTTAACGAATTTCGACAAATTCGTTAAGTTGGAATTATCCGAATTCCCGAAAACCCGTTTAACAAACTTTTCCGAATATTTGTACATTCAAAAAATTCGTAAATTCGAAAAAAAATTTGTAAAATTCGAAAAAAACTCGTAAATTCGTTAATTCATAAATTTGAAAATCTGAAAACCCGAAAATTCGAAAATCTGAAATAATAACTAACTATTAAATTCTAGGTATTGGAATTTCCTTTCAAATTTTGCTTTTAGTGAACGTAACAAATTTATCCAAAGTTACGAATTTTCCTGAAATAACGAATGTCGCATCTAAACAAATGGAACAGAACGAATTCATAAGAAATAATATTAAAAAGTTTTTATTGTTATTTATTACTATTAATTTGTTCCGTTCCATTGGTTTAGATACGGCATCCGTTATTTCGGATAATTGGTAACTTCGGATAAATTCGTATTCGTTACGTTCACTAACAGCAAAATTTGAAAGGAAATTCCAATACCTATAATTTAATAGCTAGTAATAGTTAAGTTATTATTAGTTAGTTATTTCAGATTTTCGAATTCTCTGTTTTTTTAAATATCGAGTTCAGTTTTTTTTTGGATTTACGAATTTTCGAATTTACGAATTTTCAAATTTACGAATTTGCTCATTTTTACGAATTTACGTTTTTTTTCGAATTAACGAATTAACGAATTAACGAATTGCGAACAAATGACCCGAAAAACGAAAAAAAAAAAAACAAAACAAAAAAAAAAACGAATGAATCGAAAACAAACTATTATTTCGGCAGTGCACATGTCTAATAAATATTGCATAATATGGATGATATTTCGGCATCAGGCTTCAATGAATGCAACAGGTTCTCCTTTACGGTAGATTTAGATGTGCTTAATCTTGCCTTTGCTCTGAAGAATGATCCGTGTTTGGATTGCGCTTCAGAGGCTACTGTCAAGTAGTGTGGAAGTGATATGGCCTGGAGTTTGCATGTTCTCCCTGTGCCTGCGTGGGTTTCCTCCGAGTACTCCGGTTTCCTCCCACATGCTGGTAGGTTACTTGGCTCCTGTCTAAATTGGCCAAGTATGTGTATGTATGAGAGTTAGGGACCTTAGAGTGTAAGCTCCTTGAGGGCAGAGACTGATGTGAATGTACAATAAAAGAAAAAAAAACCTATATTTTGCTAATGTAAAAAAACGAATTTCTTCATCAGTTTAGGCCAATACGTATTCTTCTACATATTTTTGGTTAAAAAAAAAATCCCAATAAGCGTATATCGATTGGTTTGCGCAAAAGTTGTAGCGTCTACAAAATAGGGGAAAGATTTATGGCATTTTTACTATTATTTTTTTTTTTACTAGCAATGGCGGTGAACTGCAATTTTTAGCGGGACTGTGACATTTCGGCGGACAGATCGGACACTTTTGACACTTTTTTAGGACCACTGACATTTATACAGCGATCAGAGCTAAAAATAGCCACTGATTACTGTATAAATGTCACTGGCATGGAAGGGGTTAACACTAGGGGGGGCGATCAAGGGGTTAAGTGTTCCCTATGGAGTGATTCTAACTATGGGGGGGAGGGGACTGACTGGGAGTACAGAGAGATCGCTGTTCCTGATCACATTGACAGATCCCCTTTCTGTCTCTCTCAGAAGCGATCGCGGGTTCGCCAGGCGGACATCGCGTGCGCCCCCTATGCCCCTTAAAGCGCCCGCCGTACAGCTACCTTGATTCGCGCAGGGGAGCCAACCTGCCGCCGTATAACGACGGCGGCTGGTCGGCAAGTAATTAAGGGGGCAGTTGGCAAAACACGAAGTAACCGCGCATTTAGACCTCCCCCCAACCACATGTTTAGCCACTTCAGCTCTGGAAGGTTTTACCCCCCCCTTCATGACCAGGCCATTTTTAGCTATTCAGCGCTGCGCTACTTTAATTAGCAATTGCGCGGTCACGCAACACTGTACCCAAATTAACTTTATATTATATTTTTCACCCAAATAGAGCTTTCTTTTGGTGGTATTTGATCACCACTGGGTTTTTTTTTTTTTGCGATATAAATGAAAAATACCAAAAATGTTGAAAATAAAAACCCAAAATTGTTTACTTTCTGCTATAAAACATATCCAATTAAAAAAATGTAAAAAATCTAATTTCTTCATAAATTTTTACCAAAATGTATTCTGCTACATATCTTTTGTAAACAAAATGCCAATAAATGTCTATGATTTAGTCTGTAGGAAAGTTATAGCGTCTACAAACTTTGGGATATAACAGGGGTGGGCAACCCGCGGCATTCGATGCCTCTTTTGCCAGCACTCGACTCCCTCCCCATCAGCAGAGCAGCGCAGGGAAGTGTCAGGGAGACAATAATGCATTTCAATTTCAGAATTCCCCACACCGCACCTGCACTGAGGGGGAGGGGCACTGTGCCCCCCACACATTGTAAAAGATAGGAAGCATTGTTTGGTTCTCTAACTTTGCTGTAGCTGCGATCGTCAGCTCTTGTAATGGGGAAGAGATTGGGTGCAGTTCTGCTGGGGGGGGGTGGCCCCTGTTTCCAGTAGGAGGAGGACTGTCATTGGCCACTGCTAAAGCCAATCACAGTCCTGCTAGCCCCGCCCACCATCTGGAGGAAGATGATTCGCTTGGTTGCCACTACCAATCTCTGATAGAAGGGATTTCACTGGGATTGAGAAAAACCCCAATCAGGTGACAGTTTGTGGAATTACTGTTGAGCTTCTGGGAACTTTGTTGAAATTATTCCTGAACCTTTGTGTCACTTACTACTGAACCCCGGTACTCTGTGTCCCTTTAAGCCACAGCCAGTATTCAGCGCAATGAAAATCACACCCAACTTTTGCTGCGGTGCAGAGCGCCGGGCTTTTTCTCAACTGCGGGGGCCCAACTTATGATCCTGCACACAGGCCCACTGCTTTCAAAAAATGCCCCTGACCTAAGCTCATTTTTGTGCATCCATTCCAGATGCTTGTATGTGACATCCCATACATCCCATACATCACATACATCCTACACATCACATACATCACATACATCCCATACATCACATACATCCCACACATCACATACATATCATATATCACATACATCCCACACATCACATACATCCCATACATCACATACATCCCATACATCACATACATCCCATACATCACATACATCCCACACATCACATACATCCCATACATCCCACACATCACATACATCCCACACATCACATACATCCCACACATCACATACATCCCACACATCACATACATCCCATACATCACACACATCACATAAATCCCACACATCACATACATCACATACATCCCACACATCACATACATCCCATACATCACATACATCCCATATATCACATACATCCCATATATCACATACATCCCATACATCACATACATCACATACATCCCATATATCACATACATCCCATACATCACATACATCCCATACATCACATACATCCCCTACATCACATACAAGCACATGGGCTGGATGCGAGAGGTGGATCAGCGGGGATGAGTGTGACAGGACAGATAGATGTGTCTTATCTTTGCTTCCTTTCACCACTCTGCATATCATAGATGAGAAGAGAGTTCAGAGGTGGGATAGATGAGCAGGAGGGTACAGCGGTGTGGCGGATGTGCAGGGAGGTACAGTGGTGGGAGGGATGTGAAGGGGGTTCAGCGGTGGGACAGAAAAGCAGAGGAGGGGTACAGTTATGGGGCAGATGAGCGGGGGGGTTCAGTGTTAGGGTAAATGAGAACGGGCTTCAGCAGTGGGACAGAAGAGCAGGGGGGGTACAGTGGGGTTGGGCAGATGTTAAAACATTGCCCAACCCTACTGTGCCTTGGTGGGATAGATGAGCAGGGGCTTACAGTGGTTGGGCAGAAGAGCAGGGGGTACAGAGGTGAGGCAGATGTACAGTGGTGGGGCAGAGGAGAAAGGAGGTTACAGTGGTGGGGCAGAGGTGCAGGGGGTTACAGCGGTGGGACAGATGTGCAGGAGGTACAGTGGTGGGGCAGATGAGAAAGGGGGTTACAGTGGTGGGGCAGATGAGCAGATAAGTTCAGTGTTAGGACAGATGAGAAGATGGTTCAGCAGTAAGACAGAAGAGCATGGAGGTACGGTGGTGGAGCAGACAGTGGTGGGGCAGATGTGTAGGGGGTTACAGTGGTAGGGCAGATGTGCAGGTAGTACAGTGGTGGGGCAGATGAGAAAGAGGGAACATTGGTGGGGCAGGTGTGCAGGGTAGGTACAGTGGTGGGGCAGATGTGCAGGTAGTACAGTGGTGGGGCAGATGAGCAGGGGGGTACAGAGGTGAGGCGGATGTGTAGGGTAGTACAGTGGTGGGGCAGATGTGCAGGGGGTTACAGTGGTGGGGCAGATGTTCAGGGGGGTACAGAGGTGAGGCAGATGTGCAGGGTGGCACAGTGGTGGGGCAGATGAGCAGGGAGTACAGTGGTGGGGCAGATGAGCAGGGGGTACAGTGGTGGGGCAGATGTGCAGGATAGTACAGTGGTGGGGCAGATGTTCAGGGGGGTACAGAGGTGAGGCGGATGTGCAGGGTGGCACAGTGGTGGGGCAGATGTTCAGGGGGGTACAGAGGTGAGGCAGATGAGCAGGGGGTACAGTGGTGGGGCAGATGTTCAGGGGGGTACAGAGGTGAGGCAGATGAGCAGGGGGTACAGTGGTGGGGCAGATGTGCAGGATAGTACAGAGGTGGGGCAGATGTGCGGGGGGACAGTGATCTGAGGCGTGAGAGTGCAGGATGTTAATTTCTCACTACTCAAGTAGTTTACAGCATTTAAATCCTTTTCGTGATTGAGAGTGTGAAGTTGACATTTTATATATTTTATTTATAAATTCGGCACGCTCAATTTCTTTGAAAGCATTTTTTGGCACACTGTGCTCAGAAGGTTGCCTCCCCCTGATATACACTGTATATCTGAAAATGTATCAATCCTGATGTACTGACGGCCAATCTCATTTCTTGAGGCCCCTTAAAGGGGTTGTAGACCCTTGCTATGCACTGAGGCGAAAAACCTCCTGTAGTGCAGAGCCCCCCCACCTTTTACTTACCCGACCCCGATCGTGTCTGCGCTGGGGACGGGCACACCCGCTCTAGCCAGTGTCTCGGGTCCTGATTGGAATTGATTGATAGCAGCGCAGCCATTGGCTCCCGCTGCTGTCAATCAAATCCAGTGAAGCGGGGCCGAGTCCCGCTGTCTGTGTCAGTGGACGCAGCAGCAGGACATGGGAGCACGCCCGCACGGGTGCCCCGAGGGAGAGCGCTTCTCTGACGGGGGTACTTGAGAAGAGGAGGAGCCAGGAGGGCCCCCCAGAAGAGGAGGACCGGGGCCCGCTCTGTGCAAAACCATTTGCATAGGGGAGGTAAGTATGACATGTTTGTTTTTGTTTTTTTGTTTTTTTTAAAACACGAACGTTTACATATCCTTTAAAATGACAGGACAGTACAAATACCCCCCAAATGACCCCTTTTTGGAAGGTAGACAGTCTGATGCATTTAGTAAGAGGCATTGCGAGTTTTTTGAAGTTGTAATTTTTTGTCACATTTTTTTTTTTAACATGAAGAGATGCTTTTAACTGTCATGAATGAGTTTCATTCATAAAAGCTTTAATTACTAGCGATCTGTGATTGGCTACCGCTAATCCCCTGGTACAGGGTGCTGCGATTGGACACCCATCTAGGATCTGGGGATATGGCAACATAGTTGGAGTCTTTTGTACTGAGCATCCAAGTTGCACTACATAATCGCACTGAAAGTCGGGTCAAAATCAGATCGCAGCGGTGACTTGAGCTCCAGGATTCCGGTGGTCATGGGACGCCTGCGGTCAGGAAGGGGTTAAGCCATTAGATTAGCATGTAATGTGCTCCGTAGGGTGTTCAGATCATGTGATACGAGCGATAAGAGCCTGTGTGTAGGATCGCTGCGTTCCTTCTGCTGTGTGCAGGGGGGGGGATATTGGCTTTTGCTGTGAAATTATTAAATCTTTCCATCACCTCGGTCCTTGGCCGGCTGGGACGCTGCAGGAGAAATATTTTGGAGGAACATTGGCGATGAGTTTTATTCTCTTGGCGTCGAGCCCGGTTCCTCGCAGGTCATAGGAATTCACCCTAATTTTTTCTCTCTTGGCCGCACCATCCGGCGGCGTATCTACCCCTTCACTATCAGCTAATGAGGTGCCACCGATGTGCAGGGTACACGTGCTCCATCAACGCCCCCCTCCCACACCTTAATAAATGGAGGCCTAGATAGGGGCCACACACATGTCTTCATCTCTATCTATGGAAGATCGGAACAAGTGTGAGGTGAAGCCAAGTATTGAATGCAGAGGATCAGGATAACAACCAGGCAACTGGCATTTTCAGAAGGTCAGCAGCTGCCTTATCTCTCTGGGGTCTGACATTCCTGATTTATCATAGGGAGGAGCCCACAAGACCAAACCTGCATTAACATGGGAGAGCATACAAACTCCATGCAGACAGAGCCCTGGTGGAAACTGAGCCCAGGACCCTAGCGCTGCAAGGCAGAATGGCCGCTCGCATCGGCATGGTGCTGATCGGTTGCTGTATATGCGTTTGGTTACGTTGCTGAAATGGATGCGATCTGGGCGGAGGGCTCCAGCAGAGTTGGAGTTCTTCCCATTGTGTGAAAGTTCTGGAATGCGATTTATAGATGTCGTAAAAACCGCTGCCGGTCGGATCCAGAACTGGCGACGCTTTGACCACTGCACTGGGAAATGTTCCTGCTGCTCAGAAAAGTCTAAACGCCGCAGGATACGCTGGATTAACTATATACGGAGGGCCAATCAAATCACATCCATCATTCCTCCCACGCAGGTCACACAGTGAGCTGAAGAATCTGATTGGTCACTCAATTACATTTTTCGTTCAGCATCTTAACGGCCACTTTACAGCTGATTGGTAGGTGTGAGGACTGACCTTTTTCGCTCCACCCTTATCTTAACAGATGTTTGGGCGGAGATCACATTTGGAACTCGTATCTGCACAAGAACATGCAAAAGGTTTCTTATGCCTCTTGGAAGATTCAGAACTTTGTTGCAACTTCCAGATGTGATTGTTATATAGGAGCCGATCTTAATCTGTGTGGTCAGATTCAAAGGAGGGTGGATGGCGGAAGGTGCTCCACCTTCATCAACCTCAAGAGGGTAGCTGGTGGAAGGAGTGCCACCCTGATCAACCCTGGGAGGGTGGCTGGTGGAAGGTGCTCGACCCTAATCCTAAGAGGATGGCTAGTGGAAAGAACCCCACCCTTAGCTCTAAACAGGCAGTTGGTGGAAGGAGCTCTACCCTGATCGATCGTGAGAGGGTGGTTAGCGAAAGGAGGTCCACCCTGATGGAATGTGATAGGGTGGCTGGTGGAAGGCCCTTTACCCTGATCAACCCTAAGAGGGCAGCTAGTAGAAGGAGCTCCACCCTAATCAACCCTAAGAAGGTGGATGGTTGAAGGAGCTTCTCTCTGATCAACCCAGAGAGGGTAGCTGGCGGAAGGCGCTCCACCCTGATCAACCCTAAGAGAGCAGCTGGCGGAAGCAGCTCCACCCTGATAACCCTGGGTGGGTGGATGGTTAAAGGAGCCAATCTTACTGTGTGTGGTCAGATTCACAGGATGGTGGCTGGTGGAAGGTGCTCTATCTTCATCATTCTCAAGGGGGGCAGCTGGTGGAAGGAGCTCCACCCTGACCAATCCTAAGGGGATGGCTAGTGGAAGGAGCTCCACTATGATCAACCCTAAGAGAGAGCTCGGAGGAAGAAGCTCCACCTTGATAATCATGGGAGGGTGGCTGGTGCAAGGTGCTCCTCCCTGATCAACACCATGAGAGGGTGGCTGGTGCAAGGTTCTCCGCCCTAACAAATCCTAAGAGGGTGGCGGGTGGAAAGGATCCCACCCTGCTCAACTCTAAACAGGCAGCTGGTAGAAGGAGCTCCACCCTGATCGATCCTGTGAGGGTGGTTAGCGGTAGGAGCTCCACCCTAATGGAATGTGAGAGGGTGGCTGGTGGAAGGTTCTTCACCCTGATCAACCCAGAGAGGGCAGCTGTTTGAAATACAGTGGAACCTTGGTTAACGAGTAACGCGGTTAATGAGCGTTTTGAAAGACGAGCAACTTTTTTTTTTTAAATCCTGACTCGGTTTGCGAGTGTTGTCTCGCAATACGAGCAGATTTCAAGCTAATGGGGTGTGCAGTACCACATTTGGCCAGAGGTGCAGGGGCGCCAGTGAAACTCGGAACGGTTCAGTGCTGTTCGGAAATACTCGGAAACACTCGGAAATACTCCGTTCCCGAGGGTTTCCGAGCCTTTCCAAGGGTTTCCGAGTTCAGCCGAGCTGTCCCAGAGTATTTCCGAGGCTCTCCTGCGCCCCCCCACCTCTGGCCACATGTGGTATTGCATGCAATAGAAGTCAATGCGCAACTAATTATCTTAGTTTCCATTAACTTCTATGGGAAAACTCACTTTGATATGCGAGTGCTTTGGATTACAAGCATTCTCCTGGAACAGATTATGCTTGTAATCCAAGGTTCCACTGTAGCTCCACCCTGATCAACCCTAAGAGGGTGACTGGTGGGAAGAATTTATTCAGCAGGTTGCTGGTGGAAGGAGCTCCACCCTGATAGACCCTGAGAGAGCCCTTCATCCTGATCAACCCTGAGAGAGTGGCGGTTGAAGGAACTCCACCCTGTTCAACCCTGAGAAGGTGGCTGGCAAAAGGAGCTCCAACCTGATCAACCCTGGGAGGGCAGATAGCGTAATAAGCTCCACCCTTATCAACCCAGAGAGGGTGGCTGGTGAAGAAGCTCCACCCTGATCAACCCAGGGAGGGTGGCTGGTGAAGAAGCTCCACCCTGATCAACCCAGAGAGGTTGGCTGGTTAAGAAGCTCCACTTTGATCAACCCAGAGAGGGTGGCTGGTGAAGCAGCTCCACCCTGATCAACCCAGAAAGGTTGGTTGGTGAAGAAGCTCCACCCTGATCAACCCAGAGAGGGTGGCTGGTGAAGAAGCTCCACCCTGATCAACCCAGAGAGGGTGGCTGGTGAAGAAGCTCCACCTTGATCAACCCAGAGAGGGTGGCTGGTGAAGAAGCTCCACCCTGATCAACCCAGAAAGGTTGCCTGGTGAAGTAGCTTCACATGGATCAACCCAGTGAGGGTGGCTGGTGAAGAAGCTCCACCCGGATCAACTCAGAGAAGGTGGTTGGTGAAGAAGCTCCACGCTGATCAACCCAGAGAGGGTGGCTGGTGAAGAAGCTCTATCCTGATCAACCCAGAGAGGGTGGCTGGTGAAGAAGCTCCACCCGGATCAACCCAGGGAGGGTGGCTGGTGAAGAAGCTCCACCCTGATCAACCCAGAAAGGTTGGTTGGTAAAGGAGCTCCACCCTGATCAGCCCAGAAAGGTTGGTTGGTGAAGGATCTCCACCCTGATCAGCCCAGAGAGGGTGGCTGGTGAAAAAGCTCCACCCGGATCAACCCAGAAAGGTTGGTTGGTGAAGAAGCTCCACCCTGATCAACCCAGAGAGGGTGGCTGGTGAAGAAGCTCCACCCGGATCAACCCAAGGAGGGTGGCTGGTGAAGAAGCTCCACCCTGATCAACCCAGAAAGGTTGGTTGGTGAAGGAGCTCCACCCTGATCAGCCCAGAGAGGGTGGCTGTTGAAGAAGCTCCACCCGGATCAACCCAGGGAGGGTGGCTGGTGAAGAGGCTCCACCCTGATCAACCCAGAGAGGGGGGTTGGTGAAGAAGCTCCACCCTGATCAACCCAGAAAGGTTGGCTGATGAAGTAGCTCCACCCGGATCAACCCAGAGAGGGTGGCTGGTGAAGTAGCTCCACCTTGATCAACTCAGGGAGGGTGGCTGGTGAAGGAGCTCCACCCTGGTCAACCCCGAGAGGGTGGTTGGTGAAGAAGCTCTACCCGGATCAATCCAAAGAGGGTGGCTGGTGAAGGAGCTCCACTCTGATCAAATCTTAGAGAACAACCAGTGAAGGAGCTCCACCCTGCCTGGCTTGTTGGATTTAGGATGTTGGGGCTAAAGTGCAACTCCAGCTGTGTTTTTATTTTTTAGTTCTAGATGGAGTAGAGAAGAGTTAAAAAAAAAAACAGTAATCTGCTAAATCTGATCTGTGCACTTTGTCAGTGATAATCAAAGAACAAAAGTACACACAAGGTCAGATACACAATTATAAGTAAAATGAGCCAAGTTTAACTCAGGTGACAGATATACTGCATACCCCCAGGATCTGAACGAGAATGTGACCCAAAGAAGACAGTACATTAAAGCTAAATGTAACACGTTTATAAAACAGAGCACACCGGCATAGTGTGGTTAAAATCCAGAAGCAAAAATTTATTATATTGCTGCTTACCAATTTTTAGACGTGACGGCTGCATTTGTTTTTTTTTTCTTTCTTCTATTTACATCTGGTGATCCAGCCAGTAAGTCTGTTATTTTTCAAAAGCACAAGCTGTCTATCAGAATGTTTCAATTACAGAGATGAGACAAACCATTTACCACTGGCAGGGGTGTTTACAATGGCCAGCTTTATCCCAAGTAAAAATAACCTTTTTCTCTAACTGATTATAAAGTGTGACCTGGAGTTGAATTTTCGATTTATTCGTACAATTAACACCCCCCCCCCCTCCAGACTGACAATCCTGCTGTGCCTCCTGTACCCCTTCATCCAGAGTGGGGTGGAGGGCTCTAATACATGAGGGTGTGTTATTGGCCAGATCACCAGGTGAAAACAGGGGGGGAATAAAAGCCTAAGAAAGAAAACGAATGCAGCAACCACATCTAATGATTGCAATATATTACATTTTTGGTTTAATCCCGCTTTAGGTTTTGCTTTAAAAAGTTTACATAATGGTTCATAAAAAGACAGCTTAGGAAGTAGTACATAAAAATAAACAATGTATATCTACACCCAAAAACAAAGCAATATATTGCATTGTAACCACCCATAGATGTGGTGGCTACATTCATTGTCTTACGTGTTTCTGTCCATAGTGACCATACCAGTAGCACTCCTCCCAATACATTCATCTGATATTGAAGCACCACACTACGGGTTAAATGTCCAGATATAAATTTATTCCACTGTAAATGGAAAAGCAAACAAGGTCCAATGCGTTTCGGGGGCCAATACTGACCCACTTCATCAGGGGTTAAAGTGATGTGGGTGGAGCTACGACGCGTGATGTTATCACGCAGCGGAACAGACGGCGGACATCTTGTTGGTTTGAAAAAATTGTACATCGATATGCCTGGCTTTTTTTATCCTATGTAAGTGCAATTCTTTGAAAAAATAGTTTTTTTAGAGATGGATTTATTTCCTTTATGATCTGTATGTTTTAGGAGATCTATATACCGTATATACTCGAGTATAAGTCGTTCCGAGTATAAGTCGAGGCCCTAATTTACTACAAAAAAAATGGGAAAGATGTATTGACCCGAGTATAAGACGAGGGTGAGAAATGCACAGCTACTGTAAGTGGAAAAGAGGGTCAAAAATGCCCATTTGCAGCATCACTGTGCCCATTTGCATGCCTCACTGTGCCCATTTGCAGCCATAGGTCCCCTGAACTTCAAACTCGGTAGTTAGGGGTTCCTAGATGCCCCCTAGCTGCAGCCAAAATTTGGGGTCTCTGAACCCAAAGGGTCCTGAAATGACATTGCTGCAGATGGACACAGTTGACTGAATTTGGGGCCCCGTATCTCAGGGCCACTTAGTGCTAGGAACCCCAAATTTCAGAACTAGCACCATAAAATTTCCCAAAGCTGGGGTTTCTAGCACCAAGTGGCCCCCAGATACAGGGCCCCAAAAATCAGTTCAGAAAATGTCAAGCACTTTTCTGCAGCAGAGAATGACATTTTCTGAACCGGTTTTGGGGCCCCGTATCTCAGGGCCACTTGGTGCTAGGAACCCCAGCTTTGGATATGTTAGGGTACCAGTTCCACTGGGTTTGTACACCAAATTTGGGGTTCCTAGCACTAAGTGGCCCTGTGATATGGGGCTCCAAAGTCGGTTCAGAAAATGTCAAGCACTTTCCTTCAGCAAAGAATGACATTTTCTGAACCGATTTTGGGGCCCCATATCTCAGGGCCACTTGGTGCTAGGAACCCCAGCTTTGGATATGTTATGTTACCAGTTCCACTGGGTTTGCACACCAAATTTGGTGTTCCTAGCACCAAGTGGCCCTGAGATACGGGGCCCCAAAATCGGTTTGGAAAATGAAATTTTTTGCTGCAGAAAAGTGCTTGACTCAAGTATAAGTCGAGGGGGGCACTTTGAGCACAAAAAAATGTGCTGAAAAATTCGACTTATACTCGAGTATATACGGTATTCTCCTGGTAGTTAATTGATCCTGACTTCTAGTCTTGACAGAAAAGAGTTAACAGTGGACAGTGCAGTCTCTGTTAACTTGGAGAAGGGAGGGGGAGGAGGAGATTATCTTGCCATCTTTGGCTATGGGGCTGTATGCTTCTATTGATGCACACAGTGTAGGGAAATACAACTCTAGTCTGTGTATATAAGGGTGACTTCATAGGATGCTGCAAGAGAAAGGAGCCACCCTGAGGCAGGAAACCTGAGGCAATGGTCATGGATCCATACCAGACCCTTATCCGAGCATGCAGACCGGCAGGTCAGGAAAGGGGGGGACAAGCGAGTGCCCCCCCCCGAACCATACCAGGCCACATGCCCTCAACATGGGGGGGTGGCTTTGGGGCAGGGGGTGTCGGGGTCTGCAGGCGGAGAGCTTATCGGAATCTGGAAGCCCTCCACCCTATGTGAATGAGTATGGGGTGTGCCCCTACCCATTCACCCAAAAAAAAGGGTCAAGAATGAAAATGCTACACAGGTTTTTAAAGTAATTTATTGAGGCAGCTCAGGCATCTCTTATGATTTTTTCTCCCTTCGGCGATACCTTCATCCTTTGGTTCTTCTCCCTGCTCTTCTGATGTCTTCTTCCCCTCTCCGGTTCTTCTCCTCTCTGCGATGTCTTCTGCCTGTGCCGGGTCACCTCTCCCCTTTGTCTTCCCCTGCTGTCTTCTCCCGTTGTTCTTCCTCCAATGTTGTCTCGACGCTCTCTCCCGCTGTAATGCTGGGTCCGCCATGTGCCATTACTTATATAGGCATGTGGTGTGGCCAACCGGTGACATCAACCAGAGGCCTCGCCCCCTGTGGCGTCACCACCCCATCATGCACCGGGTGGTCACACCCTATGCCTATAAAAACGTACAATGTACCCCATACTCATTCACATAGGTTGGGGGGGGGGTGGGATCTGGGGGCCCCCTTTTTAAAGGGGGCTTCCAGATTCCAATAAACCCCCCACCCGCAGACCCCAACAACCACCGGCCAGGGTTGTCGGGAAGAGGCCCTCAACATGGAGACAAGGTTTTGCGTGGGGGGTTCAACTTAAAATCTATACCAGATCGAAGGGTCTGGTATCACCTTGGGGGGGGGGACCCCACGTTAAAAAATGTTTCCATTTTGGCGAGGGGTTCACTTTTAAGATCCTCAGCACACAAGCCGCGCCGCAAGTCGGATCAACATGATCCGACGTCTGGTGCGACTTCTATTCAAATCAATGGGCTCCCTTGGGCACCACTCATTTTGAATAGAGGCATGAGAAACGCTTGACAAGGCTTAACGCAGCTGTATCCAGCGTTAAGCCGCATTTATCAGCGTCAGACGTTTTTACAGCTCTAACACTGGTCATCGAAACGCGCTGGTCATGGGGTTTTTTGGAGCTTAAAAACGCCTATGCCACTTACAGCTCCTAAAAGCCTGTGTGTGCATGAGGCCATAGAATAACATGGAGAGGCGTTTTTAAGCTGAAAATGCCTGACGCTCCTAAAAGCGGTTGTAAAAACGCCCGTGTGCATGAGGCCTTAATATAAGGACACTTACCTGTCCAGGTTTCCAGCGATGTCCGCACCCAAGCTGATTCTTCAATCAGCTTCGGGTGCAGGCGCCTGCATCTTTAGTAAGTCTGTTGCCTACTGCGCATGTGCGAGTCACGCTGCGCCTTGTGAATGGTCCCACCATCTTCTGGGACATGTGATTTGTGTCCCAGAAGACTTCGGGGGAGGGGGGGTGGCTGCTGAAAGAGGGCTTAATATCCCTTTAACCACCTTCCGCCTGGCGTATAGAAAAATGACGGCAGTTGGGATCCTGATCACGCGGGACAGGGCGCGACACCAATCTCGGTAAAGAGCTGATGATGCGGCTCTTTACCCATGTGATCGGTTGTCTCCAATCACAGCTGATCACATGTAAACAGGGAAGTGCTGTTTATTGGCTCTCCTCACCTCACACTGACAGAATGTGAGGAGAGGAGAGCCGATCAGCGGCATCTCCTCACAGGGGAGACCTGTACAGGTAATAAGGGCACTGATCATCAGTGCAGACCCAACAGTGCCCATCAGTGACACCAATCTGTGCCCATCAGTGATGCCAATTTGTGCCCATCGGTGAGGCCATTCTTTGCCCATCAGTGATGCAAGTCAGTGCTGCCTTTCAGTACCCTTTAGTGCCTGCTCATCAGTGTCGCCTATCTGTGCCACCTATTATTGTCCATAAGTGCCTTCTATCAGTGCCCATTAGTGCCGCCCATCAGTGCTGCATATTAGTGCCTCCTCTTTAGTGCCCACCAGTGCCTTCTCATCAGTGCAGGCTCATCAGTGCCCATCAGGGCAGCCTCATCAGTGCAGGCTCATCAGTGCCCATCAGTGCAGCCTAATCAGTGTCCATTAGTGCAGCCTATCAGTGCCCATCAGTTCAGCCTCATCAGTGCCCATCAGTGCAGCCTCATCAGTGCCCATCAGTGCCGTCTCATCAGTGCAACCTCATCAGTGCAACCTCATCAGCGCACATCAGTGAAAGAGAAAAATTACTTATTTACAAAATTTTCGGACAGAGACTACGAAAACCTTTTTTTTTTTTTTAAATTTTCAGTCTTTTTTCGTTCTTTTAGCAGCCTCATCAGTGCAGGCTCATCAGTGC
The DNA here is from genome assembly GCA_037952925.1 of Lithobates clamitans. Taxonomy (NCBI): domain Eukaryota; kingdom Metazoa; phylum Chordata; class Amphibia; order Anura; family Ranidae; genus Lithobates; species Lithobates clamitans. The sequence goes on from JBBGZY010002148.1 coordinate 191,479, forward strand.
CCATCAGGGCAGCCTCATCAGTGCCCATCAGTGCAGCCTAATCAGTGTCCATTAGTGCAGCCTATCAGTGCCCATCAGTTCAGCCTCATCAGTGACCATCAGTGTAGCCTCATCAGTGCCCATCAGTGCAGCCTCACCAGTGCCCATCAGTGCAGCCTCATCAGTGCCCATCAGTGCCGTCTCATCAGTGCAACCTCATCAGCGCACATCAGTGAAAGAGAAAAATTACTTATTTACAAAATTTTCAGACAGAGACTACGAAAACCTTTTTTTTTTTTTTTTTTTTTAATTTTCAGTCTTTTTTCGTTCTTTTAGCAAAAAATAAAAAAACCCCAATGGCAAATAAATACAACCCAAAGAAAGCTCTATTTGTGGGAAAAAAAAAGTCATATGTGTAGGTACAGTGCTGCATGACGGCGCAATTGTCATTCAAAGAGTAGGCAAGTTGTTAAAGATAAGATAACATAGGATAACAATAAAGATAAGATTGAGGATACAATGTATGTGGAACGAGGATACAATGTATGTGGAACGAGGATACAATGTATATGGAAGGAGGATACAATGTATATGGAAGGAGGATACAATGTATATAGAACGAGGATACAATGTATATAGAACGAGGATACAATGTATATAGAAGGAGGATACAATGTATATAGAACGAGGATACAATGTATATGGAAGGAGGATACAATGTATATAGAAGGAGGATACAATGTATATGGAAGGAGGATACAATGTATATAGAAGGAGGATACAATGTATATGGAAGGAGGATACAATGTATATGGAAGGAGGATACAATGTATATGAAAGGAGGATACAATGTATATGGAAGGAGGATGCAATGTATATGGAAGGAGGATACAATGTATATGGAACGAGGATACAATGTATATGGAACGAGGATACAATGTAAATGGAACGAGGATACAATGTATATGGCATGAGGATACAATGTATATGGCATGAGGATACAATGTATATAGAACGAGGATACAATGTATATAGAATGAGGATACAATGTATATGGAATGAGGGTACAAAGTATGTGGAATGAGGATACAATGTATATGGAAGGAGGATACAATGTATGTGGAATGAGTATACAATGTATATGGAATGAGGATACAATGTATATAGAGTAAGGATACAATGTATGTGGAGTGAGGATACAATGTATGTGGTTCTTTTTTCCAGGTGTCTTCTGCCTCCGCTCATCATGTGACTGTCTGCCCTGACGCATTTTGGGGGTGATCTGTAGAACGTGTCTCCGTGGCTCCTGGCGGCCTCCCATTTATCCCTGGGATAAACCTCTTCCTTCCCCGCCATTGATTCTGTGTTCCCAGTCATGTGTTTTCTCCTGAGCGTTGAGATTCTTTCCCTGGAAAGGTCCCCGTTGTCCGGTATGGGCCGGCTCCATCGCAGCGTCCTTCCTGTGTTCCGTCACCTGTTAATGGTCTTCAGGCATTCTTAGTTAATATTCATTGACTAACCGCCAATTAAAATGCACCGGGTCATAAACATATTAATATCCCCCCAGGTTATGACGGTGACTTGCTGTACTGTGATCTTTCCTGAGCAGATTTTCCTCTTTGAGCCCGGGTTCACACTTGTGCGGTGCGGGACACTTGCATGCAATTCACACATGAATCGCACCGCATTCCTGTGCAAATGACATGTGATGTCTGTGCGGTTCATTTTGTATGGCTCAAATCGTACCGCATCCACGCCAAAATGGTGCAGGACCTTTTTTATTGATGCACCTGTATCGCATCGCATCGCAAATCCGATTCTGGCAATCGCACTGTTTTTTGAGCTGTTTCGGGGAGTCGTTAATTTAACATTGACACCCGCAGCAGATCGCATGAATGCCGTATGTTTTTTAATGCTGTGTGGAAAACGCACAAGATTATTATTATACACGATTTATATAGCGCCAACGGTTTACGCAGCGCTTTACAATGTATCAGTGTATACATCGCATCAGTGTGAACCTAGGCTTGGGGCCCATTCACACGAATAGGGCGCAGTAACGCACGCTAGTGCATTGTGCATGCATCAGTGCGTTTTGGTGCCCTTTATTTTAAAACGGCATCCCAACCCACATCCAGAACGCACCTGCATCGCAATATCGCAAAATCTCATGTGCGCTGCAAATAGGATTGAATCAAAACTGAATTGTCTATGAGTTGAGGTGCATTACAGCTTATGGATTGCCCAATACAACGCACCGCAACGCGTGAAAAGGCGTGCGCTCAGGTGAGATTAGGCTCTTCACATTAGATCGCTCTTCAGAGGGTGTTTGACAGGTGGTGAGGAGGTGTTAAGTAGCATCCCTGCTGCCTGATTTGCACATGGTTGCATTGCAATCCCATTGACTTGCATTGGTTTCGCTCTGTGGCGGTAACACACAACAAATGCGGTATGCTGTTTCATTTTTGCTTGTGGCGTGTGTCCTGACAGCCCTTACCACCTAGACTCAGTCAGGCGGTTGGGTGTAAAACTGATGCTCAACCACCTAGTTTTACTGCCCCCCCTAGCCACACATGTGAACAAAGCCTTATAGTGGTTTGTCTTTGGCAGTGTATGGGTGGAAGGTGGAGGAATGGGGGAGAGATCAGGGACGATTCGGCAGTGCTGCTGCTACCATGTCCTGGGAGTTCCTCAGTACCCATAGGGGTTGATTTAATAAAGGCAAATTGTTTCAATTGCAGGGGAATTTTCCTCAAGCTCCTTAGCTCTGCTGACTTCCATCATCCAATCATGTGCAAGCAAAAATGCAGTTTTTTACATTTTCCTTGCATGTGATTGGGTATTCTTTGCACCGCGTTCACTAAGCTAAGGAAAAATGTCCCTAGAAAGTGAACAGTCTGTTTGCCTTTAGTAAATCAGCCCTATTATGTCACACCAGCCCCGTTCTTATCCGATTAATAACACATAAGTGCTGCAGATTGTCCTATAATCCCATCCTGGCGTATTCACCGAATTGGATTATGAAATGTTTGCTTTATAAACGTTCTGTATCACATCTGTTACTGCAACGCCGCCAAGTAATCGGGAACCAAGCTGAAGCCGAGACCTCGAGGGAATGTGAGGTAGAGATTTCCAGGGACTCAGATGTCCCGGGACAGATCTCCATCAATCAGGGACTCAGAAGTCCAGGGATGGATCTCCATCGATCAGGGATTTAGACGTCCAGTGATGGATCTCCAGCGATCAGGAATTAAAAGTCCATGGATGGATCTCCATCAATCAGGGATTGAGAAGACCAGGGACAGATCTCCATCAACCAGGGACTCAGATGTCCGGGGATGGATATCCATCACGCAGGGACTCAGAAGTCCAGGGACGGATCCCCATTGATCAGGGACTCAGAAGTCCAGGGATAGATCTCCATTGATCAGAGACTCAGAAGTCCAGCAATGGATCTCCATCGATCAGGTACTTAGAAATCTAGATGTCTAAGGATGGATCCCCATTGTTCAGGGACCCAGATGTCCAGGGATGGATCTCCATTGATCAGGGACTCAGAAGTCCAGGGATAGATCTCCATTGATCAGGGAACCAGAAGTCCAGTAATGGATCTCCATCAATCAGGGACTTAGAAATCTAGGGACATTTCTTCATTGATCAGGGACTCATATATCCAGGAATGGCTCTCCATTGATCAGGGACTCAGAAGTCCAGTGATGGATTTCCATTGATCAGGGACTCATGTCCAGGGACAGATCTCCCTTGACTGGAGACTCAGATATCCAGGGATGGCTCTCCATTGATCAGGGACTCAGAGGTCCAGGGACTGATCTCCATTGATCAGGGACTCAGAAGTCCAAGGATGGATCTCCATTGATCAGGGACTCAGAAGTCCAGGGATGGATCTCTATTGATCAGGGACTCAGAAATCCAGAAATGGCTCTCCATTGATCAGGGACTCAGAAGTCCAGATATGGCTCTCCATTGATCAGGGAATCAGAAGTCCAGATATGGCTCTCCCCATTGATCAGGGACTCAGAATTCCAGGGATGGATCTCCATTGATCAGGGACTCAAAAATCCAGGGATGGATCTCCACTGATCAGGGACTCAGGAGTCCAGATATGGCTCTCCATTGATCAGGGACTCAGAAGTCCAGATATGGCTCTCCATTGATCAGGGACTCAGAAGTCCAGATATGGCTCTCCATTGATCAGGGACTCAGAAGTCCAGATATGGCTCTCCATTGATCAGGGACTCAGAAGTCCAGATATGGCTCTCCATTGATCAGGGACTCAGAAGTCCAGGGACAGATCTCTGTTTGTTGGGGATAAAGGACATGACCCCAAAGACTTCTGCAATGGCTGTGTGCCCTCTCTGCCTGGCTGGCACTGTACAGTGTTTATTTGTGGGATCTGCGTGGTGTGGACACCATCCATCTCTTTACAGAAGAAGCCGTGTTCTTCTCCAGTGTGCTGTGTACCCTGGCACCATCCGAGGACAGGGAAGATCCGGCTGCTGCCCACACACTGCCTTGTGCCAGGGGAAAACCCAGACGATAGTACACAGCCACCACCGGATGTCATGGAGGGGGCCGCAGCCTGAGCGGGATGACTTACTAGAGGAGCACAGACGTTTCACGTAGCAGAGCTAATGTTTACTGAGCCTAAGGTGACCATACACTGATAGATTATTATTTTCATTTATCCAGCAGGTTGAATGAAAACTTCTAATGCTGGCCACACACTAGTAGATTTTGGAACAAACTTTTGAATGAATATTCTCAGTACATTCGTTCAGCTGACAAATGTGATTTGAAAGCACTAAGCACTTCAAAATTGAGTTTGCTTTTAACAGTCTATTTTGTCATTTCCCAAATGAATACCTCATACACCACTAAAAATTTGTTCAAGAAAAATGTGAATTTTGGTTGAAAAAAAAGGTTGATTTGACCCCTCTAATGACTAGAAAATGGAACAAACGTTCTTAAAGCAAAACAAAATTCCACTAGTGTACAGCCAGCTTAACAGATTCCTCCTTCAACACTTTACAGCACAGATGGAGGAATCTTTCACTGCAGCTACTGTAGTCTGACAGCTAGTGGCATATATCAATGGTGGTGACACTGCTGGCAGGGCTGGTGCAAGGATTTTTGACACCCTAGGTGAAACCTCATTTTGTCGCCTCCCCTTTGCTCCACCCGTGACTCCATCCCCTTTACCCTGCCCATGTATACCCCACCTTTCTAATTAGGTGCCCATCAAATGCATCCCACCAGCGCCCATCAAATGCAACCTCACCAGCGCCCATCAATGCAGCCTACCAGCGCCCATCAATGCAGACTCACCAGCGCCCATCAAATGCAACCTCCCCAGCGCCCATCAAATGCAACCTCACCAACGCCCATCAAATGCAACTTCACCAGCGCCCATAAATGCAGCCTACCAGCGCCCATCAATGCAGCCTCACCAGCGCCCATTAAATGCAGACTCACTAGCGCCCATCAAATGCATCCCACCAACGCCCATCAAATGCAGCCTACCAGCGCCCATCAATGCAGCCTCACCAGCGCCCATCAAATGCATCCCACCAACGCCCATCAAATGCAACCTCACCAGCGCCCATCAATGCAGCCTACCAGTGCCCATCAATGCAGCCTCACCAGCGCCCATTAAATGCAGCCTCACCAGCACCCATCAAATGCAGCCTCACCAGCGCCCATCAAATGCAACCTACCAGCACCCATCAAATGCAGCCTCACCAGTGCACATTAATGCAGCCTCACCAGCACCCATCAATGTAGCCTACCAGCGCCCATCAAATGCAGCCTCACCAGTGCGCATCAATGCAGCCTCACCAGTGCCCATCAAATGCAGCCTCACCAGTGCCCATCAAATGCAGCCTCACCAGCGCCCCTCAAATGCAGCCTCACCAGCGCACATTAATGCAGCCTACCAGCACCCATCAATTTAGCCTCACCAGTGCCCATCAATGAATGTTTGCTTGCTTCCATTCATTCAGGAGTCGGGACACAGACACAGTGCTCCGCCAGGAGCTGCGCCTCTGACACTATACGCGAACGGAACGGTCGCTGCCTGATGATGCTGAGACTTAGTTGCTTGCTGCAGAGAGAAGAGAGTAGGAACACCAGTGGCCGGGTGCCCTAGGCGGTAGGGCGCCCTAGGCCGCTGCCTAGTTTGCCTAGTGGTAGCACGGGCCTTGACTGCTGGGCATATATCAATGGTGGTGACACTGCTGGGCATATATCAATGGTGGTGACATTTCTGGCCACATATCAATGGTGGTGACATTTCTGGCCACATATCAATGGTGGTGACATTTCTGGCCACATATCAATGGTGGTGGCACTGCTTAGCATTATATACTAATGGTGGTGGCACTGCTGGGCATATATCAGTGGTGGTGATGGTGACACTGCTGGGTATATGCCAATGGTGGTGACACTACTGGCCATACAGTATATCAGTGGTAGTGACTGGTGGCACCATGCACTGCACATCAACATACTTTATTAATAAATTGTTCATAACCTGACTGTCAAACCGTTCATTGGGGATCAATATCTATGTATGAGCGGATGATATTTGATATTGCCATGTTATCTACTGCACAATGGTCAGTAAGTATCTCTGTGTTCTACCAATCACTCTTCCTTTCGACAGGATTGAAGCCATGGATGGACCTACCTGCAGAAATAAGCGTCCACCACCTCGCCGTTGGTGAAGAGCAGATAAGTGGTTAAAGATTAGTGTCACCACCCTTCATCCATGCCTGGCAGTCTGTAGAAGACCTGGGAGTGGGGATTTCCATGTCTAATTCTGTCCTTATACCAGGAATCCTGTATTTCTCAAGAAATCCTTCACCTGAGAAGTCCCCGGGACCTGACAATTCAGAATTCCCAAAACGTGTGGCTGTTTCTACAGAATTACCATCAAGGTTAGAACAGAGTCTTCGGAGTAGTTCCAGGAAAGTGAAGTCATTGTAATTTGAATTGTATGGGAGTCAGTTGATTGATATAAATAGGGAGTTTTTCAGATTGTCAGTGTTTTTTTTTTTCTTTCTTTTTTTGCCATCTGTGTCCCATTGTGGAGATTTCCCTTCACTTCCTGTCCCATAGCCAAAACAGGAAATGAGAGGAAATCCCTACAAATTAAGGGAATTCCTTGCGCCACCCCCCCCCCTTCCCCCCCCCCCCCGCCCCCCAGATCAATGTACCCATTGGAAGATTTCCTCTCTATTACTTTTCTGGGGACAACCCAAAATTTTGGATTTTCTGTCACTATCACTTTCAATGATAATGGTAAACAGGACAGATAGAGAGGGTGAATCTCCATAATGGGGAGGAGGGAGCCGAGGGACGTGTCGGCTTCTGGTGAGGACATCGCGGGCTCCCAGGACAGGTAAGTGTCCTTATATTAAAAGTCAGCAGCTGCAGTATTTCACCCATTCGCTTTAGGCCCCTTTTACACTACTGCGACTTTGCCGCAATTTCAGGGAATGCCTGTGTTAACTTGAGGTCTATGGGCCTCAACTCGCTTTAAAGTCGGACCAAAGTAATGCAGTGACTACTTTGAAGTTGCTGTGACTTGAAGTCGCACAGATATGAACGGTACTCATTGGAAATCTCGGGGAGCGACTTGTCATGCGACTTTTCAGTCCCAAGTCGCAGGACAAGCCGCACAAGTGTGAATGGGGCCTTAGGTTGGATGAGCGTAAGGCTCCAATCACACTTGTACGACTCCAAAGTTGCGCTGACTTTGGAGTGCAACTTTGACGCAACTTTTTGACGCAACTTTGGATGGGTGCGACTTGGATGCGACTTTGGCTTTGACCAGTGACAATGGAGAACTGTGTTGCACACAAGTTGCATTGCATAACATTCAGGTATGACTTCCATGCAACTTTTAAGGGGTTAACATTGAAGTCTACGGCCCTCAAGTTGCAATTAAAGTCAGACCATACCCTGTTTCCTCGAAAATAAGACCTAGCGTGATTGTCGGTGATGGCTGCAATATAAGCCCTACCCCCCAAATAAGCCCTAGTTAAAGTCCTTGTAGGTCCTATTTTCAGGGTAGGGCTTATCTTCGGGGAAACAGGGTAGGGCTTATTTGGGGGGTGGGGCTTATATTGCAGCCATCACCGACAATCACGCTAGGTCTTATTTTCGGGGAAACAGGGTAGTAGTGCATGAACTACTTTGAAGTCGTCTGTGACTTTAACTTGCACATATATGAATGGTTATCATTGGAAAACATGGGGAACCACTTGCCATGCGACTAGACCTGTGCACTGTCGAAAAATTTTGTCCGTTTTGGTTTCATTCGGTTTTTGTTCTTTTGCTTTTTCGTAAATTTGTAAATTAGAAAATTTGGAATTCAAAAATTCGGAAACTTGGAAATTCAAAAGTTTGAAAATCCGAAAATTCTAAATAATAACTACCGTATATACTCGAGTATAAGTCGAATTTTTCAGCACATTTTTTTGTGCTGAAAGTGCCCCCTTCGACTTATACTTGAGTCAAGCACTTTTCTGCAGCAAAAAAATTCATTTTCCGAACCGACTTTGGGGCCCCGTATCTCAGGGCCACTTGGTGCTAGGAACCCCAAATTTGGTGTGCAAACCCAGTGGAACTGGTTCCACAACATATCGAAAGCTGAAGTTCCTAGCACTAAGTGGCCCCGAGATACGGGGCCCCAAAATTGGTTCGGAAAATGTCATTCTCTGCTGCAGAAAAGTGCTTGACATTTTCTGAACCGACTGTTGGCCCCATATCTCAGGGCCACTTGGTGCTAGGAACCCCAAATTTGGTGTGCAAACCCAGTGGAACTGGTCCCATAATATATCTAAAGCTGGGGTTCCTAGCACTAAGTGGCCCTGAGATACGGGGCCCCAAAACCGGTTCAGAAAATGTCATTCTCTGCTGCAGAAAAGTGCTTGACTTTTTCTGAACTGAATTTTGGGGCCCTGTATCTCGGGGCCACTTGGTGCTAGAAACCCCAGCTTTAGAAATTTTATGGTGCTAGTTCCACTGGGTTTGTACACCAAATTTGGGGTTCTTAGCACTAAGTGGCCCCGAGATATGGGGCCTCAAATTCAGTCAACTGTGTCCATCTGCAGCAATGTCATTTCAGGACCCTTTGGGTTCAGAGACCCCAAATTTTGGCTGCAGCTAGGGGGCATCTAGGAACCCTTAACCACCGAGTTTGAAGTTCAGGGGACCTATGGCTGCAAATGGGCACAGTGATGCTGCAAATGGGCATTGTTGACCCTCTTTTCCACTTACAGTAGCTGTGCATTTCTCACCCTCGTCTTATACTCGGGTCAATACGTTTTTCCCATTTTTTTTGTGGTAAATTAGGGCCTCAACTCGGAACGACTTATACTCGAGTATATACGGTAACTATTAAATTATAGGTATTGGAATCTTCTTTCAAATTTGTCTGATAAATTCGTATTTGTTACTTTCACTATCTGAAGTTACAAATGATCTGAAATAACGAATGCCGCATCTAACCCAATGGAACGGAATAGTTTCTGTATGCTTTAATTGATCATTTGTATGACTATTGTCTATTACTTTGGTTGAGATTAGTATGTAAATGTTTTACTGCTGTACCTGATTGTTATAAACCAAAACCAGCTGCCTTTAATTTTTCTGTTATTTGTATGGAAATTCCAATAAAAATTCTTTAATGATTAAAACCAAATGGAACGGAATACATTTTTTCAAACGGCATTTTTTTTATTGCATTTTTGTGTAAATATTATTAGTGTAAATATTGGTACATTCGTGTAAATATTATTAGTATATTAGTATAAATATTATATCTGACCCCCAGATCTCATATTTAAGACTTCATGTACGCGGGACGTTTTTACAGCCTCTCCCGAACGATTTAACTTGACAGATAGTAACCCGCATTTAAAACGTCCGTTTTGCCGCATTTGCACGCCAAGTTTAGTGTAAAAATAAAAAAATAAAAGGTAAAATAAATAAGAAAAAAACTATTTTTTAAACGCGCCCCGTCCCGCCGAGCTCGCGCGCAAAAGCGAACGCATACGTGAGTAGCGCCCGCATATGAAAACGGTATTTAAACCGCACATGTGAGGTATCACCGCGGTCGGTAGAGCGAGAGCAATAATTCTAGCACTAGACCTCCTTCTGTAACGCAAAACTGGTAACCTGTAGAAATTTTTAAACGTCGCCTATGGAGATTTTTAAGGGTAAAAGTTTGTCGCCATTCCACGAGCGGGGCGCAACTTTGAAGCATGACATGTTGGGTATCAATTTACTCGGCGTAACATTATCTTTCACAATATAAAAAAATTGGGTTAACTTTACTGTTGTCTTATTTTTTAATTTAAAAAAAAATTTGTATGTATTTTTTCCAAAAAAAAGTGCGCTTGTAAGACCGCTGCGCAAATACGGTGTGACAGATAGTATTGCAACGACCGCCATTTTATTCTCTAGGGTGTTGGAACCCCAAAACATTATATATATTTTTTTCTAAGTAATTTTCTAGTTAAAAAAATTATTTTAACTTGAAAAATAACAAATTTAAAAAATAGGCCCCGGTCTTAGGCTCCACACACGCTGGAGCTCATAAACGGACGTTTTTTGGAGATTTTGGGTGTTTCTTTTAACAGCCCATAAATTCCACTCTATGTTATCCTAGGTGTTCATGCACACATGTACGTTTTTTTTTTTAGCTTTTATCAGCAGGGGAATTTATGGGCTGTTCCCTGAATGCCATAAAATCGCGTTCTGACCACAAAAAACGCTAAAAAAAGCCAAACACCGATAAAGGTGCATTAACGCGCATTAATTAGCGTTCGGCGTTCTATTTTTTTAATGCATTGTAGGAGTTTGGGAATATATTGTGGGATTTTTAGAGCATCCTCCGTGTATTTTTAATAAAAACGCCCATAAACGCTTAAAAAACGTGCATAAACGCTAGTACAAAATGCTGTTAAAAGCGCGTTTTTCAACCAGCGTTTTCCGCCAGCAATCTGGCGTCCAGAAAAAGCTTTTTTTTTAGCTCCAGTGTGCATGGAGCCTTAAAGTGGTTAATCCAGCAACATTTTATTTTCCATTTTTTTGACGTATCGTATAGAATGAAGTCGCCTATTTTTTTCCTACTTTGTCTATTGAGCCTCATTCGCATCTCGCGATTTCGGATTCGCGGGCAGAAATCAATCCACGACCTCAAATGTAAGAGAAGGCATGATGCGCTTTTGGGTGCCATTATTCTTTAATGGCCTTCAATGGCACCCAAAACGCGATGCAATTTTGCCGCCATCACCGCGTGATGCAATTGGGGCAAAATGCGAATTTTAATAACGGGCTTGTCACCCAAAAAAGAAGCACGAGCTTCTTTTTGAGCGGCAAATATGCGTAGAGAAGCTCATAAAGTGAGCAGGCTGCCCTGTGTGCGACTTACGACATTGCCAAATTACCAAAATCGAGAGCGGGGGGGCGCTTGTTTTCGTTACGCCTCAGCGGCCGCAGCTTTGGGTATGGTCAAGATATTAAAACATTTTTGGCTGGACCCAAGAGATAATCCAACAAGAGATGAACGCCAAGCATTTAATGATCTGAAAAAGAACAGATTGTCATCAGACCGGGGTGGGAACATTGTTGGGAGCTGAGAACAGGATTACGGAATGCGTTGCTCCAAACAGATTTCGAGTTGAAAGGTTACAGGAATGATAACAAAAGAAAAACAAAACAAAAAAAGAGTAATATATCTCATCTGACCCGTCCTTACATGTGACGGCTGCATTCCTTTTATTTTGTAGGCCTTCTTTCTTCTATTTTCACCTGGTGATCCAGCCAAGCAAGTCTCTTGTTTTTTTCAAAAGAGCAAGTCCTCTTCTAGATGTACCAGTTAACAGGGATGAGACAAACCATTTATCACTGACAGGGGTGCTTACGGTGATCGGCTTTTATTTATTTAGCCACTTGCCTACCGGGCATTTTTACCCCCTTCCTGCCCAGGCCAAATTTCAGCTTTCAGCGCTGTCACACTTTGAATGACAATTGCGCGGTCATGCAACACTGTACCCAGATGAAAGTTTTATCAGTTTTTTTCACATAAATAGAGCTTTCTTTTGGGTGGTATTTGATCAGCACTGGGTTTTTTTTATTTTTTGCTAAACAAACGAAAATTTTGAAAAAAACAAAACTTTTTCATAGTTTGTTATAAAGTTTTGCAAACAGGTAATTTTTCTCCTTTACTGATGGGCAATGATAGGCGGCACTTATGGGCATTAATAGGCACTGGTAGATTGCACTGATGGGCACTGATAGGTGACAATGATGAGGAGGCACTGATGGGCACTGATTGGCATCACTGATAGGTGGCACTGATGGGCACTGATAGACAGCACTGATGGGCACTGATTGGCAGCACTGATGAGCACTGGTAGGCCACACTGATGGGCACTGATAGGCAGCACTGATGAGCACTGATAGGCAGCACTGATGAGCACTGATAGGCAGCACTGATGAGCACTGATAGGCCGCACTGATGGGCACTGATAGGCCGCACTGATGGGCACTGATAGGCCGCACTGATGGGCACTGATTTGCAGCACTGATGAGCACTGATAGACCGCACTGATGGGCACTGATAGGCAGCACTGATGGGCAATGATAGGTAGCACTGATGAGCACTGATAGGCAACACTGATGAGCACTGATAGGCCGCACTGATGGGCACTGATAGGCCGCACTGATGGGCACTGATTTGCAGCACTGATGAGCACTGATAGACCGCACTGATGGGCACTGATAGGCAGCACTGATGGGCAATGATAGGTAGCACTGATGAGCACTGATAGGCAACACTGATGAGCACTGATTGGCAGCACTGATGGGCACTGATAGGCCGCACTGATGGGCACTGATAGGCCGCACTGATGGGCACTGATAGGCCGCACTGATGGGCACTGATTTGCAGCACTGATGGGCACTGATAGGCCGCACTGATGGGCACTGATAGGCAACACTGATGAGCACTGATTGGGCTGCACTGATAATTTGGCCACTGAAAATCAGTGCTCTGATTATTAGTGCCAATGTCCCCGACACAAGCCGTTTATCGGCTCTCTTCTTCTCTCCTCCAGCCAACCAGCTCCTCAGACTAGCTTTTGTTTATATCCATAATCAGCTGTTATTGGACACAGCTGATCACGTGGTAAAGGGCCGCTGTGATTGGCCCTTTGCCCCGATTTGTGATCAGCTGAGTCTGAAGGACTCAGCTGATCACAGAGCGTGCCGCCCAGCAGGCGCACGGGCAGCGCGATCACGGGAGCACATCAATAGATGCCCTCCCGGCAAAGTAAGCCTGCGCTGTAGCCGTCATTCAGCTATAGCATGGGAGGGAAGGGGTGAGGTAAAAGCGTTATCCCAAAAGGAAGAAACAAACTGTTTGCTGTAACTAATTATAAAGTGGGAGCTAGAGTTTGGCTTTAGTTTGTTAGAGTATTTAAATCTGCTAATACATTTAACACTCCCCTCCCCTCAGACTGATAATGCTGTTGTCAAGAGGTGCCCCCTGTGCTCCTTCATACAGAGGGGGGGGGGGAACTCTAATACAGGTGGTGTGTTACTGGCCGGATCACCAGGTGAAAACAGACCTGGCCTAAAAGAAAAAAACATTTTAAAAAAGAAAATGAATGCAGCCACCACATCTAATGATTGATAACTGCGATATATTACAGAGCCTTTAAAAAGTATTCATACCCCTTGACATTTCCCACATTTTGTCATGTAACAAACAAAAACATAAATGTATTTTATTGGGATTTTATGTGATAGACCAACACAAAGTGGCACATAATTGTGAAGTGGAAGGAAAATGATAAATGGTTTTCAACATTTTTTAGCAAATAAATATGTGAAAAGTGTGGGGGGGCATTTGTATTCAGCCCCCTTTACTCTGATACCCCCAATTAAAATCTTATGGAACTAATTGCCTTCAGAAGTCACCTAATTAGTAAATAGAGTCCACCTGTGTGTAATTTAGTCTCAGTATAAATACAGCTGTTCTGTGAAGCCCTCAGGGGTTTGTTAGAGAACCTTAGTGAACAAACAGCATCATGAAGGCCAAGGAACACACCAGACAGGTCAGGGATAAAGTTGTAGAGAAGTATAAAGCAGGGTTAGGTTTTAAAAAAATATCCCAAGCTTTGAACATCTCACAGAGCTCTGTTCAATCCATCATCGGAAAATGGAAAGAGTATGGCACAACTGCAAACCTACCAAGACATGGCCGTCCACCTAAACTGACCGGCCGGGCAAGGAGAGCATTCATCAGAGAAGAGCCAAGAGGTCCATGGTAACTCTGGAGGAGCTGCAGAGATCCACAGCTCAGGTGGGAGAATCTGTCCACAGGACAACTATTAGTCGTGTTCTCCACAAATCTGCCCTTTATGGAAGAGTGACAAGAAGAAAGACATTGGTGAAAGAAAGTCATAAGAAGTCCTGTTTGTAGTTTGTGCGAAGCCATGTGGAGGACACAGCAAACATGTGGACAGGGCTGGACTGGGACAAAAATGTGGCCCTGGACTTCATCCAGACCGGCCCAGGGCACAACACATCAGGGCACGGTACATCAGGCCACATCAGGGTACAGAGCCCAGCACATCAGGGCACAAGGCACATCAGGGCACAAGGCACATCAGGGCACAAGGCACATCAGGGCACAACACATCAGGGTACAGCACATCAGGGTACAGCACATCAGGGTACAGTGCCCAGTACATCAGCATAGAGGGCACAACATATCAGGGTACAGTGCCCAGTACATCAGCGTACAGGGCACAACATATCAGGGTACAGTGCCCAGTACATCAGCGTACAGGGCACAACATATCAGGGTACAGTGCCCAGCACATCAGCGTACAGGGCACAACATATCAGGGTACAGTGCCCAGTACATCAGCGTACAGGGCACAACATATCAGGGTACAGTGCCCAGCACATCAGCGTACAGGGCACAACATATCAGGGTACAGTGCTCAGTACATCAGCGTAGAGGGCACAACATATCAGGGTACAGTGCCCAGTACATCAGCGTACAGGGCACAACATATCAGGGTACAGTGCCCAGCACATCAGCGTACAGGGCACACCATATCAGGGTACAGTGCCCAGTACATCAGCGTACAGGGCACAACATGTCAGGGTACAGTGCCCAGTACATCAGCGTACAGGGCACAACATGTCAGGGTACAGTGCACAGCACATCAGGGTACAGAGCCCAGCACATCAGCTAATAGGGCACAACACATCAGGGCACAGTACATTAGGGTATAGCACATCAGGGCACAGAACATCAGAAGACACGACATTGAGGCACAGCACACCGGGGCACAGGACATCAGGGCACAGGACATCAGGGCAAAGCACATCGGGGCACAAGGCACATCAGGGCATAGGACATTGGGGCACAGCACATCCGGGCACATAGCAAATCAGGGCGCATCAGGGCACATAGCACATCAGGGCACGGGGCACATCGGGGCACATAGCACATTAGGGCACGGGGCACATCGGGGCACATCAGGGCACATGGCACATCAGGGCACATGGCACATCAGGGCACATTATGGCACATCAGGGCACATGGCACATCAGGGCACGGGGCACATCAGGGCACGGGGCACATCAGGGCACATTATGGCACATCAGGGCACATGATGGGGCACATGGCACATTATGGTGCACATCGCACATCAGGGCATGGGGCACATCAGGCCACATGGTACATCAGGGCACATAGTACATCAGGGCGCGGGGCACATGGCACATCAGGGCACATGATGGGGCACATGGCACATCAGGCCACATGGCACATTAAGGCACGGGGCACATGGCACATCAGGGCACATTATGGCACATCAGGGCACATGATGGGGCACATTAGGGCACATTATGGGGCACATTAGGGCACATCAGGCTACATGGCACATTAATGCACGTGGCACATGGCACATCAGGGCACATAGCACATTAGGGCACATCAGGCTACATGGCACATCAGAGCATGGGGCACATCAGGGCTCTGGGCACATGATGGGGCACATAGCACATCGGGGCACATGATGGGGAACATAGCACATCGGGGCACATGATGGGGCACATGATGGGGCACATGATGGGGCACATAGAACATCGGGGCACATGATGGGGAACATAGCACATCGGGGCACATGATGGGGCACATGATGGGGCACATAGCACATCGGGGCACATGATGGGGCACATGATGGGGCACATGATGGGGCACATAGCACATCGGGGCACATGATGGGGAACATAGCACATCGGGGCACATGATGGGGCACATAGCGGGGCACATGATGGGGCACATAGCGGGGCACATAATGGGGCACATAGCGGGGCACATAGCGGGGCACATGATGGGGCACATAGCGGGGCACATGATGGGGCACATAGTGGGGCACATAGCAGGGCACATAGCGGGGCACATGATGGGGCACATAGCGGGGCACATAGCGGGGCACATGATGGGGCACATAGCGGGGCACATGATGGGGCACATAGCGGGGCACATAGCACATCATCAGGGCACATTGTGGGGTCTTACTAGCCAGCATGCAGAGTAGCGCAGGGAGCTTCTGTGGTAATAAGTTCTCTCTCGTGTCATCACGCTGTTCTCCGGCGGCCCCGGCCCCGCCCCCTCCTCTCTTCTTGTCTACACCAGATGATCCTACAAGCCAATTAGTATAGACGAGAAGAGAGGAGGGGGCGGGGCCGCCGGGGAACAGCGTGATGACACGAGAGAGAACTTATTACTACAGAAGCTCCCTGCGCTACTCTGCATGCTGGCTAATCTCGATCTACCCGTCAGGCGCCAGCTGTTGGCGGTTGACGGGTAGATCGCCGCGCACCGCAGATGCGGCTGAAAGTGAGACTGGCCCAGACTGAGCCATCGGCCCACCGGGAATCTCCCGGTAGTCCCGATGGCCAGTCCATCCCTGCATGTGGAAGAAGGTGCTCTGGTCAGATGAGACCAAAATTCAACTTTTGGCCTAAAAACAAAACGCTATCTGTGGCGGAAAACTAACACTGCACATCACCCTGAACACACCATCCCCACCGTGAAACATGGTGGTGGCTGTATCATGTTGTGGGGATGCTTTTCTTCAGCAGGGAAAGGGAAGCTGGTCAGAGTTGATGGGAAGATGGATGGAGCCAAATACAGGACAATCTTAGAAGAAAACCTGTTAGAGTCTACAAAATACCAAGACCTGAAGCGCCGAACAGTATGTTGTCTACCGGGCGCTCGGGTTCGGCACATCACGGATCTTGTGGACAGATTACTGGGAAGGGCTGGGGAAGACCCGGCTGTCATGGTGCACGTTGGCACCAATGACAAAGTCAGAGGCAGATGGAGTGTCCTAAAGAACGATTTTAGGGACTTAGGAGCTAAATTGAGGAAAAGGACCTCCAAGGTAGTGTTCTCAGGAATACTACCGGTACATCGAGCCACACCAGAGAGGCAGAGGGAGATTAGGGAAGTAAACAAGTGGCTGAAGAGCTGGTGTAGTAAGGAGGGGTTTGGGTTCCTGGAGGACTGGGCCGACTTCTCAGTCGGTAACCGGTACTATAGAAGGGACGGACTGCACCTAAATGAGGAGGGTGCAGATCTGCTGGGAATGAAGATGGCCAAAAAGTTAGAGGGGTTTTTAAACTAGGCGAAGGGGGGGAGGGTCCAGAGACAGTGATAGCGACAGAAGATATTCCAGAGGGTAGTATTGGGGGCATTAGTGGTAGGTTAACCAAAGCACAAAAAACACAAGGTGAGTATAGTAGCAAGTCCAAGTTGCAATCTTGAAACACCCAATACG
The DNA here is from genome assembly GCA_037952925.1 of Lithobates clamitans. NCBI lineage: Eukaryota > Metazoa > Chordata > Amphibia > Anura > Ranidae > Lithobates > Lithobates clamitans. The sequence goes on from JBBGZY010002148.1 coordinate 209,358, forward strand.
AGGACAATATGCGACCGGTCTAAACTATGTGGCATGTTCACCAATGCCAGGAGCCTGGCGGACAAGATGGGTGAACTAGAGATACTGTTGTGCGAGGAGGATTTGGATTTTGTGGGAATTTCAGAGACCTGGTTCAACAGCTCTCATGATTGGCTGGCAAACATTCAAGGGTATACCCTATACCGCAAGGAGAGAGGGTAAAAAAGGGGGAGGGGTATGCCTATATATCAAGAATAATGTACAAGTGAATGTGAGAGATGACATCACTGAGGGGGCTAGGGAGGAGGTGGAATCTTTATGGGTAGAGCTCCAAAGGGATGAAGCTAAGGGGAAAATAATACTGGGAGTATGCTATAGGCCCCCTAACCTGAGGGAGGAAGTGGAGACGGATCTCCTATCACAAATTGGATTAGCAGCAAGGATGGGAAGTGTTATCATAATGGGGGATTTTAATTATCCAGACATAGACTGGGCGGAGGGAACCGCGCATTCATTTAAGGCTCGCCAGTTCCTTAATGTCTTGCAGGACAATTTTATGGGTCAGATGGTAGACGCACCAACTAGAAATAAAACATTACTGGATCTACTGATTACCAACAATACAGACCTGATAACAGATGTGGAAATACGGGGCAATTTAGGTAACAGCGATCACAGGTCAATTAGTTTCAGTATAAATCACACAAATAGGAGACATGAAGGGAACACAAAGACACTGAATTTCAAAAGAGCCAACTTCCCTAAACTACAAACCTTGCTAAAAGGCATAAATTGGGACAAAATATTAGGAACAAAGAATACAGAGGAGAGATGGGTTTGCTTTAAGAGCATATTAAATAAGGGCATTAGCCAATGTATCCCATTGGGTAATAAATTTAAAAGAGCGAACAAACATCCTGGATGGCTTAACTCCAATGTAAAAATGCATATAAAAGCAAAGGAGAAGGCCTTCAAAAAATACAAGGTTGAGGGATCATCCACAGCATTCAGAATTTATAAAGAATGCAATAAGAAATGTAAGGGTGCAATTAGGATGGCTAAGATAGAACATGAAAGACACATAGCGGAGGAGAGCAAAAAAAATCCCAAGAAATTCTTTAAGTATGTAAACAGTAAAAAAGGGAGGACAGACCATATTGGCCCCATAAAGAATGAGGAAGGACATCTGGTTACAAAGGATGGGGAGATGGCAGAGGTATTGAATTTATTCTTCTCCTCAGTCTTCACGAGTGAATCGGGGGGCTTCAGTAACCAAAACTGCAGTGTTTATCCTCATGACACAACACAGGAAGCACCTCCATGGTTAACAGAGGACGGAATTAAAATTAGACTTGAGAAACTTAACATTAATAAATCACCGGGACCAGATGGCTTGCATCCGAGGGTACTTAGGGAACTCAGTCAGGTGATTGCCAGACCGTTGTTCCTAATTTTTACAGACAGTCTATTGACTGGAATGGTACCAGCTGATTGGAGAAAAGCCAATATTTAAAAAGGGCCCAAAAAACATCCCTGGGAATTACAGACCAGTTAGCCTAACATCAATAGTATGTAAACTCTTGGAGGGGATGATAAGGGACTATATACAAGATTTTAGTAATAAGAATGATATCATTAGCAGTAATCAGCATCATGAAGAATCGTTCTTGCCAAACCAATCTATTAACCTTCTATGAGGAGGTGAGTTGCCATCTAGATAAAGGAAGGCCCGTAGACGTGGTGTATCTGGATTTTGCAAAAGCATTTGACACAGTTCCCCATAAACGTTTACTGTACAAAATAAGGTCTGTTGGCATGGACCATAGGGTGAGTACATGGATTGAAAACTGGCTACAAGGGCGTGTTCAGAGGGTGGTGATAAATGGGGAGTACTCAGAATGGTCAGGGGTGGGTAGTGGGGTTCCCCAGGGTTCTGTGCTGGGACCAATCCTATTTAATTTGTTCATAAATGACCTGGAGGATGGGATAAACAGTTCCATCTCTGTATTTGCAGACGATACTAAGCTAAGCAGGGCAATAACTTCTCCGCAGGATGTGGAAATCTTGCAAAAAGACCTGAACAAATTAATGGGGTGGGCGACTACATGGCAAATGAGGTTCAATGTAGAAAAATGTAAAATAATGCATTTGGGTGCCAAAAATATGAATGCAATCTATACACTGGGGGGAGAACCTCTGGGGGAATCTAGGATGGAAAAAGACTTGGGGGTCCTAGTAGATGATTGGCTCAGCAATGACATGCAATGCCAAGCTGCTGCTAATAAAGCAAACAGAATATTGGCATGCATTAAAAGGGGGATCAACTGCAGAGATAAAACGATAATTCTCCCGCTCTACAAGACTCTGGTCCGGCCGCACCTGGAGTATGCTGTCCAGTTCTGGGCACCAGTCCTCAGGAGGGACGTACTGGAAATGGAGCGAGTACAAAGAAGGGCAACAAAGCTAATAAAGGGTCTGGAGGATCTTAGTTATGAGGAAAGGTTGTGAGCACTGAACTTATTCTCTCTGGAGAAGAGACGCTTGAGAGGGGATATGATTTCAATTTACAAATACTGTACTGGTGACCCCACAATAGGGATAAAACTTTTTCGCAGAAGAGAGTTTAATAAGACTCGTGGCCACTCATTACAATTAGAAGAAAAGAGGTTTAAGCTTAAACTACGTAGAGGGTTCTTTACTGTAAGAGCGGCAAGGATGTGGAATTCCCTTCCACAGGCGGTGGTCTCAGCGGGGAGCATTGATAGCTTCAAGAAACTATTAGATAATCACCTGAATGACCGCAATATACAGGGATATACAATGTAATACTGACACATAATCACACACATAGGTTGGACTTGATGGACTTGTGTCTTTTTTCAACCTCACCTACTATGTAACTATGTAACTTGAGACTGGGGTGGAGGTTCACCTTCCAGCGGGTCAACGACCCGAAACATACAGCCAGAGCTACAATATTCATATTCATGTGTTAGAATGGCCCAGTCACAGTCCAGACCTAAATCTAGTTGAGAATCTGTGGCAAAACTTGACAATTGCTGTTCACAGACGCTCTCCATCCAATCTGACAGAGCTTGAGATATTTGGCTAAGAAGAATGGGCAAAAATGTCCCTCTCTAGATGTGCAAAGCTGGTAGAGACATCCCCAAAAAGACTTGCAGCTGTAATTGTAGAGAAAGGGGGTTCTACAAAGTATTGACTCCGGGGGGCGCCATACAAATGTACCCCCCACACTTTTCACATTTTTATTTGTAAAAAAATTGGGAAAACCATTTATCATTTTACTTCCACTTCACAATTATGAGCCACTTTGTGTCGGCCTATCACATAAAATCCCAATAAAATACATTTACGTTTTTTGGTTGACAAAATGTGGAAAATCTTAAGGGGTATGAATACTTTTTCAAGGCACTGTACATTTTTGTTCTTGAACAGTGTTTTAGTCACTGCCGTAGCAGTCCACTCGTCTGCTATGGGGCCTGGGGTAGAAGGTGGGTAAAAGGAGAGGTGTTGTCCTGTCCAGCCCTGGCAGCCCATATGCAGTAGTCCTGTGGCCGCGTGTTCCCCATAGGCAGCAGCACAGATCTGGAGGGACGGTCCCGGAGGCAGCGGCTGTAGGGAGAGGCTGATGAGCGGGACCTTTCACATAAAGACATGAAAAGTTTATTACAGCCAAACAACAGCAGAGTCAGCCAACTCCTGCAACATGTGAGAGAGCTCAGGTAGGTGTGTGCTTGGTGTATGTTTATCAGTGTGTGTGAGTTGTATATGTGTGTTAGGACCAGGTGACACAAGCACAAGAAACACATAGCTCCCAACTGTCCCTGATTTGGAGCAACGTCCCTCTGTCCCTCATTCCTCCTCATTTGTCCCTCATTTTGGTCTGATCTATATAGTTGTATATAAAATGCACTTTTTAAGTAAAAAAAAGTGTTTCCCAGTGCTAAACCTTTCATCTGATTTCTAAATTGCTGCATTTGTAAATTCCAAAAGCCAATATAAAGGAATAGTAGTGGTAAAAAAAAGCACTTGTGGGTTTAACCAATCTTGTTTTTTTTTTTTGTACAATTCTCCTTTAAGGGGGTGTGGCAAGGGGCGTGTCCTATGCCTGCATACTTTTGCTGATAGGTGTCCCTCATTCCCATCTCAAAAAGTTGGGAGGTATGGAAACAGGATCCCTATGTGGAGGAAATGCTCCCCTCGCTCTGCTGTCTGCTCTGTCTCTGATGAAGACACTGCCAGCCTACTTGCTCCTACTGACCACAGTGGCACCGATGTACAGGGGCATCCTTCCTTCTACTGACCACCCATGTACAGGGGCATTCTTCCTACTACTGATCACCCATGTACAGGGGCATTCTTCCTACTACTGATCACCCATGTACAGGGGCATCCTTCCTTCTACTGATCACCCATGTACAGGGGCATCCTTCCTTCTACTGATCACCCATGTACAGGGGCATCCTTCCTTCTACTGATCACCCATGTACAGGGGCATCCTTCCTTCTACTGATCACCCATGTACAGGGGCATTCTTCCTACTACTGATCACCCATGTACAGGGGCATCCTTCCTTCTACTGATCACCCATGTACAGGGGCATCCTTCCTTCTACTGACTACCCATGTACAGGGGCATCCTTCCTTCTACTGACTACCCATGTACAGGGGCATTCTTCCTTCTACTGATCACCCATGTACAGGGGCATTCTTCCTTCTACTGACTACCCATGTACAGGGGCATCCTTCCTTCTACTGACTACCCATGTACAGGGGCATTCTTCCTTCTACTGACTACCCATGTACAGGGGCATTCTTCCTTCTACTGATCACCCATGTACAGGGGCATCCTTCCTTCTACTGATCACCCATGTACAGGGGCATCCTTCCTTCTACTGATCACCCATGTACAGGGGCATCCTTCCTTCTACTGACCCCCCATGTACAGGGGCATCCTTCCTTCTACCGATCACCCATGTACAGGGACATTCTTCCTTCTACTGATCACCCATGTACAGAGGCATTCTTCCTTCTACTGACTACCCATGTACAGGGGCATTCTTCCTTCTACTGATCACCCATGTACAGGGGCATTCTTCCTTCTACTAACCCCCCATGTACAGGGGCATTCTTCCTTCTACTAACCCCCCATGTACAGGGGCATCCTTCCTTCTACTGATCACCAATGTACAGGGACATTCTTCCTTCTACTAACCCCCCATGTACAGGGGCATTCTTCCTTCTACTAACCCCCCATGTACAGGGGCATTCTTCCTTCTACTAACCCCCCATGTACAGGGGCATTCTTCCTTCTACTAACCCCCCATGTACAGGGGCATCCTTCCTTCTACTGATCACCAATGTACAGGGACATTCTTCCTTCTACTAACCCCCCATGTACAGGGGCATTCTTCCTTCTACTAACCCCCCATGTACAGGGGCATCCTTCCTTCTACTGATCACCCATGTACAGGGGCATCCTTCCTTCTACTGATCACCCATGTACAGGGGCATCCTTCCTTCTACTGATCACCCATGTACAGGGGCATCCTTCCTTCTACTGATCACCCATGTACAGGGGCATCCTTCCTTCTACTGATCACCCATGTACAGGGGCATCCTTCCTTCTACTGATCACCCATGTACAGGGGCATCCTTCCTTCTACTGATCACCCATGTACAGGGGCATCCTTCCTTCTACTGATCACCCATGTACAGGGGCATCCTTCCTTCTACTGATCACCCATGTACAGGGGCATCCTTCCTTCTACTAATCACCCATGTACAGGGGCATTCTTCCTACTACTGATCACCCATGTACAGGGGCATTCTTCCTTCTACTGATCACCCATGTACAGGGGCATCATTCCTTCTACTGATCACCCATGTACAGGGGCATCTTTCCTTCTACTGATCACCCATGTACAGGGGCATTCTTCCTTCTACTGATCACCCATGTACAGGGGCATCCTTCCTTCTACTGATCACCCATGTACAGAGGCATCCTTCCTTCTACTGATCACCCATGTACAGGGGCATTCTTCCTTCTACTAACCCCCTATGTACAGGGGCATCCTTCCTTCTACTGATCACCCATGTACAGAGGCATCCTTCCTTCTACTGATCACCCATGTACAGAGGCATCCTTCCTTCTACTGATCACCCATGTACAGGGGCATTCTTCCTTCTACTAACCCCCCATGTACAGGGGCATCTTTCCTTCTACTGACTACCCATGTACAGGGGCATCATTCCTTCTACTGATCACCCATGTACAGGGGCATCTTTCCTTCTACTGATCACCCATGTACAGGGGCATTCTTCCTTCTACTGACTACCCATGTACAGGGGCATTCTTCCTTCTACTGATCACCCATGTACAGGGGCATTCTTCCTTCTACTAACCCCCTATGTACAGGGGCATCCTTCCTTCTACTGATCACCCATGTACAGGGGCATCCTTCCTTCTACTGATCACCCATGTACAGGGGCATCTTTCCTTCTACTGATCACCCATGTACAGGGGCATTCTTCCTTCTACTGATCACCCATGTACAGGGGCATTCTTCCTTCTACTAACCCCCCATGTACAGGGGCATTCTTCCTTCTACTGATCACCCATGTACAGGGACATTCTTCCTTCTACTAACCCCCCATGTACAGGGGCATTCTTCCTTCTACTAACCCCCCATGTACAGGGGCATCCTTCCTTCTACTGATCACCAATGTACAGGGACATTCTTCCTTCTACTAACCCCCCATGTACAGGGGCATTCTTCCTTCTACTAACCCCCCATGTACAGGGGCATCCTTCCTTCTACTGATCACCCATGTACAGGGGCATCCTTCCTTCTACTGATCACCCATGTACAGGGGCATCCTTCCTTCTACTGATCACCCATGTACAGGGGCATCCTTCCTTCTACTGATCACCCATGTACAGGGGCATCCTTCCTTCTACTGATCACCCATGTACAGGGGCATCCTTCCTTCTACTGATCACCCATGTACAGGGGCATCCTTCCTTCTACTGATCACCCATGTACAGGGGCATCCTTCCTTCTACTGATCACCCATGTACAGGGGCATCCTTCCTTCTACTAATCACCCATGTACAGGGGCATTCTTCCTACTACTGATCACCCATGTACAGGGGCATTCTTCCTTCTACTGATCACCCATGTACAGGGGCATTCTTCCTTCTACTGATCACCCATGTACAGGGGCATTCTTCCTTCTACTAACCCCCTATGTACAGGGGCATCCTTCCTTCTACTAATCACCCATGTACAGGGGCATCCTTCCTTCTACTGATCACCCATGTACAGGGGCATTCTTCCTTCTACTGATCACCCATGTACAGGGGCATCCTTCCTTCTACTGATCACCCATGTACAGAGGCATCCTTCCTTCTACTGATCACCCATGTACAGGGGCATTCTTCCTTCTACTAACCCCCCATGTACAGGGGCATCTTTCCTTCTACTGACTACCCATGTACAGGGGCATCATTCCTTCTACTGATCACCCATGTACAGGGGCATCTTTCCTTCTACTGATCACCCATGTACAGGGGCATTCTTCCTTCTACTGACTACCCATGTACAGGGGCATTCTTCCTTCTACTGATCACCCATGTACAGGGGCATTCTTCCTTCTACTAACCCCCTATGTACAGGGGCATCCTTCCTTCTACTGATCACCCATGTACAGGGGCATCCTTCCTTCTACTGATCACCCATGTACAGGGGCATCTTTCCTTCTACTGATCACCCATGTACAGGGGCATTCTTCCTTCTACTAACCCTCCATGTACAGGGGCATTCTCCCTTCTACTGATCACCCATGTACAGGGGCATTCTTCCTACTACTGATCACCCATGTACAGGGGCATCCTTCCTTCTACTGATCACCCATGTACAGGGGCATCCTTCCTTCTACTGATCACCCATGTACAGGAGCATTCTTCCTTCTACTAACCCCCCATGTACAGGAGCATTCTTCCTTCTACTAACCCCCCATGTACAGGGGCATTCTTCCTACTACTGATCACCCATGTACAGGGGCATCCTTCCTTCTACTGATCACCCATGTACAGGGGCATTCTTCCTACTACTGATCACCCATGTACAGGGGCATTCTTCCTTCTACTGACTACCCATGTACAGGGGCATTCTTCCTTCTACTGATCACCCATGTACAGGAGCATCCTTACTTCTACTGATCACCCATGTACAGGAGCATCCTTACTTCTACTGATCACCCATGTACAGGAGCATCCTTACTTCTACTGATCACCCATGTACAGGAGCATTCTTCCTTCTACTAACCCCCCATGTACAGGGGCATTCTTCCTTCTACTGATCACCCATGTACAGGGGCATTCTTCCTTCTACTGATCACCCATGTACAGGGGCATTCTTCCTACTACTGATCACCCATGTACAGGGGCATTCTTCCTTCTACTAACCCCCCATGTACAGGGGCATCCTTCCTTCTACTGATCACCCATGTACAGGGGCATTCTTCCTTCTACTAACCCCCCATGTACAGGGGCATTCTTCCTTCTACTGATTACCCATGTACAGGGGCATCCTTCCTTCTACTGATCACCCATGTACAGGGGCATTCTTCCTACTACTGATCACCCATGTACAGAGGCATTCTTCCTTCTACTAACCCCCCATGTACAGGGGCATTCTTCCTTCTACCGATCACCCATGTACAGGGGCATCCTTCCTTCTACTGATCACCCATGTACAGGGGCATTCTTCCTTCTACTAACCCCCCATGTACAGGGGCATTCTTCCTTCTACCGATCACCCATGTACAGGGGCATTCTTCCTTCTACTGACCACCCATGTACAGGGGCATTCTTCCTTCTACTGACCACCCATGTACAGGGGCATCCTTCTTTCTACTGACCACCCATGTACAGGGGCATTCTTCCTTCTACTGACCACCCATGTACAGGGGCATCCTTCTTTTTACTGACCACCCATGTATGGAGGAAATTAAATACAAAAAAAGAAACAAATGCTCCTGCGCTCATAAGCTTGCTGTGGGGTAAGTAGGGAAGAAAATCTCCACATATCACACCACTGCATCGGCTGTGCTGCCACTCTTAACAGGTCAGGGGGAACCCAGAAGAAACTCTAAAAGAAAACAAGAACAGAGTGTGCACCAGCCCTGCGTATTACCTTTGTAACACTGAAGTGTATCATAGGTAAAATGACATACTCACAAACAAGTGGTGTAATTAAGAGATTGATAAAAAGTCCATCATATGCATCATCCAGCAGGATCCGCTGGCCAGTAAACTGGGGTGGGATGAAAGTCCAAATAAAGCTGACGTGTTTCGAGAGTTATCCCTTCTTCTTCAGAGCTCAGAAGAAGAGGGGATAACCCTCGAAACACGTCAGTTTATGTGGACTTTCATCCCACCCCAGTTTTTTTTTTTTTTAAATCAGAAAAAGGTTTTATTGTGCCAATTGTCATACATCACAGGTTACAACGAATATAACAACGGGTATGTGAAAAGAAAAAAAAAAAAAAAAGGGGGTATCGGCTGCACAACATTAAATTCAAAAACATACCATGTAAGGAACGGGAAAAAATACCGGTATAAAGATAGACTATACCATCATAAAACCAATGACATAATGCCTATTAGTAGGTGTATGGGGTAAATCCACGCAATGAATTGAATGTTTTAGTTATGGATATGGCTGCTGCCTCTACACATACAATACCACCTAAGTGGAAAGTATTAAAAAATGGTAAAAAAGCAGGAGTAGTATGGCGCTGCCCTTATGGAGACAATTTTTTTTTTTTTTTTTCCTTTCTTTGTAGTGAATGTATTGCCTAGTATCCTTATAGAATTGCTTCTAAAACCTGTATATGTTCAAAAATTGAATAAAACTGACTGGTGGTGAATATTTCTATTCAAAATTAAAATACAACAACTGGTGCTCCAATTGTTCAACAAAGGTGCATTGTGCCCGTTAAGTAATAAAGTAGTTGTGGATATAGATGTAATATCATCTAGGTGGAAAGTGTTAAAAAAAAAAAAAAAAAAAAAAAAAAAAACAACCTCTCTTTAAAATGACTTTATAATTCCTAAAGTGTGTGTGCCAAAAATGAATAAATATGTGACTGGTGCCAAGTCCTTACTGTTAAAGGTACAATTGCAACATAAGGTGCTTCAATTATTCAACAAAAGTGCATAGTGCAGCATCACTAAAGTGACCAGTGTTAAATCATACAAATCCATACAACATTGTGCAAAATATCCATCATAAATAGTGACTCTTGTGCTGTGACCAGTATTGGTTGGATAGGAAAAGTTCCGTTTATGAAAAAAACAAGTTCTTTTTGGAGTATTTTGTAGTGTTCAATCTTTGGGGGTCAAATATCTGTAGGAAAGCTTCTTATCCAGGGCTGGTTTCTTTAATTAGTGCCTTGTCTGCATGCTCTGACAATGCTGCACTCACCGGATTCTCCTTTCCCCTGCAGGGGTATGCGCGGTCACAGTGTCTGCCACTGTGCAGCAATCAAGGATATCCCCCAAACTTTACTTGCGTATTGTGGTGTAGTAATTACATGTAAAGGAAAGAAGGTATGCCCATCGCGTAAAACCATAGGAGGACTTTTATTAAAACTTAATAGACAAATGTACTCACATTTCAAATGAACAAATCAAGCATGCCAAAAGTTAGCGAATTCCCTTTGTTAGAGGTGCTGCAAGACGTTCGTAACCCGCCCTACGCACGTTTTGTCGTCAGACTTCTACTGGGGCGTTCATCTTGCTGTACCTCCTGAGTTTAAATAGTGTGGCCAGTAATAAGTGCAATTGGATCGGCGGCCATTTTTGCTAGGATTTTGAAGACCGAAGCCTAATAGGACTGTGCATTAGGTTGTTAGCAGCCATTTTCTTGTGGATATTACAGACCGAAGCCTAGTAGAACTATCCATTGAGTCCTTATGGCGGCCATTTTCTTGGGGATTTTGTAGACCGAAGCCCGGGTAGCGCGCCTGCGCTTTACTGTTAGCGGGGGAACGTCGAGTCAGAGCTGTCAGCAAAGAACGTCACCCTTGACGCCCGGACGCATTCTTTCTTCCCCCACTTCATATTGAATCTATATTACTGGCCACACTATTTAAACTCAGGAGGTACAGCAAGATGAACGCCCCAGTAGAAGTCTGACGACGAAACGTGCGTAGGGCGGGTTACGAACGTCTTGGAGCACCTCTAACAAAGGGAATTCGCTAACTTTTGGCATGCTTGATTTGTTCATTTGAAATGTGAGTACATTTGTCTATTAAGTTTTAATAAAAGTCCTCCTATGGTTTTACGCGATGGGCATACCTTCTTTCCTTTACATGTAATCACTACACCACAATACGCAAGTAAAGTTTGGGGGATATCCTTGATTGCTGCACAGTGGCAGACACTGTGACCGCGCATACCCCTGCAGGGGAAAGGAGAATCCGGTGAGTGCAAGCATTGTCAGAGCATGCAGACAAGGCACTAATTAGAGAAACCAGCCCTGGATAAGAAGCTTTCCTACAGATATTTGACCCTCAAAGATTGAACACTACAAAATACTCCAAAAAGAACTTGTTTTTTTCATAAACGGAACTTTTCCTATCCAACCAATACTGGTCACAGCACAAGAGTCACTATTTATGATGGATATTTTGCACAATGTTGTATGGATTTGTATGATTTAACACTGGTCACTTTAGTGATGCTGCACTATGCACTTTTGTTGAATAATTGAAGCACCTTATGTTGCAATTGTACCTTTAACAGTAAGGACTTGGCACCAGTCACATATTTATTCATTTTTGGCACACACTCTTTAGGAATTATAAAGTCATTTTAAAGAGAGGTTGTTTTTTTTTTTTTTTTTTTAACACTTTCCACCTAGATGATATTACATCTATATCCACAACTACTTTATTACTTAACGGGCACAATGCACCTTTGTTGAACAATTGGAGCACCAGTTGTTGTATTTTCATTTTGAATAGAAATATTCACCACCAGTCAGTTTTATTCAATTTTTGAACATATACAGGTTTTAGAAGCAATTCTATAAGGATACTAGGCAATACATTCACTACAAAGAAAGGAAAAAAAAAAAAAAAAAAAAGTTGTCTCCATAAGGGCAGCGCCATACTACTCCTGCTTTTTTACCATAATGCCTATTAGATTCAGGATCAGACCAACAAATGGGCACTAAGTGGTATATTAGAATCATGAAACACCTAAAAAAACATAAGAAAATAGTAAAAAAAACAAGTAGCAAACATCCATGTTTGATAGGTGGGGGCCAACCCGCCCAACCAACACAGAAGAACATATGGCCAACGGGCCAGATCTCGAATATGGTCGCCTTCATCCTACCCGCTCCTAAAAGAACTTGCCCTCTATGAACAGGGAGTACAGGTAGGGATTGGATTTAAATAATAAAGTATCAATAACATTTGGACCTGCCCTATTTCCAACCCCAAGAATCGGTCTTATCCTCTTATATAAGCGTGCATAGTGCATTCCCTTTACACTTGTAACAGCCTGTGCAAAACCAGCTGTGAAGTTTCTAACCCCCAGAGGTTCCAACCAGGCCTGCCAAATACAATGGAATTTATGATTCGCATTTCTATGCTGATATGTTAACTGCTCCCTAACTAGAAGATAGTTGATCTGTTCTACCCCTTGTTTCCTAGTGGGAACACGCGGGGAGAGTCAGAATCCAGCCACTAACGTTTGTGCTACATGAAGTAGTCTAAGTACTGCTATGTTGATGGGGGGGGTATATATTTCTTCATCCACAGCTCCTGAGATGCATATTGAAGGGTCCAATGGGACCCTAAACTGGTATACTGTAGAGAGGACCTCGGTTATTTCACCCCAATAGTGGTGTCATTTGGGACAGCGCCAGATAGAATGGATTAGGGAACCTTCCTTCCTACTGCATTTGGGACATAGAGAGGAATCCCTCCTTCCCCAACGATGCAACTGGATGGGGGGACATGACTGCAGGGAGGACTGTGATGGGGGGGACATGACTTCAGGGAGGACTGTGATGGGGGGACATGACTGCATGGAGGACTGTGATGGGGGGGACATGACTGCATGGAGGACTGTGATGGGGGGGACATGACTGCATGGAGGACTGTGATGGGGGGACATGACTGCATGGAGGACTGTGATGGGGGACATGACTGCAGGGAGGATTGTGATGGGGGGGGGGGACATGACTGTAGGAAGGACTGTGATGGGGGGGGGAAATGACTGCAGGGAGGACTGTGATGGGGGAACATGACTGCAGTAATGGCCCCCCCAACACAGTCCTCCCTTTAGTCATGTCCCTCCAGCAATCAGTGCCCGCCAGTGTCAGCAATCAGTGTCCACCAGTGTCAGCAACTGGTGCCCACAAGTGCCACCAATCAGTGCCCATTAGTGATGCCAGTCAGTGCTGGCTATCAGTGCCGCCTATCAATAATGCCCATCACTGCTGCCCATCAATGCCCATCATTGTCGCCCATCAGTGGCACCCATCAGTGCCCACCAGTGCCACCTATCAGTGCCACCTATTAGTGCTCATCAGAGCCACATATCAGTGCCCAAAAGTGCGGCATATTAGTGCCTCCTCATCGGTGCCCATAAGTTCCACCTCATCAATGCCCATCAGTGCAGCCTATCAGTGCCATCTTATCAGCGCACATCAGTGAAGGAGAAAAGTTACTTATTTTCAAAATTTACTGACAGAAACTAAGAAGAACCTTTTTTTTTTCTAACTTTTCGGTCTTTTTAATTTTTTTTTTTTTTTTGTAAAAAACCCAGCAGTGATTAAATGCCGCCAAAAGAAAGCTCTATTTGTGTGAAGAAAATGATAAAAATTTCATATAGTTACAGTGTATCCCAGGGGGAAGCAACCTTCTGGGCACAGTGTGTCGAAAAATGTTTTCAAAGAAATTGAGCGTGACGATTTTATAACAAAAAAATGTCAACTTCACACTCCCAATCACAAAAAGGATTTTTTTATAAAGTAAATGCTGTAAACTACTTTAGTAGTAGTGAGAAATTAACATCCTGCACTCTCATGCCTCAGATCAGCTCCAATTCATGCACCTTCACACCTCAGATCACTGTCCCCCCTGCTCATCTGTCCCCCCACTGTACTATCCCGATTATCTGTCCCAACAATGTACCCCCTTTCTCATCTGCCCCAACAATGTACCCCCTTTCTCATCTGCTCCAACAATGTACCCCCTTTCTCATCTGCCCCAACAATGTACCCCCTTTCTCCTCTGCCCCAACAATGTACCCCCATGCTCTTCTGTCTCACCGCTGAACCACCTTCTCACCTGTCTGCTTATCTGTCCCACCAATATACCTCCATTCTCCTTTTTCCAGCCACTGTACCCGCCTGCACATCTGCCCCACCTCTGTAACCTCCTGCTTTTCTGCCCCACCTCTGTAACCTCCTGCTTTTCTGCCCCACCTCTGTAACCTCCTGCTCTTCTGTCATCTGTCCCACTAATGCACCTCCCTTTCACATCTGCCCCAACACTGAACCCCCCCCCCCGCTTATCTTTTCCACCACTGTAACCCCTTTCTCATCTGCCCTATCACTGTACCGTAATGTGCTCTTCTGTCTCATCACTGGACCCCCTTCTCATCACTCCCGCAACTGTACCTCCTGAACATCTGCCCCACCGCTGTAACCCTGTTCTTCTGCCCTGTCATTGTACCTCCTGAACATCTGCCCCACCGCTGTACCCCCCTGCTCTTCTGCCCCACCACTGTACCTCCTTTCTCCTCTTCCCTGCCACTGTACCCCCCTGCACAACTGCCCCACCTCCTTACCCCCCTGCTCTTCTGCCCCACCAGTGTAACCTACTTCTCATCTGTACTACCACTATAACCCCCTTCTCATCTGTACTACCACTATAACCCCCTTCTCATCTGGTCCATCACTGAACCCCCCCCCCCCCGATCCTCTGTCCTACCACTGTAACCCCCTTCTCATCTGCCCCATCACTGTAACCCCATTGCTCTTCTGTCCCACTGCTGAACTACCTTCTCATCTCTTCCGCCACTGTACCCCCTGCACATCTGCCCCACCGTCGTACCCTCTTCTCATCTATGATATGTGTGATATGCAGAGTGGTGCAAAGAAGCAGAAAAGCAAAGCGTGACAGCGCTGAAAGCTGAAAAATGGCCTGGGCAGGAAGGGGATGCAAGTGCCCGGTATTGAGGTAATTAATTATACCACTCCTTTGTGAGTATGCCATTTTACCTATAATAAATGTCAGTGTTACAAAGTTAATGTGCAAGGCTGGTGCGCACTCTGTTCTTGTTTTCTTATGAAGAGAATTCACCCTTCTACTGACCACCCATGTACAGGAGCACTCTTCTTTCTACTGACCACCCATGTACAGAGATATTCTTCCTTCTGCTGGCCACCCATGTACAGAGATATTCTTCCTTCTGCTGGCCACCCATGTCTGGGGCATTTTTTCTTCCACTGACTTGCCATGCCCAAGGGTATTCTTCTTTCTACTGACCACCCATGTACAGTGACATTCTTCTATTGACCAGGTACATAAAAAAGGCATACTCCTTCCTGCAGTTTACCAATGTAAGGGTAAGTGGGGGGGGGGGGAGGGTTCTTCTTTCTACTGCCCTGCCATGTACCTGGGCATTCTCCATTCTACTGACCACCCATGTAAAGTGGTATCCTTCTTCCTACAGGTCACCAATGTAAGCTGTGATTTTTCCTTCTACTGGCCACCAGTGTAAGGGGGCATCCTCACTCCTGCTGAGCGGAGACTGCGAGCCAGGCCTTCTCATCCAACATCAGTGCCTGACCTCACAAATGTTCTTCTGGAAGAATGATCAAACATCCCCATAGACACCCTCCTAAACCTTGTGGACGGCCTTCCCAGAAGAGTTGAAGCTGTTATAGTTGCAAAGGGTGGGCCAAGTCAATATTGAACCCTATGAACTAAGACTGGGGATGTCATTAAAGTTTATGTGCGTGTAAAGGCAGGCGTCACAATACTTTTGACAATTTAGTGTACATAGAAAGGACATATAGGAAGTAAAGTTGTAGACAGGATAAGCAGGGCCGTCTTTAACGCAGGGCAAAAGGGGCAGCTGCCCAGGGCCCTCTCATTGTTGAGGGGCCCAAAGCAGCTACCTCTTGAGCCCTTTGGCATGGGTAGTCCTGGACCGGGAGCAAAGAGAAGTGAGAGCCCGGGAGGGAAAACAGCTCCCTGACCGCCAGGGTGAGGAGTGGCAGGCGCAACCTCGATGAGGCGGTGCCACCCAGAGGCCTGGATTTCTCCAACCTCCTCTCCAAGCTCCGAAAGCGGCCCGGAGGACAGGCAGATTGCCCCCCCCCCCCATCCTCCCCTCTCACCCCTCTCTCATTCTCAATCCCTCCTCTCTCTCTCATCCCCAATCTCCTCTTTCTCATCCCCAATCCCCCCTCAATAATCCCCAATCCTCTCTCTTATCTCCAACCCCCCCTCTCATCCCCCCTTTCTTTCCCATCCTCAATCCCCCCCCCTCTCTCATCCCCAACTCCCCTCTCATCCCCAATCCCACCCCTCTCTCTCTCTCTCATTCTCACCCTCTCTCATCCCCAATCCCCTCTCTCATCCCCAACCCCCCTCTCTCATCCCCAATCCCCCCTCTCTCATCCCCACCCACCCCTCTCTCTCATTCCCAACCCCCCTATCTCTCTCATCCCCCCTCTCTCATCCCCCCTCTCTCTGTCATCTCCAATCCCCCCTCTCTCTCATCCCCAATCTCCCCTCTCTCTCATCCCCAATCTCCCCACTCTCTCATCCCCAATCTCCCCACTCTCTCATCCCCAATCTCCCCACTCTCTCATCCCCAATCCCCCCTCTCTATTTCACCAACCCCACTCTCTCTCTCTCTCTCTCTCTCTCTCTCTCTCTCTCTCTCTCTCTCTCTCTCTCTCTCCCTCTCTCACCCCCTCTCTCTGAAAGACAAAACCAGGGAAAATCCCCAGCTCAACTCAGCAACCCTATCTATTCCATCTCTCTCTCCCACACCCCTCTCTATCTCTCTCACCCCCTCTCTCTTTCACTCACTTCTCTCTCTCACCACCCTAGCTCACCCTCTCTTTCGCTCTCTCTCTTTAACCCCTAACCTACACTGATCACACCCTCCAATCTCCCCTCCCCCCATGCCACTGATACCAATCTACCCCTCACCACCACCACTGCCAACACCCCCCTAGCCCCAACAACCAATGGGTGAGCGGTAATGATGTGCAGTAACCTCTAGCAACCAAAACCAATCAGCAAGCAGGAATAATGTGCTATAACCTCTAGCAACTAATCAGTGAGCAGTAATGTTATGCTTTAACCTCTGACAACCAATCACAGTTGCTGCCTGATCTGCTGCACTAAACTGAGTTGGAGTTTAGCTGCTATTTACTGTGTGTTTCATAGCAGGTGGAGAGCATCAATAGCAGGGGCATCCAGTCCATTGTGGGCACATGGGCGCTGCCTCCCCTGTCCACAGCCACCGTCCTCCCTATCCATGCGCCCGACCCCTTTCAGGACGCCGGGTTCATGAATTCCTATGGCGGGGTGGGTGGGGGTGTGTTTTTTGAAGCACCTGATTAGAGCCAGAGGTTCTAATAGGCCTCAAAATAAGGTGGGCTCGGAGCGCAGAGCATTGCGTCTGGAGCCCACTCAGTTGTTTTGGAACAGCGAATGAATATTCGCTGTTGCAACACTGATCCTCCTCCCGGCCGACCAGGGAAGCGGGTCTGATGCCCATCACCCAATTGGCTGATAGGACAGGCGATCCTATTGGAGGGGAGGAGACACACGGCAGAAGAGAGGAGGAGAAGATACAGGAGCCACTATCCGATGCCCACCGCAGCCTGATGTCCGGCGATGCCCCCATACCCGCTGCTGCCCGATGTGCACGCAGATGCCCGATCCCCGCCACTGCCCAATGTGCCCGTTGATGCCCGATTCCCGCCCTCCCCAATGCGCTTGCCGCCTAGATGGGGTGAGTGCAGGTGGACCGGGAGACAGCGGGGGATAGGGGGGGGTTTGAGGTGCCGCAGGGAGGGTGGTTGTTTGCCGCCCCCCCCCAAACGAAAAACCACCAGCCGCCACTGATCAATAGAAACACACAGCCTCATGGCCTAGAATGGCAAGGCACTCCCCCGTTTTACCCTCCTCATCCCTCCTTCCTTCTCTGAGCTGTGAAGACCATAAGAGGAACTGAGAGAGAGCAGGGGCCAGCCGCATTCAAAGTTGTAAAATGCCAGTGATTGGTAAAAATGTTAACAAACAGTTTACAGGGAAATGTTCATTTTATTGTGCTCCATGCGTTAAGCTATAAACACTGAGAGTTTAATACTACTTTAACCTCAAATACATATCCAGAGGGAGATGACAAATATTTTTGAGATAACATTTGGTAATTGATATCCTGCCACACACACATATTTACTGTGAATTCAGTCCAAACCACAATCAAAATTATGGTCGTTATTTAAGAATTCTTGGAATGATGTCAATGGCCCACGCCGCATCCGCCAGAAATATCTGCAACTTGTCTGATGGTCTTATCTTTGACTACATCTCGATTATAAACTATGGAAGGGTTGTCCATGTACAGTGAATGTTGAGGCAGATCTTGGAGCAATTGGATTGGCCTATCAATGCTGTGCCTGAAGTGCTGAGATGGCGGGATGCATGACCGGAGAATGTGACCGGCTCTCTATGGAGCCGCTTCACACATCTCCGGGGCGGCCGTGGAGCGCACTGCACAGGGGTCCTGTGCGTCTTTTGCTCCGTTTCAGGTCCGAATTTAGGCAAAAATACGGGCCTGATTCGTCCCCGAAATGGATAACGGGGACACCGGAACCCGGCTGTGAATCGCGTCCGCAAACAGTGTGTACCCAGCCTAAAAAGACCTCAGCCAGGATTTGCCAGTGCTCAGGGCAATAATATGACATAATAGGCAGTTCTAATGCAAACAGAACACTGGTGAAAATGAAATAAGAGATGGGTGACATAAGAGACTCAACCGGCAATATAATGGGGGACAAATAGACCCAAAGGGCAAGAGGATGGGTGACTTAAGAAACCCAACCGGCAATAGGATGAGTGGCATAAAAGTCCCAACAGGCTATATGATGGGTGACTTACGAGACCCAAGGGGCAATATGATGGGTGACATAAAAGACCCAACGGGGCCGGACAATATGATAAAGAACCTAGGAGACCCAGAAGGCAATATGATGGTTGACATAAGAGACTCACTGACAATATTATGGGTGACATAAGAGTCTTACTGAGCAATATGATGGGTGACATACAAGACCCAAGGGGCAAAATGATGGGTGACATAAGAGACCTGCTGACAATATGGTGGGTGACATAAGAGACCTAATGGGCAATAAGATGGGTGACATAAGAGACCTGCTGGCAGTATGATGGGTGACATACGAGACGCAAGGGGCAATATGATGGGTGACATAATAGACCCAGCCGGCAATATGATGCCAGTTGAGTCTCTTATGGGTGACATAAGAGACTCAACTGGCAATAGGAGTGACATAAGAGACCCGCTGACAATATGGTGGGTGACATAAGAGACCTAACACAGGCAATAAGATGGGGGACATAAGAGACCCACTGACAATATTATGGGTGACATAAAAGACCCAACCAGCAATATGATGGGTCACATAAGAGACCCAACCAGCAATATGATAGGTGACATAAGGGACTCAACTGGCAATATGAGTGACATAAGAGACCCCCTGACAATATGGTGGATGACATAAAAGACCCAACGGGGCTTGGCAATATGATACATAACCTAGGAGACCCAAAAGGCAATATGATGGTTGACATAATAGACTCACTGACAATATTATGGGCGACATAAGAGTCTTACCGGGCAATATGATGGGTAACATACGAGACCCAACCAGCAATATGATGGGTGACATAATAGACCCAGCCGGCAATATGATGCCAGTTGAGTCTCTTATGAGTGACATAAGAGACTCAACTGGCATTAGGAGTGACATAAGAGACCCGCTGACAATATGGTGGGTGACATAAGAGACCTAACACAGGCATTAAGATGGGGGACATAAGAGACCCACTGACAATATTATGGGTGACATAAGAGACCCAAGGGGCAATATGATCGGTGACATAAAAGACCTAACCAGCAATATGATGGGTCACATAAGAGACCCAACCAGCAATATGACAGGTGACATGAGAGACTCAACTGGCAATATGAGTGACATAAGAGACTCCCTGACAATATGGTGGGTGACATAAAAGACCCAACGGGGCTTGGCAATATGATACATAACCTAGGAGACCCAAAAGGCAATATGATGGTTGACATAAGAGACTCACTGAAAATATTATGGGTGACATAAGAGTCTTACCGGGCAATATGATGGGTGACATACAAGACCCAACCAGCAATATGATGGGTGACATAAGAGTCTTACCGGGCAATATGATGGGCGACATACGAGACCCAACCAGCCATATGATGGGTGACATAAGAGTCTTACCGGGCAATATGATGGGTGACATACGAGACCCAACCAGCAATATGATGGTGACATACAAGACCCAGCGGGCACTGACAATATGGTGGGTGACATAAGAGACCTAACAGGCAATAAGATGGGTGACATAAGAGACCAAACAGCCTTTATGATGGGTGACATACGAGACCCAACTAGCAATATGATGGGTGACATAAAACACCCAATGGGGCCGGTCAATATGAAAAATAACATAGGAGACCCAAAAGACAATATGATGGTTGACAAAAGAGACTCACTGACAATATTATGGGTGACATAAGAGTCTTACCGGGCAATATGATGGGTGACATAAGAGACGCAACCATAAGATATCCAACAGGCAATATAATGGGTGACATAAGAAACCCAAGGGGCAGTATGATGGGCGATATGTTGGGTGACATAGGAGACCAAACAGACGATATAATGGGTGGCATAGGAGACCCAATAGGCAATATGAAGAGTGTTAGAAGGCACCGTTGGGTAACTCTCAGACACACAGCCAGTATTATGATGGGAACGCAACTGAATAACCCCCATCCTGATCCTCTCTTTTCTCTCGGAATCGGCGCTCAGAGCGGTCAGGTGTCTTTTGACGCTCGCGGCTCTCGTATTTTGCTTGTCTTTTGGTCGGATGTTTTCATAGAGGATTCCTGTTTATTTGTAAGGACAGTGAGCTGCCTCACAGCTGTACATTGGGGAAGATTCCAGAATGTAAATTTTATTTATGCAGCTGTTCCCGCGAACCCAACACACAAAGAGCAAATTGACGGCCGAGGCCCCCAGTGCACAGCAACCCAAAGCTTCCAGCAAGCGTCTTCTGCAAGTGGGTTACGTGACCAGCCTGGAGATGTATGGCGGAGGTTCTTGGTGACTCCGATCCTTCAGAGGAACAGAGATGTCAGTGAAGGGAAATTTGAGCCATAGTAATGCATTGGGGTTTATTTATTAAAGGAATAAAGACTGATCACTTAGCGTAGTGAGTGTGTGCTGAGCTTAGTAAATAAGGAGATGCTGTGCTAAAGCGTAATTAAACCCAAAACCAAAAATGTCATATATTGCAGCTTACCAATCATTGGATGTGGTGGCTGCATTCGTTTTTTTTTAGCCTTATTTTGCTTTTTTTTCCGACTGGTAATCCTGCCAATAACTTTCAACTTCCTTTAACGGACCAAGCTGTCCAGCAAAAGTGTTTGGTTAGGGTTTACTCACATGTGTAGCTCAACCACTTGGCTTTACCAATCCCCAACCCCCTACTTGAATGAGGGCATGCACCTGCTGAGGGCTGTACACATGCTGTGGCCCCAATGCCGTGCTTTACGGCCACGCCAAAAAAAAATTGAACAGCAGAAGGGTGTTACTGCTGCCAAACGCGGCTCATGCAAGTCTATGGGGCCACATCAAAACCACCCGCAAACACATACAATTAGGAATTCACAGGGTTAAATCAGGTGGTGAGGAGGCGACATATTGTCTCCTCACTTCCTGTCAAATGTCCTCTGAGTCGGTCGCTCTGCACTGTCTGCTCTGAGTCAGTCGCTCTGCACCGTCTCGGTCACTTGCTTTGCACTGTCTGGGTCAGTCGCTCTGTTCTGAGTCAATCGCTCTGCACTGTCTGCTCTGAGTCGCTTGCTCTGCACTGTCTGCTTTGAGTCGCTTGCTCTGCACTGTCTGCTCTGAGTCGCTTGCTCTGCACTGTCTGCTCTGAGTCGCTTGCTCTGCACTGTCTGCTCTGAGTCGGTCGCTCTGCACTGTCTGCTCTGAGTCGCTTGCTCTGCACTTTCTGCTCTGAGTCGCTCGCTCTGCACTGTCTGCTCTGAGTCGCTTGCTCTGCACTTTCTGCTCTGAGTCGCTTGCTCTGCACTTTCTGCTCTGAGTCGCTTGCTCTGCACTTTCTGCTCTGAGTCGCTTGCTCTGCACTTTCTGCTCTGAGTCGCTTGCTCTGCACTTTCTGCTCTGAGTCGCTTGCTCTGCACTTTCTGCTCTGAGTCGCTCGCTCTGCACTGTCTGCTCTGAGTCGCTCGCTCTGCACTTTCTGCTCTGAGTCGCTCACTCTGCACTGTCTGGGTTGGTTGTTCCAGGTTATTGTCGTTTTTTATGCTGGTGTCACTCTGTTTTTATGCCGGTCGCTCTGCACTGTCTGCTCTGAGTCGATAGATCTGCACTGTCTGCTCTGAGTCGATAGATCTGCACTGTCTGCTCTGAGCCGGTCGATCTGCACTGTCTGCTCTGAGTCGATAGATCTGCACTGTCTGCTCTGAGTCGATAGATCTGCACTGCCTGCTCTGAGCCGGTCGATCTGCACTGTCTGCTCTGAGTCGCTTGCTCTGCACTGTCTGCTCTGAGTCGCTTGCTCTGCACTGTCTGCTCTGAGTCGCTTGCTCTGCACTGTCTGCTCTGAGTCGCTTGCTCTGCACTGTCTGCTCTGGGTCGGTCGCTCTGCACTGTCTGCTCTGAGTCGCTTGCTCTGCACTTTCTGCTCTGAGTCGCTCGCTCTGCACTTTCTGCTCTGAGTCGCTCGCTCTGCACTGTCTGCTCTGAGTCGCTTGCTCTGCACTTTCTGCTCTGAGTCGCTTGCTCTGCACTTTCTGCTCTGAGTCGCTTGCTCTGCATTTTCTGCTCTGAGTCGCTTGCTCTGCACTTTCTGCTCTGAGTCGCTCGCTCTGCACTGTCTGCTCTGAGTCGGTCGGTCACTCTGCACTGTCTGCTATGAGTCGCTCACTCTGCACTGTCTGGGTTGGTTGTTCCATGTTATTGTCATTTTTTATGCTGGTGTCACTCTGTTTTTATGCCGGTCGCTTTGCACTGTCTGCTCTGAGTCGATAGATCTGCACTGTCTGCTCTGAGTCGATAGATCTGCACTGCCTGCTCTGAGCCAGTCGATCTGCACTGTCTGCTCTGAGTCGCTCACTCTGCACTGTCTGGGTTGGTCGTTCCAGGTTATTGTCGTTTTCTATGCTGGTGTCGCTCTGTTCTTAGTCGGTTAATCTGCACTGTCTGACCTGAGTCGCTCGCTCTGCAATGTCTCGGTCAGTCGCTCTGCACTGTCTGCTCTAAATCGGTCGCTCTGCACTGTCTGGGTTGGTCCTTCCAGGCTATTGATGTTTTCTATGCTGGTGCCCTAAGTGCTCCATTACTGGTCATATTATAGCACTTTATCTCTCTGTGTAGGAAGAATGGCGGCTGCTGCACCGTGTGACCCCTCTACATAGATTTGTGCTGAGTGACACACGAGGAGATCTGTGCATTGCCAGAGGTGACGAGACGCCCGGCAATCCTGCAGGTAATGAGGCAGAGACATCCGCCAATGAGGCAGAAAATCAGAGATAGCTCATAGAGATGGGCGCTGCGGGCGCAGATGGTGATCTGACGAGGCGATGCCGTGCACATCCACACTGGTTAAAGGGTTAATGTTAGTGAATGAGTCCCCTCCAATACGGGGGGAGAGAAAAATGGGGCAACCACAGTGCAGTGCCATCCAGGCTGTAACAGTTATCATATTCATGTGTGTACTTCAGTTCCTCGATGCCTGGAGGACTTCATGATGATCAGAACAGTCCAGATCTCCATCCTTGGTACCTTCTATGGAATTCTTCTCTGCTGAGCTTCCCATCCCAACCCTCCTCCCCGCTCTGCCATCTCCATCGTCCATAGAAACATGGAGGGAATTATTCTGAGCACTGCAAAAGTTAGGACCTCTGAATAGACCCCAATATCATGATAAATATAAAGTATCTCACAAAAGTGAGTACACCCCTCACATGTTTGTAAATATTTTATTCTATCTTTTCATGTGACAACACTGAAGAAATGACACTTTGCTACAATGTAAAGTAGTGAGTGTACAGCTTGTATAACAGTGTAAATTTGCTGTCCCCTCAAAATAACTCAACACACAGCCATTAATGTCTAAACTGCTGGCAACAAAAGTGAGTACACCCCTAAGTGAAAATGTCCAAATTGGGCCCAATTAGCCTTTTTCCCTCCCCGGTGTCATGTGACTCATTAGTGTTACAAGGTCTCAGGTGTGAATGGGGAGCAGGTGTGTTAAATTTGGTGTTATCGCTCTCACTCTCTCATACTGGTCACTGGAAGTTCAACATGGCACCTCATGGCAAAGAACTCCCTGAGGATCTGAAAAAAGAATTGTTGCTGTACATAAAGATGGCCTAGGCTATAAGAAGATTGCCAAGACCCTGAAACTGACCTGCAGCACGGTGGCCAAGACCATACAGTGGTATAACAGGACAGGATCCACTCAGAACAGGCCTCGCCATGGTCCACCAAAGGAGTTGAGTACACATGCTCATCGTCATATCCAGAGGTTGTCTTTGGGAAATAGACGTATGAGTGCTGCCAGCATTGCTGCAGAGGTTGAAGGGGTGGGGGGGTCAGCCTGTCAGTGCTCAGACCATACGCCGCACACTGCATCAAATTGGTCTGCATGGCTGTTGTCCTAGAAGGAAGCCTCTTCTAAAGATAATGCACAAGAAAGTTCACAAACAGTTTGTTGAAGACAAGCAGACTAAGGACATGGATTACTGGAACCATGTCCTGTGGTCTGATGAGACCAAGATAAACATATTTGGTTCAGATGGTGACAAGAGTGTGTGGCGGCAACCAGGTGAGGAGTACAAAGACAAGTGTGTCTTGCCTACAGTCAAGCATGGTGGTGGGGGTGTCATGGTCTGGGGCTGCATGAGTGCTGCCGGCACTGGGGAGCTACAGTTTATTAACGGAACCATGAATGCCAACATGTACTGTGACATACTGAAGCAGAGCATGATCCCCTCCCTTCAGAGACTGGGCCGCAGGGCAGTATTCCAACATGATAACGACCCCAAACACACCTCCAAGATAACCACTGCCTTGGTAAAGAAGGTGAGGGTAAAGGTGATGGACTGGCCAAGTATGTCTCCAGACCTAAACCCTACTGAGCATCTGTGGGGTATCCTCAAAAGAAAGGTGGAAGAGCGCAAGGTCTCTAACATCCACCAGCTCTTTGATGTGGTCATGGAGGAGGGGAAGAGGACTCCAGTGACAACCTGTGAAGCTCTGGTGACCTCCATGCCCAAGAGGGTTAAGGCAGTGCTGGAAAATAATGGTGGCCACATAAAAATTGACATTTTGGGCCCACTTTGGACATTTTCACTTAGGGGTGTACTCACTTTTGTTGCCAGAGGTTTAGACATTAATGGCTGTGTGTTGAGTTATTTTGAGGGGACAGCAAATTTACACTGTTATACAAGCTGTACACTCACTACTTTACATTGTAGACAAGTGTCATTTCTTCAGTGTTGTCACATGAAAAGATAGAAGAAAATATTTACAAAAATGTGACTGAGGGGTGTACTCACTTTTGTGAGATATTATATATAAGCCCCCCCCCCCACACCCCAAATCAATTGTACAAACTCCCCTGTAAGTATAAAGGAGGTATAGGAAAGAAGGGAACACTGAGCACTCCACAAAGAGGAAGGACCCTCCGGGGCCACACAAGCCTCATACTCCAATCTCCACATATATCGTACCCATGTAGAATCTTTCATCTGGAGGATGAATGCTCTGACCACCACATTTCCCTAATTCCACCTCTCCCCTCTTCTTTCATTCAACTCTCATCTCTCCTCTATTTTTCCCATCTTCCGTTTCTCCCCTGTATCTGTCATCCACCATTCCTCTCCCCGATCACTCCTCTCCTCCATCTCTCCTCCATCCCCCCCTATGCTTCCCTTTCTTCTAATCCCCTTCCTCTCTCCACCCTTCTTTCCTTTCTCCTCTCCACCACCTCTCCTTTCCTCCATCTCTTCTCTCCTTCATCTCTCCTGTCCTCCAACTCTCCTTTACTCAATCTCTCCTCTCATCTCTTCTCTATCTCTCCTCTCCAATCCCATCCAACTCTCATCTCTCCTCTGTTTCTCTCTTGTATCTGTCCTCCCCCATTCCTCTGTCCTCTTTTCCATTACTCCTCTTCTCCATCTCTCTTCTATCCTCCCCTTTATTCTGTCTTCCCTCTCTTTTAATCCCCTTCCTCTCTCCACCCTTCTTTCCTTTCTCCTCTCCACCACCTCTCCTTTCCTCTATCTCTTCTCTCCTTTCTTCCATCTCTTCTCTCCTTTCCTCCATCTCTACTCTCCTGCCCTCCAACTCTCTTCTCCTCTGATCTCCCCCATGTCTCCTCTCCTCAAATCTCTCCTCTATCTCTCCTCTCCTCCATCTCTCCTCTCTCCATTTTTTTTCTCTCTCCTCTCCTCCAACTCACCCATCCAACTCACATCTCTCCTCTGTTTCTCCCCTATATCTGTCCTCCACCATTCCTCTCCCATCTCCCCAACACTCCTCTCTCTAATCCCCTTCCTCTCTTCTCTCTCCTCCATCACTCCTCTCTCTAATCCCCTTCCTCTCTTCTCTCTGCTCCATCACTCCTCTCTCTAATCCCCTTCCTCTCTTCTCTCTCCTCTATCTTTCCTTTCTCCTCTCCTCCACCATCTCCCCTCTCATTCCTCTTTCCTCTCTCCTGTCCACCTCTCCTTAATCCTCCTCTCCTCCATTTCTCCTGTCATCCAACTCTCCTATCCTCTGTCTCTGCTCTCCTCTCCTCTCCTCCATCTCTCCTCTCCTGTCTACTAGATGAGTCCACCACCTCTCCTCTCCTCTATCTTTGCTCTCTCCTCCATCTTCTCTCTCTCCTGCCCTCCTCTCCTTCATCTCTCCTCTCCTCCATTTCTCTTGTCCTCTAAATTTGCTCTCCTCTGTCTCTGCTCTCCTCTTCTCTCCTCCACCTCTCCTCTCCTGTCTACTAGAGGAGTCCACCACCTCTCCTCTATCCTTTCTCCCTCCTCTCCTGTCCTCTCCTCCATCTTTTCTCTCTCCTGTTCTCCACCTCTCTTCTCCTCTTTTGTACATATCACCTTCTTTTCTCTCCTCTTTTCTCTCTCTTTTTCTCCCCTCTCTGCTTCATTCCCCCCTCCTCTCTCCCCTGAGTTTCTAATAAGTTTTATAGGCAAGACCCAATACATTTTAGCACTGCCAAAGCAATTGAGGAGTTATTATGGGTTGGATAGCGGGGTGGGGGATGGAAGGAATAACGCCCAGGACATTATTAGGATAAAGAAACATGTAAAGGGGGGGTAGAAGAGGAGCCCAGAAATGTTATCGGGGGCAGAGGATTATATAAAGGAGGTGGTGAGTCCATGTATAGGATTTATTCATTTCTCATGTCCCTCTCTCAGTCTGTGACATGCTGTGACATATTGTGCAGATGTCATCATTGGCTCCTCTTCTCCCTTTAGGAGTGGAGTTTCCTCCAAGATGAGAGAGCAGAGTTTCTGGAAGTGAGTACTTAATACTCCCCCCCCCCCCCAGGTCCATCTCCCCCCTCTCCTCTCTCTATATCCCCTCAACTTCCAACCCCTCCTTCCCCCCACCCCACGCACGCACGGTGTGCCGGTTGTTTTGCAGTTATCAATAGGGTCGGCGGAATAAATATGGAGGACGTTGATGGAGATGTTCTGCGGTGCCTCCACATCCTCCAACCACAATCTCCGTCCCTGGAAAAACCCGTCAGGGTGAGGGTCCCCCCCCCCGATACATCGTACCGACCTGGCACATGGATGGTGGGAGGCTCCTCTAGTCTACACCACATGCTGCTTTGTTTGTGCAAGGACTAGACCGGCTCCACCCGTAATACACCCCCACACATCATCCAACCCACGAACAGATTTCCGTATAATGAATACGACTTTTCTATGTGTTCACTCCTGAAGCTGCACCCCCCTCCCCGAAGTGACACCCGGTGTGGCCGGAATCTTCCAAACAGTGGAGTCATCAAATCTTAACATCTCCATTTGTGCTCCCAGTTATAAATCCTTATAAATCTCCATACCTCCCAACATTTAGAGATGGGAAAGAGGGACACCTACTAACAAAGGTATATAGGCATAGGACACGCCCCCTGCCACACCCCCTTAAAGGAGAATTAACCAAAAAAAAAAAAGGTTAATTAAATCCACAAGGACTTTTTTTTACCACTACTATTCCTTTATATTGGCTTTTAAAATGTACAAATGCAGAGTTTTAGAAATCAGATAAAAGGTTTAGCACTTGGGAAACACTTTTTGAAAGATAAAAAGTGCATTTTATATACATCTATATGAATCAGACCAAAATGAGGGACAAATGAGGAGGGAAGAGGGACAGAGGGACATTGCTCCAAATCAGGGACAGGTGGGAGCTATGTATAGCAGTCAGATTTTATTTATAGGGCTTAAATATGTTTACCAGAAGACAAAAAAAATCCCAGCTGCTGTACCCGCTCAAAAAGTGTTAGCCGAAAGTTGAGCTTTAATTTGACAAAAAAAGTCCATTTCAATCTACACGTCGTCCATCCAGGACCCCCCATGCAGGAGGTGAGCGTTCTTCACCGGAGGTTCCCACTCTCCTCCCGCCAACACCGCGCGGTAGTCAATGCCGCCTGCTGAATCAACAAATTGGAAGCCGGCTGCCGGCTGAAAGGACGCTTTATACAATCTGCGGGTTCCTTTATTGGAAGGTTTGTAGCGGCCTGAATAGGACTTTGTTCCTTATGTGTAAACCGAGGCCATGCTGGGACATGTACTGCCTTGTAGCAGGCAGGCTACCGATTCTGTATTCACTATATCGCCGCAGAGGAACTACGTGTCCCAGCATGGCCTCAGCTGATATGTAGTGTGTAAAAAAAAAATATATATATTTGACCACCTCACTCTAAAACTCTTTGTAGGGTTTATGGAATATTACAAGTTTCTGATCCCTGCACTCTAAATGCTGCTCTGTACATTACATACTCCTGACCTCTACGCTCTATAGGCTGCTCTGTACATTACATATTCCTGACCTCTACGCTCTATAGGCTGCACTGTACATTATACTCCTGACCTCTACATTCTATATGCTGCATTGTACATACATACTCCTGACCTCTACACTCTATATGCTGCACTGTACATTACATATTCCTGACCGCTACACTCTATATGCTGCACTGTACATTACATATTCCTGACCGCTACACTCTATATGCTGCACTGTACATTATACTCCTGACCTCTACATTCTATATGATGCATTGTACATTACATACTCCTGACCTCTACACTCTATATGCTGCACTGTACATTATACTCCTGACCTCTACACTCTATATGCTGCACTGTACATTATACTCCTAACATCTTCACTCTATATGCTGTGTTGTATATTACATACTCCTGACCTCTACACTCTATAGGCTGCATTGTATATTACATACTCCTGACCTCTGCACACTATATGCTGCATTGTATATTACATACTCCTGACCTCTGCACACTATATGCTGCACTGTACATTGCATATTCCTGACCTCTGCACTCTATATGGTGCATTACATACTCCTGACCTCTGCACTCTATATGCTGCACTGTACATTACATACCCCTGACCTCTGCACTCTATACGCTGTACTGTACATTTCATACTCCTGACCTCTGCACTCTATATGCTGCACTGTACATTACATATTCCTGACCTCCGCACTCTATATGCTGCACTGTACATTACATGCTCCTGACATCTGCACTCTATATGCTGAACTGTACATTACATACTCCTGACCTCTGCACTCTATAGGCTCCGCTGTACATTACATACTCCTGACCTCTACACTCTACGTAGTGCATTACATACTCTTGACCTCTTTACTCTATATGGTGCATTGCATACGCCTGACCTCTACACTCTATATGCTGCACTGTACATTACATATTCCTGACCTCTGTACTCTATATGGTGCATTGCATACTCCTGACCTCTACACTCTATATGCTGCACTGTACATTAAACTCCTGTACTCTACACTCTATATGCTGCACTGTACATCACATACTCCTGACCTCTGCACTCTATATGCTGCACTGTACATCACATACTCCTGACCTCTGCACTCTATATGCTGCACTGTACATTACATACTCCTGACCTCTGCACTCTATATGCTGCACTGTACATTACATACTCCTGACCTCTACACTCTATATGCTGCACTGTACATTACATACTCCTGACCTCTACACTCTATATGCTGCACTGTACATTACATACTCCTGACCTCTGCACTCTATATGCTGCACTGTACATTACATACTCCTGACCTCTGCACTCGCATATGCTGTGAAGCCACGCCCATTTTGTAGGTAACACCTACTTTTGGCCACACCCCCTTGTGTCTGGCTGTTTTTTTATTATCTTTCTCTGTTTTTTCTCTTAATATTTTAATGTTATGCAAAGTGACCTGAGATGACAGGTGTTGTGTCTCTCGGTGTTCAGATTGTTCTCAGTTCCTTTGTGCAGATTCTGAGTAATTTCATGGCAATGGCGCCTGCAGAGATAGCGGCGTCTGATTATAGTGAATGTTAATGAATAGATTGGCCGCTATTTATATGATCTGCGAGCGGAGACAATGATCTCCAGATCCTCCATCCTTCCCTCCTCTTACTCGGCTGTGTTGCTTCAGAGGAAGGAAGGGAAGTCCCTGGCGGGTCCCCATAATAGACGTCACTGGTGACCATCCAAAGATGTCCGTCACCGCCAACTCCTCATAATTACCACTAATGACTTCTTATCAGCTCAGTACAGATCCTGTGTTCCCGCAAATAACAGGACGGGACGCTTATGTCTGTGAGATGTATTATAAAAATAGGTGGGGTCTGGTGAGCGGGGTCAGTCCCTTGCCCACCTTTGTGTGTTCCAGTTCCTCCTGTTACATTCTCCAAAATATCAAATAAAACAATCTGTAAGGATGGAGGGAACCCCTCATAATGGGCACAGCAGGTGTACAGACCTGGGAACTCAGCACAGAGATGGTGGAAACCCCTCATAATGGGCACAGCAGGTGTACAGACCTGGGAACTCAGCACAGAGATGGTGGAAACCCCTCATAATGGGCACAGCAGGTGTACAGACCTGGGAACTCAGCACAGGGATGGTGGAAACCCCTCATAATGGGCACAGCAGGTGTACAGACCTAGGAACTCAGTTCAGGGATGGTGGGAACCCATCATAATGGGCACAGCAGGTGTACAGACCCAGGAACTCAGTTCAGGCATGGTGGGAACCCCTCATAATGGGCACAGCAGGTGTACAGACCCAGGAACTCAGCACAGAGATGGTGGAAACCCCTCATAATGGGCACAGCAGGTGTACAGACCTAGGAACTCAGTTCAGGGATGGTGAGAACCCATCATAATGGGCACAGCAGTCGTACAGACCCATGAACTCAGCACAGGGATGCTGGGAACCCCTCATAATGGGCACAGCAGGTGTACAGACCTGGGAACTCAGCACAGGGATGGTGGGAACCCCTCATAATGGGCACAGCAGGTGTACAGACCCAGGAACTCAATTCAGGGATGGTGGGAACCCATCATAATGGGCACAGCAGGTGTACAGACCCAGGAACTCAGTTCAGGCATGGTGGGAACCCCTCATAATGGGCACAGCAGGTGTACAGACCCAGGAACTCAGCACAGAGATGGTGGAAACCCCTCATAATGGGCACAGCAGGTGTACAGACCTGGGAACTCAGCACAGGGATGGTGGGAACCCCTCATAATGGGCACAGCAGGTGTACAGACCCAGGAACTCAATTCAGGGATGGTGAGAACCCCTCATAATGGGCACAGCAGGTGTACAGACCCAGGAACTCAGTTCAGGGATAGTGGAAACCCCTCATAATGGGCACAGCAGGTGTAGCAGACCTGGGAACTCAGCACAGGGATGGTGGAAACCCCTCATAATGGGCACAGCAGGTGTACAGACCTAGGAACTCAGTTCAGGGATGGTGGGAACCCATCATAATGGGCACAGCAGGTGTACAGACCCAGGAACTCAGTTCAGGCATGGTGGGAACCCCTCATAATGGGCACAGCAGGTGTACAGACCCAGGAACTCAGCACAGAGATGGTGGAAACCCCTCATAATGGGCACAGCAGGTGTACAGACCTAGGAACTCAGTTCAGGGATGGTGAGAACCCCTCATAATGGGCACAGCAGGTGTACAGACCCAGGAACTCAGTTCAGGGATGGTGGGAACCCCTCATAATGGGCACAGCAGGTGTACAGACCCAGGAACTCAGTTTAGGGATGGTGGGACCCCCTCATAATGGGCACAGCAGGTGTACAGACCCAGAAACTCAGTTCAGGGATGGTGGGACACCCTCATAATGGGCACAGCAGGTGTACAGACCTGGCAACTCAGCACAGGAATGGTGGAAACCCCTCATAATGGGCACAGCAAGTGTACAGACCCAGGAACTCAGTTCAGGGATAGTGGGACACCCTCATAATGGGCACAGCAGGTGTACAGACCTGGGAACTCAGCACAGAGATGGTGGAAACCCCCCATAATGGGCACAGCAGGTGTACAGACCCAGGAACTCAGTTCAGGGATAGTGGGAAGCCCTCACAATGGGCACAGCAGGGGTAGAGACCTGGGAACTCAGCACAGGGATGGTGGGAAACTGCCATTCTGCTCCTTGACAGTAAGGTTGCTGGTTCCTTAGCTCCTGTGCTTTCAGAGACCAGGGGCTGGAGTTGCTTCTCTGCCCCAGGAGGAATGCTGGATCCTGGGGAGGACCCTGGCGGGGGCCCTCTGGGTAGGCCTGTGGAAGATACTGGGCCTGGCCCAAGGAGTGATGAGTCCCTGTCTGCCTTTAGACAGTGGATTGTCGGTAAGCTGAAACTGATTGAAAAA
Organism: Lithobates clamitans; assembly: GCA_037952925.1. Classification (NCBI taxonomy): domain Eukaryota; kingdom Metazoa; phylum Chordata; class Amphibia; order Anura; family Ranidae; genus Lithobates; species Lithobates clamitans. Next base: position 242,762 of record JBBGZY010002148.1, read on the forward strand.
GAAGAGGAGAAATAGTTGATTTTGATGGCTGAATTTAGAAAGAAAAATTTGATTTGTGCCAAACTATACAGCAAGAAGAGACCGGCTCAGAGGCCTGAGTTGAAGGACTTGTAGCAAGCTGTGAAAAAGCAGAAGGAACCGGTGAACTCTCTGAAGGAGAATAGTGGAATATTTAAAGAAAAATATAGAAACTAGGAATGTTTCAATGGAATGAGAAGAGGAGCCGCTTCCTGCATGGAAGGTGACCCGATCAGTGAGGAGATGCAGGTACCGACAGAGTCAGCAGAGAGTGAGAAAGTGGTCCCGGAGGAAGAGCCCAGCTCTTCAACACCTCAGGCATCTGCTGAGCCCTCAATGGCGGAGGCCTCTGTTCCCCTCCCTCCGCAGCAGCAATATGGAACATCTGAGCAGGGGGCTGAGGGAGGTACTGGCATGCTGGAATTCATCTGTAAGCTGAAATCCCCTCCGGGTGCGGCTTCCCCGGATGATGATGAGGAGATGGACAGGACACCGTTCCTCACCCAGTGAAAGAGAGACCTGTAGCGAGAGCAAGATCCACCACGAAGTCTGTGGCAGCTGGGAGGAAGTCTGATCCCACCCAGTGGCGGCTGTGAAGTTTTAGGATGGGGGAGCGCCAGACTCTGCCCTTCGTTTTTGACCCCTCCCACTTGGCAAAAATGGGCGTGGTTTCAGCAAAATAGTGGGCGTGGCTCTAAGGTGGTGTGGTTAGCATCTGAGATGAACGAGGGATGGAGGGAGAGGGAGAGAGGGTCAGCAGGCCCAGATCCTACACAACAATAGAAATATGTGTATTCTAGAAAGTTTAACAATCAGCAGATAAAGATACTCCAAACACCTGGTGTTAGCACTTCAATCCTCCCGACACCATGGTTGTTATGGTGTCAGGATGATTGAAGCGCATTATTTCTATTATTACATTATAATATAAAATTAAATCATTCAACTCACCATAATGCAGAATCAGTGGGAGCCCTGAGCGTGTCACTAGCCACGTCACCTGCCACCAGATGCCATCAGGTGTTCCCAGCAGAGTCCATCCTTACATCAGGTGCCCCCAGCGGAGTCCCTCCTTACATGCAGCCTGTGTCCCATTAAATGCATCCTGTGTCCCATTGAATGCATCCTGTGTCCCATAAAATGCAGCCTGTGTTCTATTAAATGCATCCTGTGTCCCATTAAATGCATCATGTGTCCCATAACAATGCAGCCTGTGTCACATAAAATGCATCCTGTGTCCCATTAAATGCATCCTGTGTCCCATTAAATGCATCTTGTGTCCCATTAAATGCATCCTGTGTCCCATTAAATGCAGCCTGTGTCCCATTAAATACAGCTTTTGTCACATAAAATGCAGCCTGTGTCCCATTAAATACAGCCTGTGTCACATAAAATTCAGCCTGTGTCCCATTAAATGCAGCCTGTGTCCAAATGCGGAAAGCGCCGCAAGGCGGGATAAAAGCCCGCAAATGAAGCACCGCATCTGCAATCTCGTGATTGATTAGACGTGGCGCTTCCCATAGTGCACTGTGTCCGGCGTCCGAACACAGTGCACTTAAGGACCTTTTGTTGTATTTCTTTTTTTTTAAAGGGCTAGTTTTAAAAAATATATATTTTTATTTATTTTTTGTGACTGCCTGGAGGGGGCGGCGCCCGTGCGCCTGCTATGGACGGGCCGCCACTGATCCCACCATCAGCCATGACATTGCAGAGGTAACAACACAGCAAGCAGGTACAGTGTTTGTGCAGGATGGTAATGTGAACTCTATTAGTGACACGGGTGAGGGTTGTAGTGCTACGGGCCGTCAGCCCAGACCCATAGACAATGTACAGCATACAATGCAGTCTGAATTACCTGCTGTAAACAAAGCTTCAGTTGAAACTGGTGTGAGTAACTCTCAGTTTTTTGGGGAAGAGTCTGCAGAGAGGTCCATGGACAATACATTGACTTTGCCTGGACCAGGCACAGCGGCTGTTCCTGAGAATGGTGGAGGAGATGCTGGGTGCAGTAGTGCTACAACTCTCCAGGAGTCTGCAGTAGCCAAGACTGTGATTGAACCCAGGAGAGAAGCTGAGTGTTCAGAGCAGGGGGAGGGGGCGGGTCCTGCCTCAGCTAATCAGAAGACTGCTATCCCAGCTGATTCAGACTCTCTGCCAGCAGGTTTGATTGTGTCTAAGGACAAGACTGCAATTGGTGTGTCTGTGGGGGAAACTTATGCTGGTGTTGCTGCTACAGGATCTGGGAAGGGGGAGCAAGCGGGAAAGGACTATGGAAATGTTTTATCTTCCTCCCTGTTTAAAAGGAGGAATGTTGTGCAGCTTAAATGGGAATTCCTCCGCATAGGAGGGCAGTGGTGGATGGTGGATACGATTCTGCGGATGGGGTTTAGGCCCGCAGATATCTTCGCCCTGATCAGTCCGGCCAGTTTCTACGAGTATGAATTGTCCTTTATCCTTTGGACATATTTTGGGTGAAGTATGAGCACGTGTGTAGGGGCCTGCTAGGCTCGAAAGGGCTCATTCCCAGGCTTGTATCATGCCAAGACCTGGGAACTCAGCACAGGGATGGTGGGAACCCCTCATAATGGGCACAGCGGGTGTACAGACCGGGGAACTGAGCACAGGGATGGTGGGAAACCCTCATAATGGGCACAGCGGGTGTACAGACCCGGGAACTCAGCACAGGGATGGTGGGAACCCCTCATAATGGGCACAGCGGGTGTACAGACCTGGGAACTCAGCACAGGGATGGTGGGAACCCCTCATAATGGGCACAGCGGGTGTACAGACCTGGGAACTCAGCACAGGGATGGTGGGAACCCCTCATAATGGACACAGCGGGTGTACAGACCTGGGAACTCAGCACAGGGATGGTGGGAACCCCTCATAATGGGCACAGCGGGTGTACAGACCTGGGAACTCAGCACAGGGATGGTGGGAACCCCTCATAATGGACACAGCGGGTGTACAGACCTGGGAACTCAGCACAGGGATGGTGGGAACCCCTCATAATGGGCACAGCAGGTGTACAGACCTGGAAACTCAGCGCAGGAATGGTGGAAACCCCTCAAAATGCATTTTGATATTTGCATAACTCCTCCTAAGAGTCAGCCCACTGCTTGCATCAGGACTGAGGCAGGGTTCTATGATGTTTTCAGGAAGCTATGTAGAGCAGCCAGCTGGTTCCTCCGACCAGCCATGATCTGCCTGCATTGCACAGAGAAGCACAGAGAAGCACAGAGACCCAGTGATGATGTAACTAGCTCTAAAATTAGGCACGAGGGGTTATTTTAAAAATGTTAGCGTGTGATAAGGGAACAGGGAGGAGCCAGAGAAGGCAAAATATAGGCAGATTAAAGAAAAGCCTTATTGCTGGCAGAGAACATGCTCCCTGCCGATATCACCCAGGTTCTGGGACATTGCTGTGACCACTACGAACTACGTCAGGGGGTCATAGTACTGGGAGAGGGTTTATCTGTTTAAGGCAGGTCCTCTTTGTGTGACACTTGTCATGTTCGGGTGGATTTGGGGGTCACAGGATCAATGTGAGAGGAGGCGTGTCAGAGTTTTGTGTTCCTTAGTGATGTCACTAGGTAAGGTGACAACATCATCTTCCTTATCTGTGTCACCGCAGGCGGCCGCTGTACGTATAGTCGGGTCTTATCATTCAGCCGACACAGAGGGCACGTTCGTCACTGAGCTGCACAGTTTGCCTAGAGAATGACCCCCGTAGTTCCACCATTATTGCCTCTCCTGGAGGATTCCCTGCAGAACCCCACTTGTGACCCAGAGAACATAGATTAAAGATATGCACAGTACCACTTCTCTTGTCCCGTATGTCGGGTGTAATTCTCAGTGTCATACAGAATAAACTGACTATGTATCATAAAAAATAGATTTTTATTTTCAAAAAATATACACTTTAAACAATGTTAAAATCATTGAATATTTACATTATTGCCTTGAAAGATGTAACACACCAACTATTACACAAAAATAATAATGGGCTACTTAGTTACAAAGAAACCAAGAACCGATCTCCATTGGTAATGAAGTATGAATAGTAACGTGGAGTATGGTAGGCACTATCTCGTAATTCAGCTCAGCTCTACATGTTGCGTCTACTCAATGCTTCTTCAGGAGATTGAGGCATATTCTATGAAAAGAAAATCAACAATAAATTTCTACACATATTAATAAAAACAGACAATATTTGTACAATTATTTTAATACAATAATAATGTTTGCTTGCTGTCTAAAACCCAAAACCACAAACAGGCCAAGACTGTGGGCCCAGGCGTGGAAAGAAAACATCAAGACTATGGGAACACGTATGATATTGGTGCAGGGGCGGGTCCGTCCATTAAGGGCGCACAGGGCACCGCCCCCTCTCTCCAGCCACACCCTCTATCAATAATGGATAGATTCATGCATAGCATGAATCTATCCATGGCCGCCGCCGCTATCCCCTATTCATGCGTTTGAACCCTTTTAGAACGCCGAGCGCCTGAATTACAGCGGCGGGGGGGGGGGGTTGAATTTTTGAAGCACCTGATTAGAGTCATAGGCTCTAATAGGCTTCAAAAAAGGTGGAATCGGAGCTGAACCGCTGAAAGCGCAGGTCTGTTACCCGTCACCTGATTGGCTGAAAGGACAGGCGTTGCTATTGGACGCCTATCAGGAGGAGGGGAGGAGACGCATGGAGGACACAGCTCACCACTGTCTGACCCGCTGCAAGGTCCCACAGCTCGTCCGCTGTCTGGCCCACCACCAAGATAGAGTAAGTGCCGGTCAGACGGCGAGCAGGCGGGAGGGGTCACAGTGGCAACTTTTGATGGACACAGTGGTGGCATTTGATGGACACAGTGGTGGCATTTGATGGGACACAGTGGCTGCATTTGATGGGGCACAGTGGCTGCATTTGATGGGGCACAGAGGCTGCAATTGATGGCACAGTGGCTGCATTTGATCGACACAATGGCTGTTATTGATGGCACAGTGGCTGCGTTTAATGGGGCTCAGTGGCTGCATTTGATGGGGCACAGTGGCAGCATTTGATGGGGCACAGTGGTTGCAATTGATGGGAACAGTGGCAGTATTTGATGGGGCACAGTGGCTGGATTTGATGGGGCACAGTGGCTGCATTTATTGGGGCACGGTGGCTGCTTTTGATGGGGCACAGTGGCTGCATTTGATGGGCACAGTGGCTGCATTTGATGGGCACGGTGGCTGCATTTGATGGGGCACGGTGGCTGCTTTTGATGGGGCACAGTGGCTGCATTTGATGGGCACAGTGGCTGCATTTGATGGGCACAGTGGCTGCGTTTAATGGGGCTCAGTGGCTGCATTTGATGGGGCTCAGTGGCTGCATTTGATGGGCACAGTGGCTGCATTTGATGGGCACAGTGGCTGCATTTGATGGGCACAGTGGCTGCATTTGATGGGCACAGTGGCTGCATTTGATGGGGCACAGTGGCTGCATTTGATGGGGCACAGTGGCTGCTTTTGATGGGGCACAGTGGCTGCTTTTGATGGGGCACAGTGGCTGCATTTGATGGGGCACAGTGGCTGCATTTGATGGGGCACAGTGGCTGCAATTGAAGGCACAGTGGCTACATTTGATGGGCACAGTGGCTGCAATTGATGGGAACAGTGGCTGCTTTTGATGGGGCACAGTGGCTGCTTTTGATGGGGCACAGTGGCTGCATTTGATGGGCACAGTGGCTGCATTTGATGGGCACAGTGGCTGCATTTGATGGGCACAGTGGCTGCATTTGATGGGTTTTTTCTTCCCAGTATTTTTCAGTTTCTTTGCGCCCCCCCCCCCCCCCCAAAAAAAATGTGAGCACCAGCCGCCGTTGCATTGGTGTATTATTGTCTAAACTAATAATATGTATAGTTGAAAGATATATATATATATATCCCATCTAGGAATCTATATTACACAAAAGGACCAACCAATTATATATTAAGAGGGTGGTTGAAATGAATAAATCTATTATTTATATATTCGTAGCATCACATTATGTGACAGGGACCAGTAAGGTCATAGGTCATGCAGATGTTACCTTGCAGCATTTTTGTACCCCACTGTATTATATGTTGGACTCTGTAACTCTATCATGCTACCCATTTTTAAACATGTTATTACCACCTACCACTGTTTTAGGAACTGACGCCACCTTTAATGTGTATTCCTATTTGTATGTATATGGAAATTATGTGTGTAATTTTGTTATTTACGGAAAATATTAAATATCTCAATCTCCACCATTGTATTAATTTCAGTGCTTCGTTCAAAGTCCCACCCTCTTGCTCCTAATTTTAACAATATCATTGTCGGGGATCATGGAGGTACATCACCTTACCAGGCCATGGCCTCATTTAAAGATCCAATGTTTCCCCTCCCCCCTTTCCCCAATTTTTGCAATGATATATTAGGACTATACCCCTAGCTGTCAATACAGAATACAGGGATATCTCATCAGCAGAATCTTAGACTAATCTTAGACTAATCTGTGTGAAAAAGATTTAATAAAAATATGTGATGGACGCTTATTGAGAAAGAGAATGTCTAGAGCAGTGATGGCGAACCTTGGCACCCCAGATGTTTTGGAACTACGTTTCCCATGATGCTCAACTACACTGCAGAGTGCATGAGTATAATGGGAAATGTAGTTCCAAAACATCTGGGGTGCCAAGGTTCTCCATCACTGCTCTAGAGGGTTAATCCTAAAACCAGAGGTGAGTATATCTCTGCATGTCTTACCTGTATGGTATTGGTCAGATCAAACTTATGATGATAAAAGGTTAACCGGCATGGGAGAGATACAAGTCATTTCAGTTTATTTGCTGTGTAGTGATTTTGGAATTGCAAGGGATTTCCCACTTGTCATTCGCTTCCATATATCATTTTATATTCCCATAAAGGCACCAGCACAAGGAATCTGGGAGGGGCGGAGTTCCACCCACAGCCTGATCCTCAAAGCGCCCCGCAGACGGCCATTCAAAGAGGGGCTCTTGTCCAATGCGGCCGCATAGCCACAAACTAGTGCCCAATCACATAACTGGGAACCACAATGGCCAGCAGCGGTCGGGGAATCAGACAGCAAACAATAAAAAAACAGTATAGCAAGGATAACAGTGCAAGCAATACATAAAAAGCAAACATAGAATATATCTTAATGTCTTAAGAATTGTCCTTTTTGAGCCACAACTATGCCATAATAGGACACACTAGAAGAAGAAAAGGGGGGGGATTAGAAAAGGAGAGGAAAAACTGGAACCTCAAATGGACATGTAGGTCAATATTGAAGTTACATAATAGTAAAATAGGGCGACAACCCAAATAAATGCCCTATATTGACTGCTCTACTGACACCATCCTCTGCTCTACTGACACCGTCCACGGCTCTACTGACACCGTCCACTGCCCTACTGACACCGTCCACGGCTCTACTGACACCATCCACTGCTCTACTGACACCATCCACTGCCCTACTGACACCGTCCACTGCTCTACTGACACCATCCACTGCTCTACTGACACCATCCACTGCCCTACTGACACCGTCCACTGCCCTACTGACACTGTCCACTGCTCTACTGACACCATCCACTGCCCTACTGACACCGTCCACTGCCCTACTGACACCATTCACTGCCCTACTGACACCATCCACTGCCCTACTGACACCGTCCACTGCTCTACTGACACCGTCCACTGCTCTACTGACACCGTCCACTGCTCTACTGACACCGTCCACTGCCCTACTGACACCATCCTCTGCCCTACTGACACCATCCACTGCCCTACTGACACCGTCCACTGCTCTACTGACACTGTCCTCTGCTCTACTGACACCATCCACTGCTCTACTGACACCATCCATTGCTCTACTGACACCATCCACTGCTCTACTGACACCGTCCACTGCTCTACTGACACCATCCACTGCTCTACTGACACCAATCTCTGCCCTACTGACACCGTCCACTGCTCTACTGGCCCCAATCTCTGCCCTACTGACACCGTCCACTGCTCTACTGACACCATCCACTGCCCTACTGACACCGTCCTCTGCTCTACTGACACCGTCCACTGCTCTACTGACACTGTCCACTGCCCTACTGACACCGTCCTCTGCTCTACTGACACTGTCCACTGCCCTACTGACACCGTCCACTGCTCTACTGACACCATCCACTGCCCTACTGACACCGTCCTCTGCTCTACTGACACCGTCCACTGCTCTACTGACACTGTCCACTGCCCTACTGACACCGTCCTCTGCTCTACTGACACTGTCAACTGCTCTACTGACACCGTCCACTGCTCTACTGACACCGTCCACTGCTCTACTGACACCGTCCACTGCTCTACTGACACCGTCCACTGCTCTACTGACACCGTCCACTGCCCTACTGACACCGTCCACTGCTCTACTGAGACCGTCCTCTGCTCTACTGACACCATCCACTGCTCTACTGACACCGTCCACTGCTCTACTGAGGCCGTCCTCTGCTCTACTGACACCATCCACTGCTCTACTGACACCGTCCACTGCTCTACTGAGACTGTCCTCTGCTCTACTGACACCATCCACTGCTCTACTGACACCGTCCACTGCTCTACTGAGACCGTCCTCTGCTCTACTGACACCGTCCACTGCTCTACTGACACCGTCCACTGCTCTACTGAGACTGTCCTCTGCTCTACTGACACCATCCACTGCTCTACTGACACCGTCCACTGCTCTACTGAGACTGTCCTCTGCTCTACTGACACCATCCACTGCCCTACTGACACCGTCCACTGCTCTACTGACACCGTCCACTGCTCTACTGACACCGTCCACTGCTCTACTGACACCGTCCACTGCTCTACTGACACCGTCCACTGCCCTACTGACACCGTCCACTGCTCTACTGACACCGTCCACTGCTCTACTGAGACCGTCCTCTGCTCTACTGACATCATCCACTGCTCTACTGACACCGTCCACTGCTCTACTGACACCGTCCACTGCTCTACTGACACCGTCCACTGCTCTACTGACACCGTCCACTGCTCTACTGAGACTGTCCTCTGCTCTACTGACATCATCCACTGCTCTACTGACACCGTCCACTGCTCTACTGAGGCCGTCCTCTGCTCTACTGACACCATCCACTGCTCTACTGACACCGTCCACTGCTCTACTGAGACTGTCCTCTGCTCTACTGACACCATCCACTGCTCTACTGACACCGTCCACTGCTCTACTGAGACCGTCCTCTGCTCTACTGACACCGTCCACTGCTCTACTGACACCGTCCACTGCTCTACTGAGACTGTCCTCTGCTCTACTGACACCATCCACTGCTCTACTGACACTGTCCACTGCTCTACTGACACCGTCCACTGCTCTACTGACACTGTCCACTGCTCTACTGACACCGTCCACTGCTCTACTGAGACTGTCCTCTGCTCTACTGACACCATCCACTGCTCTACTGACACCGTCCACTGCTCTACTGAGACTGTCCTCTGCTCTACTGACACCATCCACTGCTCTACTGACACCGTCCACTGCTCTACTGAGACTGTCCTCTGCTCTACTGACACCATCCACTGCCCTACTGACACCGTCCACTGCTCTACTGACACCGTCCACTGCTCTACTGACACCATCCACTGATATACTGACACCGTCCACTGCTCTACTGACACCATCCTCTGCTCTACTGACACCGTCCACTGCTCTACTGACACCGTCCACTGCCCTACTGACACCATCCACTGCTCTACTGACACCATCCTCTGCTCTACTGACACCGTCCACTGCTCTACTGACACCGTCCACTGCCCTACTGACACCGTCCACTGCTCTACTGACACCGTCCACTTTTAAGGTTGGCTAAGTTCATAATTTTACAGCAACATTTCTTTTATTATATTTTTTTAAGCTTTCCTTACTATTTAGTTAGGCCTCGCTAGTTAATAAAAAGAAAAGAAGGGTGCTGAATCCTGGTGATTGTTAATCTCTTTCATGTAGTTCAGGTAGATCTCCACCTCTCAAAGGTTGCCTATCTCTGATGTAAAGCTGTGATAAACAAAAGGTAATGACAATGTGCATAAACAATGGGAGCCTTGCAAAGGACAGTTTATCACATTTTGCCCGGAGTGACACTTTAGGGGAAGCCTTGCTGCTGCTATTGCTGCAAAAAAAATAAATAATTACCAGGAATAAAGGCCCTATCACATGAAATAAAGAACAATGTACCCCCAAAATTAACTGAAAATTCAAATCCTGCTCCCCTGAAACAAATCCCCATTTGCAATGGACGGGGCTGCAGCTTTCCTAAAAGAAGGTGCCGCAGTTTCCCGCGAGTTTATTAGATAGTTTACTTTTTTGCTAAAACTTGAAACAATTTTCCAGAATGGGCCGGTGGGAACCCCCTGCAGCTACAGCCAGGAAATGACTATGCGGCCTTCAGAAGAATTCAGTCCGACCGGTGATTATAGGCTTATTATTGGCTTTACTGTATCTCTTTTTCTCACGTTGAGTGCGATTTACTATATGTTCTCCAAGAGGATGCCTCTGCTTCCGGCTGGCCGCTTCGCCAGGACCCCCACGCTGGAATCTCACGATCGCTTCTGAGCGGAACGGGAATATTTTATTTACTTTGGGCCCATGTATGGAGTAGATGGAGCGCTCACAGCGGGGGGCTCATTCACAGGATGGGGAACAAAGGGCAGGATGCGGAGGGGAGGCTGAGTGTCTCTCCCATGCAGGAAACGCACAATGGCGTCCGCTACGGGGGGGAACCGGGAGATGAGGGTCGGAGAAAGGTGGGGGGATAGGAAGACGCTTCACCAGGAAATCATGTCTTCTCCTTACTATTTCCTCAACATTCCTGTTCTGTTACATTGTATCTAATTCTTCCAGAGTATTTCCTCTGAGGCTTTAAGGGCTCGATCACACCTGAGCGATTGATGCGACTTTTCAGTAGGGTTTCAACACTCGACAGTGTGAATGTAGCTTAACCACTTCAACTCTTGAATGTTTTACCCCCTTCATGACCAGGCCATTTTTTGCTATTCAGCGCTGCGCTACTTTAACAGGTCATTGCTCGGTCAGGCAACCCTGTACACAAAAGAAATTTATATTATTATACAGGATTTAAATAATTTCTTTTTCACACAAATAGAGCTTTCTTTTGGTGGTATTTGATCACCTCTGTGTTTTGTTTTTTTTTTTATTATTATTATATACACAAAAAAAAGACTGAAAATTTTGAAAAAAAAAATAAAAAATGTTTTACTTTCTGCTATAAAACTTATCGAATAAAAAAAAAAAAAAAGTCTTCACTGCTCTTCTTGTTCTTCTTCTTCTTCAGATTTTGGCCAAAATGTATTCTGCTGCATGTACTAAAATTTGATATGCGGTGTAGGAGCTGAATCCCCCAATAATTCACTAATAAGAGAAAAATATTAATAATTATCTAAAATATGTAATGAATTTGCTGAAACGAGTGACTAATGTTTTATAGTGTCCAGTATTTAATTGAAATTAGTCACTCGTATAACACGCACACGCTATTTGACCCCGATCTTCAGGGTGGAAAAAGTGTGTGTTATATGTCAATAAATCCCGTATTTAATGTCTATAGAAAGCGCAATGTGAACTATATATTTGAATATGGCTCCTATGATTGATCTCCTGCAGCATCCTGGGAAATGTGACGGGGGTTTTCCCAGGGGACTGCGAAGCAGCACTCTCTTTACATCCATTCAAAGTGCAGGATTGATAGGTGATAGGTGTGGGGAGGCGGGGAGGGCCCAGAAGTGCGGGCAGCGGCAGCCATAGGTGTGGGGAGGCGGGGAGGGCCCAGAAGTGCGGGCAGCGGCAGCCATAGGTGTGGGGAGGCGTGGAGGGCCTGGAGGTGCGGGGAGGGCCCGGCGGTGCGGGGAGCGGCAGCCATAGGTGTGGGGAGGGGGGAAGGGCCAGAGGTGCGGGGAGCGGCAGCCATAGGTGTGGGGAGGTGGGAAGGGCCCAGAGGTGCGGGGAGCGGCAGCCATAGCTGTGGGGAGGCGGGAAGGGCCCGGCGGTGCGGGGAGCGGCAGCCATAGGTGTGGGGAGGTGGGAAGGGCCAGAGGTGCGGGGAGCGGCAGTCATAGGTACGGGGAGGGCCCGGCGGTGCGGGGAGCGGCAGCCATAGGTGTGGGGAGGTGGGGAGGGCCCGGAGGTGTGAGGAGCGGCAGCCATAGGTGTGGGGAGGGGGGAAGGGCCAGAGGTGCGGGGAGCGGCAGCCATAGGTGTGGGGAGGTGGGAAGGGCCCAGAGGTGCGGGGAGCGGTAGCCATAGGTGTGGGGAGGTGGGAAGGGCCCAGAGGTGCGGGGAGCGGCAGCCATAGGTGTGGGGAGGTGGGAAGGGCCAGAGGTGCGGGGAGCGGCAGCCATAGGTGTGGGGAGGCGGGGAGGGCCCGGAGGTGCGGGGAGCGGCAGCCATAGGTGTGGGGAGGCGGGGAGGGCCAGAGGTGCGGGGAGCGGCAGCCATAGGTGTGGGGAGGGGGGAAGGGCCAGAGGTGCGGGCAGCGGCAGCCATAGGTGTGGGGAGGTGGGAAGGGCCCAGAGGTGCAGGGAGCGGCAGCCATAGGTGTGGGGAGGTGGGAAGGGCCCAGAGGTGCGGGGAGCGGCAGCCATAGGTGTGGGGAGGCGGGGAGGGCCAGAGGTGCGGGGAGTGGCAGCCATAGGTGTGGGGAGGCGGGGAGGGCCCGGAGGTGCGGGGAGTGGCAGCCATAGGTGTAGAGTTGCCACCTCATCCCTTTAAACCCGAACACCTTTGAATTACACGGGTTCTGAGCCTAATTAAATGCAGATAGGGCACCAAGTGATTTTAATTACCACCTTAATCAGCCACAGAACCTGTGTAATCAATATGTGTTCGGGTTTAAAGGGATAAGGTGGCAACCATACATAGGTGTGGGGAGGCGGGGAGGGCCAGGAGGTGCGGGGAGTGGCAGCCATAGGTGTGGGGAGGTGGGGAGGGCCCAGAGGTGCGGGGAGCGGCAGCCATAGGTGTGGGGAGGCGGGGAGGGCCCAGAGGTGCGGGGAGCGGCAGCCATAGGTGTGGGGAGGCACCTCCCGGGCACCTTTATGGAGGGAGCTGAAACTTCCAGTTGCCAAGCGACAGCCAAGAAACCTTAAAGTGGTTGTAAAACCTAGGACAAAAAAAACAAAAAACCTGCAAGACAAAGGCATAATGAGCTAGTATGCATAGCATACTAACTCATTATGAATTAATTACCATGAGATCGAAGCCCCTGCAGCCGCCCTCATACAGGTGAGCCGTATTATAGGATTACCTGTAGCAAAAAGTGTGTTGTGAGGGTTTACAACCACTTTAAGGATTTAGAGAAGATCTGTAAAGAAGAGTGGACCAAAATCCCTCCTGAGATGTGTGCAAACCTGGTCACCAAATACAAGAAACGTCTGACCTCTGTGATCGCCAACAAGGGTTTCTCCACCAAGTACTAAGTCATGTTTTGCTGGGGGATCAAATACTTATTTTACTCACTGAACTGCAACTCAATTTATAGCATTTGTTTTTTTTCTGGATTTTTGGTTGATATTCTGTCTCTATGATTTAAAATGCACCTATGATAAAAATTATATAGACCCCTCATTTCTTTGTAAGTGGGCAAACTTACACAATCTGCAGGGGATCAAATCATTATTTTCCCCCACTGATCACAAACTGATCATCCATCGATAATAGATTATACATTGATTAAATACCGATCGCATATATCGATCATAGATTTATCTAAAGATAACACACTATTATGTTCTGCTAAAACATTGCTCATACATTAATATATAGACCACACACCAATCACACATTGGTCAAACATCAATCACATTCCAAACACTGATCATTCGTCAATCACACACTTTTACATTTTTTCTTATTTTTATTTTTTTTTTAATGTTAAAGAACATCAAAGGAGAAATTGAAACCTGCAAAGGTAAGTGGGAACACCTAAAACTGCCACTGGGGCAGGAACAGAACCAGAGAGACTGACTAACCGGGTTCCACAAGTAATGAAAAAATATGACTTTTGGATGGACCCACCCTTTTTTTTTTTGGCCGGATTTTATGGGAAGGCAGCAGAGGCCATGGTCTCGGGAAGAAACATTTTTAGGAGTGCAGAGAAATTCCTAATTTATAATGTGGCTCCTTTTTATTTTTGATACTTTTCCACACTTCATACAATGTGCGGGGATCTGTGCGGTCAGTTAAAGCGACCCAGAGCAGTATGTTGCCAACCTCCTGTCGCATTTTTTTTTTTTACTGACAAAACATGGCAAATTTACTGACGGAGCACATTTTTAAAGCGTTTGTAAACCGATGGGTGCCTTTTTTTTTCTGCAAAAAAAAAAACGAGGTCTATGGAGACGAAACGCGTCGGACAGGACTCCACTGCCGCCATTCGTTTTTAAGAAAAGCGCTGTTTTTATGTAAGTTTTCCAACTTCATTAAATTCATTATGTAAAATATGGGACAATCAGCGCAAACAGATAAAACGTAGGTAAATGCAAGCTGAGCACTTTAGGTAATCACATATGCCTAAAACGTATAATAAAAGATGGGGTGAGTGCAGCACAATCAATTGCGCTGCACTTACCCCATCTTCCATTAAATTCATTGCGCATTTTTACGGAATTACGCTATGTGGCCCTTTTTGTTCTCCCCATATTGAATTCATCTGCTATATCCACGTTCACCTGGTTACCATTCCTATGAGGAACATCAATACTACCACCCACTATCCTGCGAGTTCCCCTTGGACTCTTTTTAGGGTCCCAGTGTCCAGTTCCATTGGTTGCTCATACAACACAAGCCTGTTTGACCCACAGAACATATGTTCTCGTGGGGTCAAACGTTGCGGTAAGCCTCCCTAAGTTCGGTGGTGGCATTTTTCACTCCAAGTCTCCACATCTTGTCCACCGTTATGATTTTAACATGAAGTTTTTGTAGAATTACATTTTGACCAAAAATTTTTTTAAATTTTTTTAAAAAATTTTTTTCACTTGAACTTTCCTTGGACACGTATCACCAGTCGCTGGGTTTACTCGTATTTGTATTTTCATTTTTGTTTTTTCTTATTAGTGATTATTGGGGCTCATTACCCATTTGTTTCACATGTACTGTTGCATTATGCTTCACATATAATAAGAGCTACACTTTTTGTATCCATTTCCATTGCATTTATCCGATTAGCTGCGTCAGCTGCTATTTCTCTTAGGCAGCGCAGAATTATTTGTCACATTACGGTCAGTTAAAGTGACCCAGAGCAGTATGTTGCCAACCTCCTGTAGCATCATTTTTTTTACTGACTAAACATGGCAAATTTACTGACGGAGCGCGTTTGTAAACTGATGGGTGCCTTTTTTTTCTGCAAATTAAGCAAAAGTAGGGTGCTACTCCCCAATATGATCAGAAGATTCTTGACAGCTGACCTGCAGGTAAAGGGTTATTGTGCTAGTATGCATTGCATACTAGCACATTATGTGAAACTTACCTGAAAACAAAGCATTCCAGTGACGCAATGTCATCGCTGGAGGCCCCTTCCATCTTCACCCGTCTTACTTCCGGGGGGGTCCGCGGACTCCGGCTGTGTGACTGGCTGTGTGTTGAGTTATTTTGAGGGGACAGCAAATTTACACTGTTATACAAGCTGTACACTCACTACTTTACATTGTAGCAAAGTATCATTTCTTCAGTGTTGTCACATGAAAAGATAAAAGAATATAACATTTACAAAAATGTGAAGGGTGTACTCACTTATGTGAGATACTGTAGTAAATATCTCCTAAACGGCGCACGTTTAGTAGATATTTACAGTACCTATTAGGTAAGCCTTATTCTAGGCCCACCTGTAGGTACAAGTAAAGGACTGAATTTACAACCACTTTAAAAAACGAATGCCCTGTACACACGACTGGTTTTGCCATCGGAATAAACTCTGAAGGTTTTTTCTGACAGAGGTCCGACGGAATTCCGCTCAAGCGGTCTTGCATACACGCGGTCACACCAAATTCCGACCGTCCAGAACGCGGTGACGTACAACACGAACGACGGGACTAGAAAACGGAAGTTCAACAGCCAGTAGCCAATAGCTTCCGTCTCGTACTTGCTTCAGAGCATGCGTCGTTTTTGGTGCGTCGGAACAGCATACAGACGAGCGTTTTTTTCCGATAGGTATTGGTTCCGTCGGAAAAATCTAGAACATGTTCTCTATCTAAGTCCGTCTGAATTTTCCACAGAAAAAGTCCAATGGGGCGTACACACGATCGGAATATACGATGAAAAGCTCCCATCGAACTCTTTCTGGCGGAAATTCCGTTCGTGTGTACGCGGCATGAGACAATTAATATTTAGCCACTTGTTTACTGGAAACTTTTACCCTCTTCCTGCCCAGGTCATGCAACACTGTACCCGTATGAAAATATATATTTTTTCATACAAATAGAGCTTTCTTTTGGTGCTATTTAATCACCACTGGGGTTTACTGGTGGGCACTGATTGGCAGCACTGATGGGCATTTATTGGTAGTACTGGTGGACACTGAGTGGCAGCACTGATGGGCATTTATTGGTAGAACTGGTGGACACTGATTGGCAGTACTGATGGGCATTTACTGGTAGCACTGGTGGGCACTGATTGGCAGCACTGATGGGCATTTAGTGGTAGCACTTGTGGACACTGATTGGCAGCACTGATGGGCATTTATTGGTAGCACTGGTGGGCACAGATTGGCAGCACTGGTGGACATTTATTGGTAGCACTGGTGGGCAATGATTGGCAGCACTGGTGGACATTTATTGGTAGTACCGGTAGACACTGATTTGAAGCACTGATGGGCATTTATTGGTAGTACTGGTGGACACTGATTGGCAGTACTGATGGGCATTTATTGGTAGCACCGGTGGGCACTGATTGGCAGCACTGATGGGCATTTATTGGTAGTACTGGTGGACACTGATTGGCAGCACTGATGGGCATTTATTGGTAGCACTGGTGGGCACTGAATAGCAGCACTGGTAGGCACTGTTGGTACTGCACTGATTATCAGTGCACATGTCCCTTTTAGGGAAGCCGGTTATCGGCTCTCTTCTCCTCTCCTCATGCTGTCAGCGTGAGGAAAGGAGTGCCGATAACCGGCTTGTGTTTACATTGTGACCAGCTGTGATTGGACACAGCTGATCACGTGATAAAGAAACGCTGACTGGCGCTTTACCTTAATTTGTGATCGGTAGTGTTCTCCGGGACACTGCGATCACAGAGCGCGCCGCCCACGCCCCCCTCCCCCCGCTGTGGGCGCGATTACGGGAGGACGTCATATGATGGCCTCCCAGAACTAGCCGGCCGCGCTGTAGCCGCCATTCGCCTATAGCGCGATCGGCAAGTGGTTAAACAGTATAAACAGAATATGGAAACACTGACAATTCCCATAACAAGTCATGTGCCTGGTTTACACCTAAAAAAGTCAACACAGCATGACAAATGATCAGCCCCTGATATTTAGACAGTTGTAAAAAATCACAGATTTGTATAAACTGTCTGCAAATTTACTGACAGTTGGTAACCCTGACCCAGGGGGAGATATGTTGGTAGTTCAGCCCGCTCATACTATGTGCTCTGGGGATTATTGTAGAGTTTCCGAGGGCTGGTGGCTGAACAGATCTCACCCTGAGCTTTGGCTGCTGTTCAGCCGAGGGGCACCAGGGACGGCTTGTTACACCAACGTGGCGTGTAAATTGGCTGCGTTGGTTGCAGCTCTGGAACGCTTTCATCCATCCCTGACCCGAGAGCTAATAATCTGCAGATGGTCCTTTGTTACAGGATAATGAGAGTAATCTGCATTTCCGCATTACTGAGCATCGGCCATTTATTTCTGCCTCATCAGAGCGCATACCGCGGGCACAGAGAGGGACCGAAATAGCCGAGTCCTAGTACATGTAGTGTTCACTTTTGCATAGCTCCAACGTATGGTGTGGCGCTGTAGAGAGAGAGCCCTGAGCAAACCGCTTTGGTCTTTGCACCAGAGGAGCTGACACTTTAATGTCAAACCACCGTCACATAATATTATTATCATAATACATTTATATAACTCTGACATATACCATAGTGTTGTACAGAAAACACTAAGCCAGTCATATCAGAATCTGTACCAGAGGAGCTTACACTCTAATGTCCCCTCCCCCACAGTCACATAGTATTATTATAATACATTTACAGTATCTCACAAAAGTGTAAATCTTTTCTTCTATCTTTTCATGTGACAACACTGAAGAAATGACACTTTGCTACAATGTAAAGTAGTGAGTGTACAGCTTGTATAACCGTGTAAATTTGCTGTCCCCTCAAAATAACTCAACACACAGCCATTAATATCTAAACGGCTGGCAACAAAAGTGAGTACACCCCTAAGTGAAAACATAAAAGGAACAAGAACATCCAAACATACCACTGGAAGTTGCCAACATCCCTCGTGAGATCAATAGAGAAGGAAGTACCCCCCCAAGAAATTGGGACTTTAACGGCAACAAATATGCAAAAGTACAAAAATACAAATTTTATGAAATAAATATACATATATACAAATATCAAACCACAAAAAAAAAACAGATGACAAGCAGAAGATGAATTCCCATAAAGTCCAGACAGCCCAACGCGTTTCAGGACACAAACGCCCCTTCATCAGGGGAAAAAATTTTTTTACACTGTGTAAAAATCAAATACATCAATGAGAACAACAAAAATTATTTGTATCATAGGACATACAGCATGAAAATTGCATAGAGGCATACTCTGAATGGTCATCATGTAGTTACACTGCTGGACCGGGGGGGGGGGGGGGCAAAATGGCATCGCAGTCATACACCAAGGATGTCACACGGACACAGATGTACCGAGTGGGCCACCAAGCATCCACACAAGTCCCTACAAGGGTAGCAAAGTGGCACACAAGTGATTACAGGTCGCAAAATTTGTTGAAACGCTCCAAAAACGCACAGCCTGATAAAAGATGGGATAAAAGAAGAAAAAGAACGATATTTTGCATATAGGAAGGGTGTGTGTATATTGGACTGCACCACATCGACCAAAAAATGTTCATATATCTATATCAATACCTTATTGAAATCCACACTAGGGGTAGGGCAGGAGAGCCACAGTAGTCAAGGGGAAAAAAGAGAGAGACACCCATGCCAATCTTCAAGTAGAAATGTGAATCTATGAGGAAATAGGAAGGAAAAAATAAAAAAAATTCTCACAAGAAACCCCGACATCGTTCAGTGCAGATCATGTCAGAGGAATTCATCCTCCACAAACATGAAACCCACTGAAAACGGAAGGATAAAAAAGTTGCTCAGCAAGAGCTTAATGAAACAGACAGCCTACCTGGAGAAGTTGTTTTGAGCATAAGGTGACTCTCTCCATGTGAACCGTGGGGCGTCAGATGCATGCTCCCGCCATCATTAGCAAGTGACAGGGCATGCACAGCTGACGCCGGCTTTATGTGAATAGACCGATGCGGCATTGGGCGTGATGACATCAGCACACGTCACGCCTCATGTCTCCAGACCTAAACCCTATTGAGCATCTGTGGGACATCCTCAAACAGAAGGTGGAGGAGCGCAAGGTCTCTATCATCCACCAGCTCCGTAATGTCCTCATGGAGGAGGGGAAGAGGACTCCAGTGACAACCTGTGAAGCTCTGGTGACCTCCATGCCCAAGAGGGTTAAGGCAGTGCTGGAAAATAATGGTGGCCACAGAAAATATTGACACTTTGGGCCCAATTTGGACATTTTCACTGAGAGGTGTACTCACTTTTGTTGCCAGCAGTTTGGACATTAATGGCTGTGTGTTGAGTTATTTTGAGGGGACAGAAAATTTACACTGTTATACACAGGGTTGTCTTTTCGCATGGGCACGCTGGGCAGTTGCCCGGTGGCCCCACCTGCCCAGCGACCCCTAGCCAAGTGTGTCTGTTTGTATAACCAAAACAATGGCCGCCAGCCAGCGCTGCGGCTGTCCGAGTTTCCGCCCGCTGAATCACGACTCACTATTGACTGACTGTCAGTCTGTCAGGTGACGTCACGTGAGACGGCCGCTACTGTTGCTTATGGGAGTTGTAGTCTGCGGCGGCGGCTGCGTGCTCAAGCTCCCTGCTCCCGGGGGGGGGGGGGGGGTGGAGTCAGTCACTCTGAGGAGAGCAGCGCAGCCAGCCTACTGCGTGCTACAACTCCCATCGCCGCCGCGCCGCGGTCGGATATTTTGCCTGCCTCTGCCACAGGAAGCGGTAGGTAAATCAAGAAATAAAGGAGTTGTTTTACTGGGCAAATACTGTGGCAGTGGCAAGAGTGGGTAAATTACAAAAAAAAAAACCCTGATACTTGACATTTCTGTTCTTCTGTCCAGTAATCCAGCCTTCAGTATCCCTGAATATTAGTGCGCTTTTCTCCTCCTTCTCCATCCCAATCCCCACTACTGGTTTATTACTTTGATAGGATGCTCCATACATTTTTGCAATTCGACTGTACTGTTATATACAGTTTTAGATTGATCAAAACTATGTAATTATGAGGGCCTACGTAAACGAACCAATCAATCTGTATCAAACATGCCCTATATAGATCTATAGTTGTTAGTAGGTCTAAAGTAGATTGTGCTCAGAATATGATTTGTATGGTTATTCTGGTCCTGGGGTATTGTTTTGTATTTTTATTTTTTTTTTATATTTCACAGGTCCTAGGGTACTGTTTTTTTTTTTAATTGTCTTTGCCCAGCTCCTTTACCTTCTGCATGTCCCAGGGGGTACTTTTTTTTACCTTATACCGGTCTTGGGATACAGTGTTTTATTACCTTCCATAAGTCCTGGGGTGCGTGATTGTGTAGACAGGGCCTCAGTGCACTGTATTGCCCGGGGGCCTATAATGCTCTTAAGATGACCATGTTATACAAGCTGTACACTCACTACTTTACATTGTAGCAAAGTGTCATTTCTTCAGTGTTGTCACATGAAAAGATAGAAGAAAATATTTACAAAAATGCGAGGGGTGTACTCAGTTTTGTGAGATACTGTATATAGCTCTGACATATACCGCAGCGCTGTACAGAGTGCACTGATCCAGTCACATCAGTTTCTGTACCAGAGGAGCTTACACTTTAAATTCCCACCACCAGCTCAAAGACAAACTCACCTAGAGCCCAGAGCGAACATGCCAAACTGCGACCCCCCCCAAAATGTAGGAGCATTATGTGTCAGCAAACCCCCCCCCCCATTAAA
This sequence comes from Lithobates clamitans, assembly GCA_037952925.1. Lineage (NCBI taxonomy): Eukaryota > Metazoa > Chordata > Amphibia > Anura > Ranidae > Lithobates > Lithobates clamitans. Next base: position 264,123 of record JBBGZY010002148.1, read on the forward strand.
GAACTCCTCCTTCCTAGCACTAATCCTTTACCCCTCAAATTTCCCATACAAGTACGAATCCCTCCCCCCCCGAATTTCCCCTCTTAGCACATATGTTTCCCAACAATCATCCCTACGAGCACAAATCCCCTCCTAAAAAAAGACACACAAAGCATACCACCCCCCCCCCCCCCTTCCCCAAAATTACCACTCATAGTAGCACGCCTCCACAAATTTCCCCTCCTAGGGCAATTCTTACCTCCTGACACCCCCCAAAAAAAATTCTCCCACACATCATAAATTCCCTCCCCCCCAAATCTCTTTGTGATGCCCCCTGCATCTCACATGATACCACAGTGCCCAGGACAGCCTCCCTCCTGCCCACCCCTTGTCCCGGCCCGGTACAGAGAAAACTAAAACCAGTCACATCAGTCCTCCCACAGTCACACACTATTATTATTATTATACGTTTATATACAGTGCCTTGAAAAAGTATTCACACCCCTTGAAATTTTCCACACTTTGTCATGTTACAACCAAAAACGTAAATGTATTTTATTGGGATTTTATGTGATAGACCAACACAAAGTGGCACATAATTGTGAAGTGGAAGGAAAATGATAAATGGTTTTCAACATTTTTTTACAAATAAATATGTGAAAAGTGTGGGGGGCATTTGTATAGCGCCCCCCGGAGTCAATACTTTGTAGAACCTCCTTTTACTCTGATACCCCTAACTAAAATCTAGTGGAACCAATTGCCTTCAGAAGTCACCTAATTAGTAAATAGAGTCCCCCTGTTTGTAATTTAGTCTCAGTATAAATACAGCTGTTCTGTGAAACCCTCAGAGGTTTGTTAGAGAACCTTAGTGAACAAACAGCTTTATGAAGGCCAAGGAACACACCAGACAGGTCAGGGATAAAGTTGTGGAGAAGTGTAAAGCAGGGTTAGGTTATAAAGAAATCTCCCAAGCTTTGAACATCTCACGGAGCTCTGTTCAATCCATCATCCGAAAATGGAAAGAGTATGGCACAACTGCAAACCTACCAAGACATGGCCGTCCACCTAAACTGACCGGCCGGGCAAGGAGAGCATTCATCAGAGAAGAGCCAAGAGGTCCATGGTAACTCTGGAGGAGCTGCAGAGATCCACAGCTCAGGTGGGAGAATCTGTCCACAGGACAACTATTAGTCGTGTTCTCCACAAATCTGCCCTTTATGGAAGAGTGACAAGAAGAAAGACATTGGTGAAAGAAAGTCATAAGAAGTCCCATTTGCAGTTTGTGAGAAGCCATGTGGCAAACATGTGGAAGAAGGTGCTCTGGTCAGATGAGAACAAAATTTTACTTTTTGGCCTAATAGCAAAACACTATGCGTGGGGGGAAAACTAGCACCGCACATCACCCTGAACACACCATCCCCACCGTGAAACATGGTGGTGGCAGCATCATGTGGTGGGGATGCTTTTCTTCTGCAGGGACAGGGAAGCTGGTCAGAGTTGATGGGAAGATGGATGGAGCCAAATACAGGACAGGACAATCTTAGAAGAAAACCTGTTAGAGTCTGCAAAAGACTTGAGACTTGGGCGGAGGTTCACCTTCCAGCAGGACAACGACCCGAAACATACAGCCAGAGCTACAATGGAATGGTTTAGATCAAAGCATATTCATGTGTTAGAATGGCCCAGTCACAGTCCAGACCTAAATCCCATTGAGAATCTGTGGCAAGATTGAAAATTGCTGTTCACAGACGCTCTCCATCCAGTCTGACAGAGCTTGAGATATTTTGCAAAGAAGAAGAATGGGCAAAAATGTCCCTTTTTAGATGTGCAAAGCTGGTAGAGACATACCCAAAAAGACTTGCAGCTGTAATTGCAGAGAAAGGCGGTTCTACAAAGTATTGACTCCGGGGGGCGCCGCACAAATGTACCCCCCCCCCCCCCACACACACTTTTCACATATTTATTTGTAAAAAATGTTGATAACCATTTATCATTTTCCTTCCACTTCAAAATTATGTGCCACTTTGTGTTGGTCTATCATATAAAATCACAATAAAATACAATTACGTTTCTGGTTGTAACCAGGGGCGGACTGACCATTCGGGCACTCGGGCACTGCCCGAGGGCCAAATGCCACTAAGGGGTCCCATCAGGGTGTCCAGCTTCAATAAAACCAGGGACAGTATGTAAAAATCTGTGTTTTTAAACAAAAAATCCCAAGATTATAACTGCCCCACCTCTCCAGTGCCTTTTCAGTGTGTGTATGTGTATTCTGTGTGTGTATTCTGTGTGTGTATATTGGGTGTCTGTGTGTGTATACTGTATGTGTGTGTGTTTGTATACTGTATGTGTGTGTGTGTATACTGTATGTGTGTGTATACTGTATGTGTGTTTGTATACTGTATGTGTGTGTGTGTATACTGTATGTGTGGAAATAATAAAGTTATTCCCGCGCTATCAAAATATGGAAGACGGCTAGAACTGGAAAAGCTGCTTGCACCGATTCGGGTACACACCTGACCTTCAAAGTAAATATGTATAAATGGGTGGTGCTGCGCTAATCCTCACTAAACAAACATGTGTTATAAAGGTGAATAAAAGATCTTAGAGTCAAATCTTATATCATAAACCAAATACAAGAAATATTGATAAAAACGTGATAAGTGACACTTAACCAACAGATATAACTAATCCAATAGAAATAATAAAAAAATGAACATATTTTCACGTATATGATGTAATAATTTTTTTTATTATTTCTATTGGATTAGTTATATCTGTTGGTTAAGTGTCACTTATCACGGTTTTATTAATATTTCTTGTATTTGGTTTATGATATAAGATTTGACTCTAAGATCTTTTATTCACCTTTATGACACATGTTTGTTTAGTGAGGATTAGCGCAGCACCACCCATTTATACTGTATGTGTGTGTATACTGTGTGGCCCCATAATCCATTGCCTGGGGACCCCATAATCTCCTATTGCTCGGGGGCCCCATAATCTTCTCCGGTTGCCCAGGGGCCCCATAATCTCCTGTTGCCCAGGGGCCCCATGAGTTGTCAGTCCGCCCCTGGTTGTAACATGATAAAATGTGGGAAATGTCAAGGGGTATGAATACTTTTTCAAGGCACTGAAGCTCTGACATATACCGCAGTACTGTACAGAGAAAACTAAACAAGTCACATCCGTCTCTGTACCAGAGCATAGCTCCCAACTGTCCCTGATTTTGAGGGACTGTCCCTGATTTGGAGCAATGTCCCTCTGTCCCTCATTCCTCCTCATTTGTCCTTCATTTTGGTCTGATCTATATAGATGTATATAAAATGCACTTTTTATCTATCAAAAAGTTTTTCCAGTGCTAAACCTTTCATCTGATTTCTAAATTGCTGCATTTGTAAATTCCAAAAGCCAATATAAAGAAATAGTAGTGGTAAAAAAAGCAATTGTGGGTTTAACCAATCTTGTTTTTTTTGTACAATTCTCCTTTAAGGGGGCGTGACTAGGGGTGTGTCCTATGTCTGCATACTTTTGCTGATAGGTGTCCCTCATTCCCATCTCAAAAAGTTGGGAGGTATGCCAGAGGAGCTTACACTCTAATGTCCCCACTTCTTGCTTCAGTGCCCCTTTAAATATAGAAGTTTACAAGAGGGTGGGTGGGGCTCTGGGGATCCTTTTTCTTTCCTGCTTGAGTTATGCGGAGTGGTCGTACGGGGCCTTTGAGACACATCGGGATTTTGATTGAAACACTTTTTCTAGTTAGCTTAGCAGTCCGTTTCTTCACGTGGAACGCGCGGTGTCAGGTTTCCATTCGGGGGAAAAAAGTCCTTCCTGTCTGAGGTGGTGATGCAAGACATTCTGGGTGAGGTTGGGAAGATTCATTGTTTTGAGAAGGACAGGTGGCCGCCGGGGGCCTGGACAAAGGCGTGGAGGCATGTCAGGTCTGCTGTTTGTCAGTCTCTGGGTGTGCAGCTTTCTTTCTGTCCTTAGATTTTTATATACTGTAAGATTGTATTTTAGAAAAAAGGCTGCATGCATGGGTTACATGTGTAATGGTTCCTTAGCCTGAGGCTGTGTTTAGGTGGAGGTTATGGTTTTGTTCAGGTTGGTATATTTAGTTTTCTTTATGTTTTTGCTATGCTGATCTAAGCTATTTTTGTTTATATATTTGTATTTATTTTGTATATATGTAAATATGTTTTTATTATGTTTGTAGGATTTTTAATAAACAAAAAATGTACACTTTAATGCCCCACCACAATCACACACTATTATTTTTTATACATTAATATAGCTCTGACATATACCAAAGTGCTGTACAGAGAACACTGAGCCGGTCACATCAATCTCTGTACCAGAGAAGCTTACACTCTATTGCCCCACCGCAATCACACACTTCTTTTATATTTATGTAGCTCTGCCATAGTGGGGATGGTAGGTGGACACTCTATGGGGAAAATTCTTGATTTCTAAATCTGCGCCGCATCTTGTGTATTGAGGTCACCTCAGAGCCCCCCACAGACTATGTCAGTGCTATACAGTATATTGCATTGTAGTACTCTGATGGCTGTAAGCTGCAATATGTTGGACCGCAGTGGGTTACGGCGCATTTCATAAGCCAACTGGACAATAATTTGGCTCCGCGTCTATTCTAAGATTTCATTCCTTGCCGCTGGAGATAAGAGATGTGATCGGCGAATTCCACAGAGCTTTAAAATGTACTTTCATCAAATAATCATTTTATTATGTCCCTAAATAGACGGATCCAGATGTGTCCTATCTACGCAGAACAGTGCGATTCGTCACCTGATTCGTATTCTATACGGATTGGAGAAATCAGGATTGATTACTCAAGAAGAGCCAAAGTGGCGTCTCTCTTCGCAGCATGATCATCATGAGTAACATTCCTCACTCGTCAATTCTGAGCCCACCAGTCAATGAAAGATTCACTAACAGGCGGATAATCCCAAAGGACACGCTTTCCTCCTGCAGCCAATCAACGTTCAGCCGCAATATACAATCATTTCCACAAGCAGCGTGCCGCATCCCATGTGACTTCCACTTTCCATAATTAGCAGGAGGTGATTGGGTCGGCATCGCCTACATGCGTACGGGAGGGAAATCAGGAAAACTAGAAAATACAAATGGAACCAAATTATTTCCCATCACTGTTCCTGATCCCACTATCAGTCTATTGTGATCCAGCATTGGGGGCGCAGAGTTAGTATTGGGGGGGTATCAAATCTGGTGTTTCACCTACTTATAAGGCTGATCCTGGAAATCTCTATTTATTTATTTTTTTTACAGATTTCATTACTCTATAAAGTTTTTCCTAACTAATTTCTGTAATTTCACTATACAATCTCTTATTGATGTAGCCCCCTCCCCCGGGCAAATTTAGTTCTTGGCTCCTTCTGTAATCAAGGGGAGCAGTGATCGTTTGTTCTGGTCTATTCACGGTCTCACAGTAGGGTGGCCACCTCATCCCTTTAAACCCGAACACATATTAATTACACAGGTTCTGTGGCTGATTAAGGTGGTAATTAAACCTTATGCCTTATCTGCATTTAATTAACCTCAGAACCCGTGTAATTCAAAGGTGTTCGGGTTTAAAGGGATGAGGTGGCAACTCTATCTCACAGGCTGGGAGTTTGATTGCTTCCCCCTGCCTCTCAAAGAAGCTTCCAGAGCTTAAGGCAGGCGATTCAAAACAACCAGCCTGAATATTTACTGGGTTTCAGCCAATCCCTGGGAAAGAGTGTCCAGTAGAAAGCTGGAATGGTGATAGTCTGAGACACTGGAGAGAAGGGTTCCTTCTTTTCAAGGGGGTTCCAGAGCCAGAGGGGCTTCTGCCCTCTGACTGCCCACAGACTAAACAGCTGCTGTTGAAGCATCAGCAGTGCCAGAGCCAAGGCCTGCATGGACTTTCTGATTGCAGAACCACACCAAGGGATCTGGTCCTAGTAGGTACTGTCTCATTCACCGGGCCATGTCTGAAGGAAGCTGGAAGGTGGTAGCCATCCTAGGGACTTGTGAATAGTGTCCTTGAACTGATCCCTGAGACTGGCTAGGGTTCGGGAGGTTGCACTGGATGCTAGCAGTTGTGCTGCAGCGCAAGGTAGCCAGATGCAAGGAATATTTGCCCCATAGTCTTCAACTGTGAGGCCTTAGACTGTGCATTCCTATTATTACAACTAAAGAAAGATTGTGTCAAGATTAAGTGTCAAGTGTTTGGAAGTATCTCATGCCCAAGTTTCCCTCACTTGTTGAAGTTCTGCAAGCAATAAAATACAAAAAGACATACCCTAGACTGGTTTATTGAAGCTCACCTTCCCTCTTCTCACAAGTACATACACGTCAGAAGGCTGTTAGGTCACACAGACTGGCAGAGACCTACAGCATTTGCACATAGGCATGGGTTTGGCATGGTTGTTCACATGCACACATGCCGTGCCAGGTCCTATAGACTTGTGGTGTGTCTGGATATTAATGCAGGATGGAGGTGTGGGAGCCCTGAGGAAGAACTTTTGGGTGGAAGATGACAAGGCCTGTAGGCAAGTTGAATTAGCCAGATAAGTGCTGTCACATTCAGGAGGGTAGGCGTTAATGCCTTCCCCGGTTCTATAGTTTTTGCTGGGTTCTTTTCTGGGTCCGGCCCACTAATCTATCATCATCAACATGTAAAGTCATCTAAACATGGAGTTCGCCCCAAAAACATCAGCACCGGAGTAGGCCTCTGAAGGTCTACAACTGCTTGGACTTCACTTTTGCAGGTATACCGGGGCAACACAAGCCTGTAGTTAGAAGTAGGGATGTTGGAAAGACCCTGTACTTGTATGTTGGACTTTAAAATGTTAACTTTGCCCTTAGCTTAAGTAAAGTATTGAAACGTTTTCCTGGCCTGGTCTGAAGTTACTGAAAGAGGTGTATTGCAAGTAACTGGCACACACAGTTCACCGTGGGGGTCTTAACACATTGGTGTATGAAGACATTGGTGGAATAGTGGAATAATGTGAAGACACAGGTGGTTGCCTAGAGTAATGGAAGTGTAACAGGGGGAGGACAAAGACACAGGAAGGAAGGGTGGAGGGTAGAAAAAATAATAGAAAATAGAAATGAATAAGGAAGAAGGGGAAGGAGAGGGGGGAGGACCAAGAGGAAGGAAAAAGAAAGGGGAAGACTCCATCTATTTAGATACCAGTCCATTGATTTGTATGACCCCCCCCCCTAGTCGCCGAGGGGGACCCTTTGGTGATGTCTTGTGTCCTGTGTCTGCCAGGGTTATAGGTAAGCAGCTCTGCTCTTTCCCCATATATACTTTGTTATTGACACTACTGTATGAAATGTTATTACTTTGGTCAACTGTATTGTTATTGATCATTTGTCAATCAAATTACAGATATCCTGCAGATGAAGCGGCATTAGATCGCAAAACTAGTTGAGATGTTATCCGTGACCAACTATCCCACTGTGATCTTCCCCGTTCGGGGAGCATTATTTTGGTAATACACATGGATTGTTAAAATGCTTTTGATCTGTATTTGGTTATTTGCCATGTTTTATTAATTATGTATTAATAAATCTTTATATATCTCTCTATATACTCGTTCATACATTTGAATTTATCTCTGTTTGATTTGGACCGAGATAGTCCAATTGCCCTTGTTTTCTAAGGTAGGCTTGGTTGGGGACCAAGCCACCGTTTCCCCATATCTCTAAGTTTCTGGATGATGGTACATTTATTTATATATTCTCTACTATGATTATTGCTATAGAGGCTACATCTATTCCTCCTAGTCCATAGCATTCCCCCTTAAAAAACATTTTTTTCTGTGTGCTGCTAAAGTGTTCGGGTTTGGCGTGAAAAAAAGGTGGCAACCCTAGCGTGAATGTGCATCTGGTTTGCGGTTCTTTTATCCAGGACAATATGTGATATCACACATGAACCAGGAAAAAAAAAAAAGTAGCCCATCTTGCCTAATGAAGCCTTAAATGTTTTGAAGGCCTTAAATATTCTACATTTTTGTGGTCTGTAAAAATGAGAATGAGATGTGAGGACCCTTCCAACAGGTAGTGCTATTTTTCAAGAGCAGATTAATGGGCAACAGTTCCTGATCCCCTACATCATAGTTTTCAGGGGGCTCTGTTTCTTGTAGAAAAAGGCATCAGCATAGCGCAGGGTTTCTCAATCACGATTCCTCCAGAGATTGTATGTAATAAAGGAATGCTGGTTGGACTATATTAAGGAAAACAACTCAGGCAGTTTTTCCATCCCTAATAATGATATAATTTGTAAAAAGATAGAGAAAAGGGGAAGGAAATGGACAGTCCCCTTTCTCAGATGTATGGGATTTTGTAGGAAAGAGGCCTGAGTTGCGTAGGTGAGAATTACACAGACTTCATAAAATTAGCAAGATTTTATTGAAATACAATTAAAAAACAGTATCGTCAATACATATATAATCATATAAGCATCCAGTAGTTGAATCCAGACTTTGTACGTGACTAAAGCCAACATGTTTCGCAAAAGACATTTCGCTTCATCAGGGCTAGACACGATGCAATTGATTCATTTACACTGTATAGATAATAGACAGTCTTAGATTGTACCATGGTTATACATTAACATCAAATCTTAATGAACATCAGTTATTTTGATTTATAGCTCACCTACTATGAAACTCTCAAAGACATCAGACTAAAAACGCCAATCATTAGACACCAACCGCCGTACCAACCACACGGACTGTCTCTGGGTGCCAGATCCCAGACAGACAATGCCAGTAGGGGGACTGGACCACACATTCAGGGCACTATGTGCTGGTAACCCGTGCTGAAATAGAGACGGGAGACCCATGAATAGTACTAGTAAAAACCAATTATGGACAATGCTAGTAATTGCAAATGGTCAGGTACATAAGAAAATTTGTTGAGACGCCCACTGGGGTATATTGTATATAGGGTATATTAAACAATTTCAAAGAGATTTGCTGGGAATATCATTAATTAGCTGCAGGGGGACAGGACTATCAGTATCCTGTACCTGTAATGCTAGAGGTGCTGAGACCATATAAAGTAACCCTTTAAAGTACAATAGGGGGCCCCCCCAGTACAAAGCATATCCCAGTATGATAGAGATGACATGTGCGTCAAAAGTCATTTAATTTTAGACTTACCCCTCAGTGTGGAGAGTAAAGGGAGGGGAGATTGCTAGGGGTTCTTTAGAAATGAACAGTTTCTGCCTCTCAGATAAGTTCCCACTGACACAATTGATCTTTTTATCTGTAAGGAGGTAATTCTTCCCAATGACTACAAGTGTAAGGAGCATTCTTTAAACTGACCATCACACTAATCTACCACGAGTTGTAGACAGAGGCGTCTCTTTTAATTAGGCAAATTAGGCTGTCGCCTAAGGCCTCGTGCTCACAGAGGCCTTGCAGCTGCTTAATTTGCCTAACACACTGCCCCTTAAGCCCGTTGTATTGAAAGAGAGTTCGGTGGCAGTGGGAGCTTGGCAGCAAAAAATGGCGAGGCTGCGGGAATTCGGGAAAGGTGGACATCGAGGAGGGCGGCTAGATCTATGAGAACCCGGGAGGAGGAAGAGCTCTACTGCCTCCCTGACCACCAAAGAGGCGAGCAGGAGCGAGCGCAGCCTCCCCGACACCTCCCAAAACCTGGACTCCTCCAGCCTCCTCTCCGTTCCAAGATCAACAGTGAGGCCCGAAGGACAGGCTGACTGGGGGCCTGGAGGATGAGGATGGCGGGTAGAAGAGGCTGCCAAGGAGCCGCTGGAAGGAGCAGAGCAGTGAAAGCACATCCAGGTCATGAAGGAGATCGGGCGCTGCCCACTGCTGGCCATCAGGTACTAGGCATCATACACATACCTACCCGCAACACAGAGCCTGCGTGGCTAGGTACTGCAGATAGGGACAGGGCTATATGGTCTCTCTCTCATCTCTCCCCTCACCCCCCCTCTCTCTCAGCCACCCTCTCACCTCTCCTTTCTCACCCCCCTCACCCCCCCTCACACGCCCCCCACCTCCCCCTTTTCTCTCACCCCCCCCTCTCAGGCCCCCTCTCTCTCTCATGCCCCCCTCTCTCTCACCCACCCCCTTTCCCTCTCTCTCTCTCTCTCTCTCACTCCTCCTCTCGCTTACCCCCTCTCTCTGTCTCTCACTCCACCCCCTCTCTCAGCCCCATCACACCTCTTTCTCTCTCTATCACCCCCTTTCTCTCACCCCACCTGTCTCTCCACCCTCCCTCTCTCTCACCCCTTTTCCTTCTCTCTCTCACCTCCCTCTCTCTTTCACCTCCCTCGCTCTCTCACCCACCCTTTTCTCTTACCCACCTGTGAACTTTCCTGTGAACTGGACTGGTTAACTCCTGGAGGGGGTGAATGGGTTAATTCATTAACAATGTTGTTAGTCAGAAAAGTGCAGCAAGAAGGGGTTAATGTTCTGCCACTGGTGCATTAGTGACCGGTGACAGTTATTTAACCCCTTTGTGCTGCATTAGTGGCACCATTGTCCGTGTCAATTACCCCTTTACATACCTCACAACATTTTGAGATGGGAATGAGGGACACCTACTAACAAATATATGTAGGCATAGGGCACGCCCCCTGCCACACCCCCTTAAAGGAGAATTAACCAAAAAAAAGGTTAATTAAACCCACAAGGACTTTTTTTTTACCACTACTATTCCTTTATATTGGCTTTTAAAATGTACAAATGCAGCAATTTAGAAATTAGATGAAAGGTTTAGCACTGGGAAACACTTTTTGAAAGATAAAAAGTGCATTTTATACACAACTATATAGATCAGACCAAAATGAGGGACAAATGAGGTGGAATGAGGGACAGAGGGGTCATTGCTCCAAATCAGGGACAGTAGGGAGCTATGCCTTTATGAAGGGGTTAAAAACACTGCCAGTGGCCACTAATGCAGCACAAAGGGTTTAATTAACTCCACCAATGCCCACCAATAGGCTGGGATTAAAGTAGAATTTCCAGTTTAGACCTAACGAGCCTTAAAAATTCTCCCATCCTCCCTCCTAATGCCTATGCTGGCTAACCTGTGTAGAAAAGATGTATACACCTATTTCAGGCTGCTCCAGTCTGGTCACATTACCCCCTGTGTGAGCCAGTGGTATATGCAGGGGAGAGGAGGGAGCGCCAACAACAGATGGGACATAGGAACCTATGGGTGATGTCACTGCTTCAGGCTTTACAAGCAATTGTCAAGTGCTCTCTCCTCTCCCCTGCAGCCACTGACTAACACAGGGGGGTCATGTGACCAGACCTGAGAATAGGTAAGTCCATAGGTTAGGGGTGCAAATTACTTGACTTGCCCTGGGCACTGACAACCCATGCTACGCCAATGTGCATTACCCCCGTTTAGAGGGATAAGGGACCAGAACGCTGCTGTGCCCAGGCAGTGTTAAGAGCCTTGTCTCACTTGAACGGACAGATTTCCGATAAAAGTGATCTGAGCGGCTGATTAACTGCTAGATCACTTTTAGAAGCGGCGGGAGGAGTCAACCCCCTCCCAACGCTTTCCGATGGTTCTCAGGCTTACCTGGCTAATCGGTAAGCCCGAGAACCTGTCCAGCGGTTGCTGGCCATAGAGATGAGCAGAGGAAAGATGGCCTCTACTCATCACTATTGTCTCAGGGGCCCGGAACGACGTCAGTTCACGACCGATGTAAAAAAGGCCTTTTTTTAAAAAAAAAAAAGCATCAGATCTATGTTTTTTTTTTTTTTTGTTCTTTATCTGATTCTTTCCATTGCAGAGGAAAGATGTGGGGTCTTTCCAAAAAGAGGACCTGTCATGCTTTATTGTTGTCAGAAAATATGTTTACATTTGTTGCAGCAATAAAAGTGATTAAAATAAATGGGAAAAATACGTGTAAAAATAAAAAAATGTAATAAAAATACATTTTTAAAGTGCCCCCGTTCCCCCGTGGAAGCGAACACATGTGTAAACGGTGTTCGCACCACACATGTGAGGTATCGCCGCGAATGTCAGAGCGAGAGCAATAATTCTAACGCTAGACCTCCTCTGTAGCTCTAAACTGGTAACCTGTGAAATTTTTTAAAGCGTCAGCTGGGAGATCTGTGAAATTATACCACAAAAGTCCTTAAGGAATTTCCTGTAAAAGTTGTAGATACCCACAAATCGCTGCACAGCTTTCTCATTCAGGGGAGCGCGCCATTCCAGCAGTGCCGCAACTTTCTGCGGGTGCATTGCGATGTGAACGTACAATATACTGCATATGTAAAGCGCTACGTAAATTGACGGTGCTATATACAGTGGATATAAAAAGTCTACACACCCCTGGTAAAATGTCAGGTTTCTGTGATGTAAAAAAAACGAGACAAAGATAAATCATTTCAGAACTTTTTCCACCTTTAATGTGACCTATAAACTGTACAACTCAATTGAAAAACAAACCAAAATATTTTAGGCGGGGGGGGGGGGGAGTAAAAATAAAAAAACTAAAATAATGCGGTTGCATAAGTGTGCACACCCTCTTATAACTGGGGATGTAGCTGTGTTTAGAATTAAGCAATCACATTCAAACTCATGTTAAATAGGAGTCAGTACACACCTCCCATCATTTAAAGTGCCTCTGATTAACCCCAAATAAAAGTCCAGCTGTTCTAGTAGGTCTTTCCTGACATTTTCTTAGTCGCATCCTACAGCAAAAGCTATGGTCTGCAGAGAGCTTCCAAAGCATCAGAGGGATCTCGTTGTTAAATGGTATCAGTCAGGAGAAAGGTACAAAAGAATTTCCAAGGCATTAGATATACCATGGAACACAGTGAAGAGTCATCATCAAGTGGAGAAAATCTGTGACATCACCAAGAACTGGACGTCCCTCCAAAATTGATGAAAAGATGAGAAAACTGGTCAGGGAGGCTGCCAAGAGGCCTACAGCAACATTAAAGGAGCTGCAGGAATATCTGGCAAGTATTGGCTGTGTGGTGACAACAATCTCCCGTATTCTTCATATGTCTGGGCTATGGGGTAGGGTGGCAAGATGGAAGCCCTTTCTTACCAAGAAAAACATCCAAATCCGACTAAACTTTGCAAAAACACATCTGAAGACTCCCAAAAGCATGTGGGAAAATGTGTTCTGGTCTGATGAAACCAAAGTTGAACTTTTTGGCTATAATTACAAAAGATATGTTTGGTGCAAAAACAACACTACGCATCACCAGAAGAACACCATACCCACCGTGAAGCATGGTGGTGGCAGCATCATGCTTTGGGGACGTTTTTCTTCAGCTGGAACAGGGGCCTTAGTCAAGGTGGAGGGAATTATGAACGGTTCCAAATACCAGTCAATATTGGCACAAGACCTTAAGGCTTCTGCTAGAAAGCTGAACATGAAGAGGAACTTCTTCTTTCAGCATGACAACGACCCAAAGCATACATCCAAATTAACAAAGGAATGGCTTCACCAGAAGAAGATTAACCACTTGCCGCCCGCCCACCGTCAAATGACGGCAGGGCAGTGCGGCTCTCGTTCTGGGTGGATGTCATATGGCGGCGCACCATAGGGGGCAGGCAGCTTGGCGATCGCGGCCGCGCCGTGTTGCTAGGACACAGCGTGACCCAGATCTCTGTAAAGGGCGGCCTGTGTCCAATCACAGCTGGTCACATGTAAACACGGAGATGCCGGTAATCAGCTCTCCTTGCCTCACACTGACAGAGTGCGAGGAGAGGAGAGCCGATCAGCGGCATCTCCTCACAGAGAACATCTAGGCATGTAATCAAGGCACTGATAATCAGTGCCCTGATTACAATAAAGTGCCCACAGTGCCAGCAGTGTGCTCACCAGTGCCAGCAGTGAGTGCTCACCAGTGCCAGCAAACAGTGCCCACAAGTGTAAGCAATCAGTACCCATTAGTGATGCCAGTCAGTGCTAGCTATCAGTGCTGCCCACCACTGCTGCCCATCAATACCTATTACTGCTGCCCATTAATGCCACCCATCAGTGCTGCCTATCCGTGTTGCCTATCTGTGCCCACCAGTGCCGCCTATCTGTGCCCATCAGTGCCACCCACCAGTGCCACCAATCAGTGCCCACCAGTGCCTCCTATCAGTGCTCATCAGTGCCACATATCAGTGCCCATAAGTGCGGCATATTCGTGCCTCCTCTTCAGTGCCACCTAATCAGTGCCCATAAGTGCTACCTCATCAGTGCCCATCAGTGCCGCCTCATCAGCGCCCATCAGTGAAGGGGAAAAATTACTTAATTTACTGACAGAAACTAAGAAAAACTTCTTTTTTCAAAATTTTCAGTCTTCTTTTTTAAATAAAAAACCCAGAAGTGATTAAATAACACCAAAAGAAAGCTCTATTTGTGTTAAGAAAATTATAAAAATTTCACATGGTTACAGTGTAGCATGACCGCGCAATTGTCATTCAAAGTATGACAGCGCTGAAGGCTGAAAAAATGGCCTGGGCAGGAAGAGGGTGTAAGTGCCCGGTATTGAGGTAGTTAAAGTTTTGGAATGGTCCAGCCAGAGCCCAGACCTGAATCCGTTTGAAAATCTGTGGGGTGATCTGAAGAGGGCTGTGCACAGGAGATGCCCAGGAAATGCCCTCGCAATCTGACAGATCTGTGAGTGTTTTTTGCAAAGAACAGCGGGCAAATATTGCCAAGTCAAGATGTGCCATGCTGGTAGACTCCTACCCAAAAAGACTGAGTGCTGGAATAAAATCAAAAGGTGCTTCAACAAAGTATTAGTGTAATGCCCCGTACACACAATCGGCCATTCCGACAACAAAATCCATGGATTTTCTCAGACGGATGTTGGCTCAAACTTGTCTTGCATACACACGGTCACACAAATTTTATTGGAAATTCCGAACGCCAAGAACGAGGTGACGTACAACACGTATGACGAGTCGAGAAAAATAAAGTTCAATAGCCAGTGCAGCTCTTCTGCTTGATTCCGAGCATGCGTGGAATTTTGTGCGCCGGAATTGTGTACACACACACACACACACAACGGATTTTGTTGTTGGAAAATTTGAGATCCAGATCTCAAATTTTGTTTGTCGGAAATTCCGACGGAAAATGTCCGATGGAGCCTACACACGGTCGGAATTTCCGACAGCGAGCGCCCATCGAACATTTGTTGTCGGAAAATCCGATCGTGTGTACGCGGCATTAGGGTGTGCACACTTATGCAACCAGGTTATTTTATCTTATTTCAGTTAGTTGTTCAACTGAGTTGTACAGTTTATAGGTCACATCGAAGGTGGAAAAAGTTCTGAAATGATTTTTCCTGATGCCAGACATGGCAGCATACATATGATATATGATATAGCTCCACCCCTATATCCACCCATAGGACCTGTTTAGCTCTAAAAAAGTCTGACTGAGAGCTACCTCCCCCATTCTCCTTTTTGTCCTCAAAAGATCAACACCTACAGACCGTTACACTCAGGATAAAGCTCTTACCTGCCGACTACGTCGGAGACTGTCTGGGTTCAGCCTCTCCCAGCACGCAGTCCCGCATCTTAGGTGGCTAAACGCACCGACAAGGTGGGGAACCCCTTCTGGTGGTCTTTTGGGGTTGAGGTGTTCTCTTATTAGAGACGACAATCCCCATGTGGCTTCCATGCTTTTTAGTTCGGATCTAGCAGCTGAGACTGCATGATGTCTTCTCTCCTATGGAACTCTTTCCAGGTCTGTCAAATTTCTGTAAAACCTTTTTTTTCTTTTTCTTGCTCTTGTCACCACCCCATCATGGCCCAGGCGCTGAAGTAAAAAGGGGGCAGGTCACCCGTTGACCCCGCCCCATGCCTATATAAGTAGTTGTGCACCACGCACATGGAATTACAGTGGGAGAGAGCGTCGTGTCAACATCGGAAGTAGACTGGGGGGAAGAAGATGATGGAGAAGACCGAGTCAACACTAGCAAAAGAGCGGGAAAAAGAGCAGAAGATAGTGGAGGAGCCTGGCACAAGATACCGGAGAGTGGGAGAAGAGGCCGGAGAGAGCGGAGAAGTCGGAAGAGACCCCCTAAGTCAGAAGAGACCCCCGGAGCTGCTTAATAAATTACTAATACGATGTACCCCATACTCATTCACATAGGGTGGGGGACCGGGATCTGGGGGCCCCCTTATTAAAGGGGGCTCCCGGATTCCGATAAGCCCCCTGCCTGCAGACCCCGACAACCAACAGCCAGGGTTGTCGGGAAGAGGCCCTTGTCCTCATCAACATGGGGACAAGGTGCTTTGGGGTGGGGGGGCCGCAGGGCATGGATTTTGGGGTGTGTTTTTTCGGCATAGGGGGTTCCCCTTAAAATCCATACCAGACCCAAGGACCCCCTCAAGATTCATACCAAACACAGTGCCTGGTATTGGCGGGGATCCAAGTCGGATCCCTGTTCATTGAAAGTCGGACGTATGTCGGCTTCAAGTCGCAGGGCAAAGTCGGATCCAAGGTAGGACGAATAACGTGTCATACCAGTGTGAACCCGGCCTCGAGGTTTGACCTCATATTGTGTGGTTTTGGTAAATCTGAGGGGAAAAATCTGCAGAGGATTGTATGATATGTAGCCAGTTTAAAAGTGTCTTTGTGTGTGGAAGGGCGTTGGCCCTCCTAATTGTATTAGCCCTTTTTTTTTTTATTAGAACAGAGGTGAGAGAGGGCTGAGTCTCTCTCTCTCTCAGGTGATCTATTTACAGAGAACAAATGGCCAGGTAATGGATGCCTTTGCTATTCAGGCATCATCTCATTCTGAGGAACAGTCAATGACAGGTAAGTCTTGCTATCCTAGTAATGGGGATAGAGGGGGGGAGAAATGTATTACCAGAGGATGTACCAGGTAAGGGCCAACTTTTGGTAAGTAAGATGCGGGAAAAAAGAGCGTTCTGCCCTAAAGAGCGTGTCTTCCTGTCTATTGCAGTCCCGGCTGCTCACACACCCGCTTAAGGAGGTCCAGAGGCCCTCTGGATCGTCAGGATTTTTCCAAGGCAGAAAGTGACTCCTCCAGCCCTGGCAGACCCCAGTACAAAGGGCACAAATGTCCGCTTTAAGAGAACGCACACAGCTTCTCCTCCGAGGGCTCAGCGCCCGAAAAGGCAAATGTTGGTCATGTGGAGATGACCCTATGCCTGGAAAACTACTTTGCAGCAACTGCTTCAGGCAGCTTGCCAGAGACCAGGAGTATGAGAGTCAACAGGTGTCAACCTTGCTCAAGAAAGTAGTCCCCAACTCCCTTGGCAGAATTTTCCGGTCATCTCTGGCAACCAGGGACAGAAGTAGACGAACAGTGTGGGCCCTGCACCAGGTCTAAACCAAGCCATTCAACCCTCTCTAACTAGAGGGGTACCAGGCATTTCAGGGGTGACTCCAGCCCAGCAGATTAGGCAGACTGATTCCCCAGACCCAGTATTACAGCCAACCTTTTCAGGCAGAGGGAGACGATATCGCCTCCTCCTCGGCAGAGGATCCTTAATGTTCAGACCTTGATTTTGCGCTAATACCACCATTCATTATGGCGGTAAAAGCTGCACTGGAATGGGGGGATCCGGAACCTCCTCCAAAGAAGGAGAAAACCTATTATCACACACCATACAATCTGATTTTTAAATTGTGTGACAATCGCTGCACAACACGCATTAGGTGCCGTCATCTTTTCAGGGCACCCCTAATGCCATGCGATTCTGCTGTGATAGTCGCGTGGGAGAACGCGCCTATGAAAAAATTGTGGAGCAGGGGCTTCTTTTTGCACACGTAGGGCAGCCAAGTGAATGGGCCGCTCCCATGCGAGTTGCAACATTGTGTACACATCGCTCTTTGAAAATCGCATAGCAGGAACACTTGTCCCCTCTACGTGATATCAAATGCCTCTGAAAAGTGACCTAAGCACAGATTGCTTTTCAGTGCAATAGCAGATCCTACTGCAAGTGTGAACAAGCCTTTGGGTTCCATAGGAGGAACCTAAAGAAACAGGTAGCTACCTTTCCTCTTATGACAGAAATAAGAGGAAAGGGAAAAGGGGAGAAATGGGAAAAGGGGGAGAGAAGATCCTCCTCAACCAATAGGTTGCAGTATCCACTAACAGAGAAGGATGCGACTCCTTTATCTAACCCACCAACGGTGGATGCGGCAGTCACCAGACTGGCCAAGAATGTGACACTTCCAATGGAAGACTCTTCCTCCTTTCACGATATCCTTGATTGACGCATTGACATGGACTTAAGAAAGTTTTACCCCATGGCAGGTGGTGCTTGTAAACCCACCATTGCTTTAACATCCGTAGCAAGTGCTATGCGAGTGGGGCGCAGAACTTGGAGTACGCGATCAAAAACCAGCTGCCAAAAGAAAAAAATCATCAAGGCTCTTGATGAGAGAAAACTCTTGGTGGACTTCACAAGTGAGGCAGCTATAGACATCTTTCAATGGTCATCCAGAGCCATGCTCAGCTCAGTCACAGCCAAAAGAGCGCTGTGGTTAAAACCCTGGGCGGCTGACCCATCCTCAAAGCAGAATTGCTGTAAACTGCCTTTTGATGGGAAGGCGCTGTTTGGCCAAAAAAACTGGAGACTACCATCTCCAGTGTTACAAGAGGAATATCAGGTCTTCTGTCCCAAGATCGAAGGTCCAGATGCCAGAGGGGGCAGCCATCCAGAGGAGCGCCAAACAGATACTGGGATTTCAGAGGCTTTCGCTCATCCAAGAACTACAATAGGCGTTGGAGGGGTACACAGTCAACCTTCGTAAGATCGCAGAGAGCTAAGACCTGCTGCGGCTCCCCAAGATACCCAGAAGCCCTTTTAATGCCAGGCCCGCCCAGGAGGCAGTTGGAGCCAGGGGGCTCAAAGTGACCCAGTTCCGGCAAGACCACTGCCAAAAAATGGCAGATTCAGTCCAAAGCGGTGCAAGGCCATTTTTGGCTGTTCAAACGGCAGCTTCCAGAACTACCTCAAGAGGCTAAATCAATTTATCTGGATAGACTCAAGATGGCGTCTCTCCATACCATAATCCAGGTCATTCAACCAGGAGACTGGAGGATTTCAGTGGACTTGCAATATGCCTATCAGCATGTCCCGATCCTTCATTCATACCAGTAGTTCCTCAGTTTTGCATTGAGGGACAGGCATTACCAGAGCCAGCTGAAGCCTACACAGAATATGGTCTACCTAGGGGCCCAATTCAATACTCAGGCAGCCTCCGTTTTCTTTGCCACCTCAAACTTCCCAAAATCAGGGAGATGTTCCAACAGGCATTGGCTGCACCAGTGATGTCAGCATCCCAGTGCATGAGTCCTCTCGGGACAATGGCTTCATGTATTCCGATTGATCTCCTGGGCTCACTGGAAACTCAGTTTTCCAACAAAGCTTCCTGATGCAGTGGAAGAGTTCGTCTAGCCCAGCCAATCGGGATCACCAGCTGGAAGCGCCAGAGTCTCTGGTGGTATACAAAAAAAAATGCTAAATGGCTTAGTCCATTAGGGCCGCAGCCATGGATCATTGTTACCACAGATGCCAGCACAACAAGATGGGGCCCACCTGTGAACAACTGAAGATCCAGGGCAGAGGGGAATTTCCCACTCAGGGCCTAGTTTCCAATGTTCTGGAACTTCAAACAGCATTCATGGCGTTGGCCACCTTGCTGCCACACATACAGGGTCGCCCAGTCCTGCTCCATCTGGACAACACGGCAGCAGTGTCCTACATACAGCGACAAGGTGGGGAGCACAGCCAATCCCTCCTGAGAGAGGTGGGACCAATCATGACATTGGCACAACAATATCTCCCAGATTTGAGGGCCATATATCTACCAGGCTGTCAGAACTTGGAAGCAGATCACCTATCCAGACAATTCATGGACCCAAACGAATGATCCCTTCACGCCAAAGTGTTCAAACAGATCATCCACGAGTGGGGGTGTCCGCAAGATGGATATTTTTGCCTCATCAACCATCTGCAAGGTGAGCCGGTTCCTCTCACGCTACCCTCATCCATTAGCGAAGGGGACAGATGCCTTTACCCATCCTTGAGTTGGGCAACTGGCCTATGCCTTCCCTCCAATTTCTTTAATGCTGAAATTCCTGAGATTTGACAGACATAAGTTTTTCCTTACTGGCCTCACAGACCATGGGTCTCTCTGGCAATGGATCTCAGCGTGTGCACACTGATCACTCTGCTAGTGACTCCTCATCTCCTGTCTGAAGGAGATGCCCTACATCTGCAACCATCACGACTGACCTTGGCGACCTGGAGATTGTAAAGCAGGGGTTACAAGAGTTAGGATGTTCTCCACAGGGTATTAGAACTTTCCAGAGTTCCAGAAAGGGGTCAACCAATGCCATCTACTCCAGAATATGGAATAGGTTCACAAACTTTGCAGCTGGACGTCAGTTTGACCCTAGTGACCCAAATGTATCTCAAATCCTGTCTTTCCTGTAATCCGGATTGGATTTGGGGCTCAGTTCGCTTAAGGTGCAAATTTTAGCCATCTTGGCTCTTACCCAAAAGAAATAGGCAGCAAACCTGCTGGTGGAGCACTTCATGAGAGTGGTACTTAGACTACGCCCACCCAAGAGAAATAGGTTCCCTCAATGGGACCTGGCAGTAGTCCTCAATGCTCTAGCAAACCCTCCTCGTACTCTGACAGAAGACTGTTTGTTATGGGTTATCGCCTTAAAAACGGCTTTCCTATTAGCCATAACTTCAGGGGGAAGGGTGTCGGAACTCCAATAATTGGAGGTGGCAGAACCTTATTCCACGTTCTTCCCAGACAGGGTTGTGCTGAGACCATTGGATCATATTGTCCCAAAAGTGGCATCAATATTTCATATCTCCAGTGAATGGGTGCTTCCAGCCTTCCCAGCGGAATCTGATGCTGATCTGCACGAGTTGGACGTTCCAAAACTCCTCAAAGCCTATCTTCAGGCTACTTCTACATTCAGAAGTTCCGACAGACTTTTTCATCATGAAAATTTTAAAGGGAAAGAGGCCTCGGCCAGAACCATCTCGGCCTGGATAGTAAAAAATTATTCACCGGGCATATAGAGCCGGGAAGGATCCTCAAGAGGTGGTTAGAGCTCATTACTCAACCAGGGTGATGTCATCTTCGTGGGTGGTACAGGCAGGATTATCTCTGCAGACAGTCTGCAAAGATGCTAGCTGGTCATCACATCATACGTTCTTAAAACCCTACAGGGTGGATCCAGCAGCTCTTACTACAGTAGAGTTTTGGAGGAAAACCATCCAAGCTTTTATGTCTATTGTCAATTAAAGACTAAGTTTGTAGCATTAAACCCTCCTTCTCAAAAGCTCATTATGTATCATATGTATGCTGCCATGTCTGGCGTCAGGAAAATGGAAAATTGTATCAAATACTTACAGTAATTTTCCTTTCCTGACACCAAGACATGGCCGCATACGAACCCCTCCCTCTGATCTCTTCGCTTTATACGTTGAATGGGGGAGGTAGCTCTCAGTCAGACCTTTATAGAGCTAAACAGGTCCTGTGGGTGGATATAGGGGCGGAGCTATATCGTATGTATGCTGCCATGTCTTGGCGCCAGGAAAGGAAAATTACGGTAAGTATTTGATACAATTTTCTATTATCTTTTGTCTCATATATTTTTTATTTTTATTTTTTTATATCACAGAAACCTGACATTTTTTTTTTTTACCAGGGGTGTGTAGACTTTTTATATCCACTGTAATAAATAAACAAAATAAATAAATTCTGTCGGTAGACATAATAAGTCCTGGGGAAAAAAAAAGTTTGGTGGGGAGCGTTTGATTCATCGTCCGGTTAGAGGACAGGATAGGTGGAATTTTGCTAGAAGTGGCGACGCTGCTGATTGAGCGATAATCGATGTGCTGGGGGATGAGGGCGAAGTGCAGAGGGCAGCCTGACAAGACAGATCTTCGGGAATAACATGAAGCTCCGAGTCAAGGTTTTCTGAAGAATAGATATCTCTCGCCCCACGTGCCACAGCAGTGCCTGCACTGAAAATTACGAGTGGCTTCCCAGCAGCTGAGACCAACTAATTGAAACCCAACCCAAATCTCAGTTCTTGTGGCATGGGTGGGACTTGGGACCCCCCCTTCTAGTTTTTTTATTTTTTATTTTTTTAACTTTTTTATAATTTTTTTATTATTGCTTTTTTTTGCAGAAACGCACTGCAGACCATTTAAGGTTTCCTATGGGACACATTCACATCTATGCTTTTTTTTTTTTTTTTTTAGGCGCTGCATTTTTGGAAAGGGTCAGGGACTTTTTTTTAATTTTTTTTAATTATTTTTCAAGCAAAACGCTGCGTTTTTGGTACAATAGACTTCAAAGGAGAAGCTGCAGAAAAGCATGTAGTGCGTTTTTGCTGCAACTTGCGTTTTTTATTAATTTTTTTTTTTAATCCACCCAACAACAAAATTGCCAAAAATTTTACAAAAGGATAAAAAAAATATGCAAAATGCATTACAAATGTGCGAAAAATGCGTAAAAAAATAAGTGTGCAAAAACGCAAAATGCACTGCAGAAACTGATCAAAAGCAAACTGCACAGGTGTGAACGGAGCCGTAAAAAGTGTGCGGGTGGGGGAGGGGTTTATGTAGGATCGAAGTGCATTGTGTGTAACGGCTGTAGGTTATCCACAGAAGCAGTAAGTGGTTGCAGAAAAAAAACACATTTTCTTTCTTAAAACTGAAATCCAGGCTGATATAGAAGATTTTACAGTTGCTCTGTATTCATTAATATATAGTTAAATTATATTTTTAAATACCAGGAGTGTAAGTACCTGAACCTGACAGGTACCTGACAGAGCTTAGACTGGAAGAAGCAGCAGGAGTCAATCAGTTTGTGTGCTGACAAGAGGCATGCTGATAGAAGGAGAGATCAGAGTGACAGGCAGAGAGATTAGCTCATTACTATGCTTCTTCTCCATTGTCCAATCAAAGATTGGGGGCAGGCTCAGGACAACCTGGGCTTAAAGGAATTGGGTTGAATGATGCTGGCCATCAGACTGAGGACATCTAGGGGCAGAAATAAAGTACAGCAGGGAAAGCTCTGAATTGAAAGTAAATATTTCAGCTAAAACTGGTTTCATTATATTCTAAAGGACCATTCATTAGATTATCATTAGGATTAGACATAAGATGGTGGTCTGTGTATACAATACTCGTTTGGTACAACCCACTCAAATTATTATTGTAACATTGTATTCCCTCTAATAAACCCTTCCTAATCAATAGGGTAAATATGGCGTTCATATGATGAGTGCCCCAAGGACAGTGGTCAGATTGTGCCTGTGTGTCCAAGCACTGTCTGCTGTCTGTGACTGCCCCCCAAGATTTTATGCCTCTGAGCAGTTGGTCTTCTCTGTGCCGGATCTGGATGGATCTTCTGGTGATCGTCATTTCCAACATTTCACCTTTAGTGGCCAAAATGGCTCCAGTAGCTCTTCCTGGGTGTGACTTTTTTTTATTATTTGTTGGGCAGCATACCTGGGAACTTGTCAGGTGTCACCGGGCAACTCCAGCTTTCCAGGTGCTTTACCCATTTATTATTTCAAATACCAACACCATACAGGTCAGAAGGGGACGGTTGTGGTGGAGGTGTGATGGACACAGGGTGAGGATTCCTTCCTTAGGATTGTCATCCAGAGACATATCCTGGCTTTCCCCGCTCCAGCTGAGGAGCAGAGAGAGGAAATGCAATGCTAGAACAGCCGCAACCAAGAGGGACAGATGCAAGGACAACCACAAAGGAGAAGGACAAATGCGAGAACAACCACAAAGGAGAGGGACAGATGCGAGAACAACCACAAAGGAGAGGGACAGATGCCAGAACAGCCGCAACCAAGAGGGACAGATGCAAGGACAACCACAAAGGAGAGGGACAGATGCGAGAACAACCACAAAGGAGAAGGACAGATGCGAGAACAACCACAAAGGAGAGGGACAGATGCGAGAACAACCACAAAGGAGAGGGACAGATGCGAGAACAACCACAAAGGAGAGGGACAGATGCGAGAACAACCACAAAGGAGAGGGACAGATGCGAGAACAACCACAAAGGAGAGGGACAGATGCGAGAACAACCACAAAGGAGAGGGACAGATGCGAGAACAACCACAAAGGAGAGGGACAGATGCAAGAACAACCACAAAGGAGAGGGACAGATGCGAGAACAACCACAAAGGAGAGGGACAGATGCAAGGACAGCCGCAAAGGAGAGGGACAGATGCGAGAACAGCCGCAACAGAGAGGAACAGATGCGAGAACCACTGCAACAGAGAGGAACAGGTGGTCGCTGCGTTTCATCCTTTTCTTCATCATCCACCTTCATCGGTCACCACCACTCATCACCCAGCCACCTTTTGTCTGCCACCACCACCATTTTCTTCTTCATCATGCACCCACCTTCATCGCTCACCACTGTCCACCCCCACCCATCATCCACCCCAAGCTGCTGATAAGGCAGTACAGCCAGCCCTCTTGTACTGGGCCCAGTCCCCATCAGTCGAAAAGGGGGCCCAGGCACCTGCTGTGCAGGAGGGTCAGCTGTACTGTTTTACTGCAGACACGGATCCTCTTCAGCCTTCCCGTGCAGTGCGGACAGCTTTTCCATCTCCTTCCGGCTGCGCTGCAGGGGGATTTGTTCTCCCACATGTGCCCCTTTTATCTGCTGTGTCCCCCTTTTCCCTCACAGGGCTGCCAACTTCCGTCTTTATCTCAACCGCTGGCAGCTGCTGTGGGCACACAGGGGATGTTTCAGGATGGAGAGCAGGGGAAGGGACTGGTAAATGTCATTTACTGGCCCCTTCCTTTCCTGAATGAACACAGTGAGCGTTCGGTACCAATCACTCCTGTGTCCATTCATCACCGAAGCACAGTAAACTGTGCTTACTATGCTTCCGCTATTTATGAATGGGCAGGAAGCCTCAGAGAACTTCATATTCATTCATCTGTGCAGCTGATCCTGCAGAGAAAGAGACTGCTAAATCTAAGTCCTAAATCACTTTTTGTCCTGGGGGGGGGGATATAGGCTGTCAGGTAGGCTGTACATGGTGCCGTGATTTCTAACAGCAGCCCTGCATCCACCCACCTTCATCGCTCAACACCCCCACCCCACTTCTTTTTTTATCATTGATCATCTTTACCCCCCATCTTCTTCATGCACACACCTTCATCAGCTTTCACCTTTTTCATCATCCAACCAACCTTCATCGATCACCACTGACAACCTCCTCCTCTTTGTCATCCACCATCCTTCTTCAGCCACCAGCCCCCACACCCCTTCTTCATTTTTTTTTTTTTCATCGTCCATCACCTTCATTGACCCCCTTCAACCCCCCTTCATCATCATCCACCACTGACTCCCCCCACTCACCATCTACCCACCTTCATCACTCAACAGCCCCATCCCATTTTTTTTACATTTTTTTTTCATCATTGATCCATCTTGATCGATCACCCTCATCCCCCATCTTCTTCATGCACTCATTTTCATTGGCTTTTACCCTTCCTTTTTTCATGATCAGCCCACCTTCAGCGATCGCCAGTGACGACCCCTTACTGTCATCCACCTTCTTCATCATTCTTCCAACTTCATTGACTGCCCTCACTCCCCTTCTTCATCATGCACCCACCTTCATCTACCACTGCCACCCCCCCCCCATCTTCATCATCCACCTACCTTCGTTACTCACCAATGACCACCCCCACCCATCATCCACCCACCTTTATCTCTCACCAGCCCCACTCCACCTCTTTTTCATAATTGATCCATCTTGTTTTTTGATTACCCTCATCCCTCATCTTCTTCATGCACACACCATCATCAGTTTCCACCTTCCTTGTTCACCATCCACCCACCTTCATCGATCACCACTGACAACCCCCTTCCATCATCCATTTTGATCAGTCATCACTCCTCCCTTCTTCATCATCCACCTTCCTTCATCGGCCACCAACCCCACCCCGTCTTCATTTCTTAATCATGCTTCCATCTTCATCGGCCAATCTTGCCTATCTTCTTCATCATGCACCCACCTTCATTGGGCTGCACTCCCCCTTCTTCATCATCCACCCACTTTTATCAGTCACCAGCCACTCAAACTGTATGGCTGAATTCCAATGCCGGGTCAAGGTCATCTAGAGCCCAGGGCAAACATTCCAAAATGTGACCCCCCCCCAAGATTTAAAACATTATGTGTCAGTAAACCCCCCCCCCCAAAAAAAATTGAGCACTAATCTGCATGTTCACCCCTTAAACCTACCCCCCCCCCCTCCTCCCATTACAAATCCACAACCTGCTGAAATCCCTTCTCCCAGTACAAATCTTTGCCCCCCCCCCCAGCTCACACCCTCTCTCCCTTCATATGCCCCCAGCACAAATCTATCCCCCCCCAAAAAAAATTCCCCCCTCCTAGCACAAATCTTTTACCCCTTAAACTTACCCTCCAAGCAAGGACCCCCCCCCCCCCCACACACACACACACACACACACACACACACACACTTCAAATCCCCCCTTCTAGCACAAATCAAATACCTCTCCACAATCCCCCATCCTAGCACATATATCTCCCCCCCCCCCCCCAGCACAAATACCCCCAATCAGCCCTACTAGCACAAAATACCCCCCCCCCCTCAAAAATATATATTTCCCCTCTACCATACTACTTTTATAGCACAAAATCCCCCCTCCTAGCTCCAATCCTCTTCCCCCATCACCTCCCAAAATTTGTCCTCCTAGAACAATTATTACCCCCCTGCCGCTCCACAAATTCCCCTTCTCAACACAAATCCCCTACCCCTAATCTCCTTGAGGTGCCCCCCACCTCGCATGATACCATGGTGCCCAGGGCAGCCGCCCCTCCAGCCCACCCCTTGTCCCGGCCCTGCTGAATTCGCATTGCACGGACATCGCATGTGATCTGCACAGCAATGCGGGTGCAAATCACATGCGATGTCTGTGTTCCCAATAGTGTGAACCCGGGCTCCATCTCCCATGTTGTGGTGTTGCTACGTGTTCCTACACTTGTTACTGGAATGTGGTATGTATTCGTAGTATTTGCATCACTTTGTACAACACCACGGGGAATGTAAAAAATTACTAGTGTGTCTGCCAGGTAGTGATTATTTTCCTGCTGCTGATGAAAGGTGGCCATGCACATACTTAGCAATATGTGATCAACCTGGTTACCAGTGACAGCAGGAAAGCGAGTCATTATCAATTTACATAACAAATGACGCACTCGGTATTGTTTTGCAATCGACTGAAAACGGTGACCAAAAATACAATGTCATAAAGGTTAATTAACTATAACCTGAATCTAAATCGATCGTATAATTGTTTTCCAAATAGTTGTATTTCTCCTTGGACAGAGCAGACATGGCGTGCTACATCCAGGGGGCTCCAACCGGACCCCCCCAAGGCGAGAGAAGACTTTTCTTATACTGTGTGTGTGTGTGTGTATGTATGTGTATATATATATATATATATATATATATATATGTATGTGTGTGTGTGTGTGTGTGTATATGTATGTATGTATATGTATGTGTATATGTGTGTATATATATATATATATATATATATATTATAGCTCCAATCTCCCCTCCAGTCTTATAGAGTGTATCCCTTTTAATATACATTGTATCACTTTAACCGCTTCAGCCCCGGAAGATTTTACCCCCTTCCTGACCAGAGCACTTTTTGCGATTTTGGCACTGCATTGCTTTAACTGACAATTGCGCGGTCGTGTGACGTTGCACCCAAACAAAATTGGCGTTCTTTTTTTCCCCACAAATAGAGATTTCTTTTGGTGGTATTTGATCACCTCTGCGGTTTTTATTTTTTGCGCTATAAACAAAGAAAGCGCTTCAATTTTGAACAAAAAAAAGCAATATTGTTTACTTTTTGCTATAATAAATATCCTCCAAAAATATATAAAAAAAACATTTTTTTCCCCTCAGTTTAGGCCGATATGTATTCTTCTACATATTTTTGGTAAAAAAATTGCAATAAGTGTATATTTATTGGTTTGCGCAAAAGTTATAGCGTCTACAAAATAGGGGATAGTTTTATGGCTTTTTTTATTAGTAATGGCGGCAATCTGCAATTTTTATCGTGGCTTCGACATTATGGCGGACACATCGGACACTTTTGACACTATTTTGGGACCATTGTCATTTATACAGCGATCAGTGCTATAAAAATGCACTGATTACTGTGTAAATGACACTGGCAGGGAAGGGGGTTAAACACTAGGGGGCGATCAAGGGGTTAAGTGTGTCCTAGGGATTGATTCTAAGTGTGGGGGGGGGGGGATGGGCTTTCACTCACATGACAGCGGTCACTGCTCCCGATGACACTGTCATGTCACAAGACAGAATTGGGAAATGCCTTGTTTACATAGGCACTTCCCCGTTCTGTGGCTTGGTAACACGATCGCCGGGAGACTGGCGGACATCGGGTCCCGCGGGCACGGTCACGTCCCGCTAGCCCCGCCAATTAAAGGGGGATGTACAGGTACGCCCATTTGCCCACCGCTGCCATTGTGCCGACGTATATCGGCGTGCGGCAGTCGGCAAGTGGTTAAATACATTGGATCACTTTAAATATATTGTACCCTTTTATATACACCGTATCACTTTAACCACTTGCTTACTGGGCACTTAAACCCCCCTCCTGCCCAGACCAATTTTGAGCTTTCAGCGCTGTCGCACTTTGAATGACAATTGCGCGGTCATACAACACTGTACCCAAATGAAATTTTTATCATTTTTTTTCCCACAAATAGAGCTTTCTTTTGGTGGTATTTAATCACAGCTGGGGTTTTTATTTTTTGCTAAACAAACAAAAAAAGATGAAAATTTTTGAAAAAAAAAAAAAAAATCATGTTTAATAGTTTGTTATAAAATTTTGCAAACAGGTAATTTTTCTCCTTCATTGATATGCGCTGATGAGGCGGCACTGGTGGGCACTGATAGGCTGCACTGATGGGCACGGATAGGCACAGTTAAGGCGGCACTGATAGGCACAGTTAAGGCGGCACTGATGGGGACAGATAAGGCGGTACTGATGGCCACGGATGGGCGGCACGGATGGGTGGCACGAATGGGTGGCACGGATGGGTGGCACGGATGGGCACTGATAGGTACCACTGATGGGCAGTGATGGGCGGCAGTGATGGGTGGCACTGATGGGCACTTAAGGGCACTGGTAGGTGACACTGATGGGCACTGATAGGTTGCACTGATGTGGGCGCTGATGGGTGGCACTGTGGGCACTGATGGGTGGCACTGTGGGCGCTGATTGATGGCACTGTGGGCACTGATGGGTGACCCTGGTGGGCACTGGTAGGCAGCACTGCTGCCTATTGCTTTGTGTTAGAAGAGCGCCGTGATCGGGACTGATGTCCCGATCACGGCCGCCGGTGATCGGGTTTTTTTTTTTTCCTCCTCACGCTGTCAGCGCGAGGAGGAAAAATAGCCGATTACCGGCTCTGTTTACATCACATGATCAGGTGTCATTGGCTGACAGGTGATCATGTGGTAAGGGGTCGGGACCAACCCCTTACTCTGATCTGTGATCAGGCGAGTCTCATAGACTCGCTGATCACCGAGCGCGCCGCACGCACCCTGCAGGGGGCGCGCAGGCCGCTTGTGCACGGGACGACGTCAATAGACGTCGTCCCGGCAATTTAGATCCGCGCTGTTGCCGTCATTTGGCAATGGCCCGGATCTGAAGCGGTTAAATACATTGGGGTTGATTTACTAAAGCTGGGAGAGTGCAAAATCTGGTGCAGTTCTGCAAAGAAACCAATCAGCTTCCAGGTTTTATTTTCAAAGCTTACTTGAACAAGCTGAAGTTGGATGCCGATTGGCTCCCATGCACAGCTGCACCAAATTCTGGGCGCACCAGTTTTAGTAAATCTCCCTCATTGTGTTACATTTGCTTCTCCAGCACACAGTTATTTTAATGGTCATATACGCTCCAATAAATGATCAATTTCTTTTCAGATCAATCTCTCCCAATAGGGAATAGCACTTTTTTGTGTCTCACTTTTTGTTGTGCACTTCGATCGATATGACACAAGCGGGGAAGTGGGTTTGATCGATAGTTGCAAGATATGATCGGAAGTTATGGATCTCTGTCTCCTAATCTGATCGATCAAAATACGATCAATTTCATGAACAAAAGCATCTTAACACACGATCAGATATTCGGCAGGGAATTGTGTGATGACAGACTGTTTTGCCTAAAATCCGACCGTTAGTACGCTCCATCAGAGAATTGTTGTCCAACTTTCCACCAACAACTTTTGGATGGCAGGCTAGTAAATTTTCGGTGGACAACGGTCTGTTGTCAGATTTTTGTATCATCTGTACACAACTCCGTCACAGAAAAGTCTAAAGTACAAACACGCATGCTCGGAATCAGGGGTATGCAATTAGCTGACCTCCAGCTGTTGCAAAACTACAAGTCCCATCATGCCTCAGCCTCTGGGTGTCATGCTTGTGGCTGTCAGAGTCTTGCTATGTCTCATGGGACTTGTAGTTCTGCAACAGCTTGAGGTACGCTAATTGCATATCCCTGCTCTAAATCAATGCTCAAACACAACATCAGCAGAAGGTGCCCAAAGGGTGGCGCTCAGGAGCTAAAATTCCACGTAGTGCGTCACTACGTTCGTGTTTGTTGGCTGACAATTGTGTACCTTTTTGTATGCAAGACAAGTTCATGGCACACGCCCTTCGGACAAAAATCTGACGCTCTGTTGGCCAACAATCCGTCGTGTGTACGAGTCTTTAGTGCTGTCGATCAATGCAGCACGGTCAATCGTTTTTTATCTTGGCCGATCGTCTCAGTTTGATCAAATCTGATCTAAATCGAATCAGAATTGAGAAGGGAAGTTATGGCTAAGGTCCCTTTCACACGGGGTGGGTTCGTCCGAGCAGAATCTGCCTACTCGAGGTGGAGGGGGGGGAGGGGGGGTCTCTCCGCTGATCCCTGCTGAGCAGGCGGATGAGAGGTCCGTATCTGCTCCGCTATGCAGAGCGAACAAGGACTGAACGCGCTCTCCTCTATGGGACGGTGGGATGGAAAGGGACTGCATGTTCGTTTCCATCTGATTGTCATCCGACCCGCCAGAGGGATGGCGACCATATCGCCATACATCTGTTTTCAGCGGATTTTGTCGGAACGGATGCCCGACGGGTCTCAGCAGACCCTTGTCCACTGACATCTGCCTCCCTATAGAGGACAATGGGTGGCCTTATCAGGTCGGCCTGAAAAACGGGCAGGCGGATCTAATCGGTCTGTTGGTGTGAAAGGAGTCTAATCGTTCAGTTGCAGTTTTGAACATTTTGATGAAATCGCACATTAAAAAAAAAAAAGAATCAAAATGTGTATGGGCACCATCTGAGCGTCGAGAAGCGATCGCCGAAATTCCGCCACGACTGATTGACGCAACAAATCCAAAAAACGGATCGAGGGCTCTCTAGATGGTTCAAGCACATGGTCTCAGGTTTACAATTTTATCCCCTTAGCTTTAGCTTAGCCAAGAGTGAAAGCGCGCTTTTTATGGAGGGGGGTGGAGGGGGGGGAGGGGAGGGGTGGCTGGGCAGCCTGTCCTGACCATTCAGCACTCAGTGGGAGGAGACAAGGACAGGCATTCATTGAAGCATAGGAGAAGCCAGTCACTCCTCACACAGAGCTGGGACAGCGTGCTGCATCCAGGGGACTCCGACCCGGACACCCCCACCCCCCCCCAAGAGGTGAGAGGCGCCTTTTCTGATACTGATTGTATAGATAAGTGCTCCAATCCCCTCCTCCAGCATTATACATTGTATCCCTTTAAAGCCAATGCATTTATTTACATACATTGTATCACTTTAAATACATTGAGGGTGATTTATTAAAGCAGTAGCGAAGCGGAGTCTGCGTAATTGCGGGAAAAACGCGATAGTATCACTTTAAATTTATTGTATAACTTTGTATACATTGTATTACTTTCAATATGTTGTAATCTTTCATATACATTGTATTACTTTTATATACATTGTATTCTTTTAAGTATATATTGTATCTCTTTACATACAATGTATCACTTTATATATACACAATTGTATTACTTTCTTGTACATTGTATCCTTTTAAATATATTAGTATCACTCTTAATACATTATATTACTTTAATACATTTTGATCCCCTTTATATACTATGTATCCTTTTTATATACATTGGATTACTTTAAATACATTGCACCCCTTTATATATTTTTTATTACTTTATATACATTGTATACTTTATTATACATTGTATTCTTTTAAATATATTGTATCCTTTTACATACAATGTATGACTTCATATACACACATTGGGGGTTATTTACGAAAGGCAAATCCACTTTGCACTACAAGTGCACTTGGAAGTGCAGTCGCTGTAAAATCTGAGGGGTAGATCTGAAATGAGGGGAAGCTCTGCTGATTTTATCATCCAATCTTGTGCAAGCTAAAATGCTGTTTATTTTCCTTGCATGTCCCCCTCGGATCTACAGCGACTGCACTTCCAAGTGCACTTGTAGTGCAAAGTGGATTTGCCTTTCGTAAATAACCTCCATTGCATTACTTTATATACATTGGGGGGGGGGGGGGGGGGGGGGTTTATTTACTAAAACTTCATGGTGCAAAATCTGGTGCAGCTCTGCATAGAAACCAAATCAGCTTCCAGGTTTTATTGTCAAAGCTGAAGTTAGAAGCTGATTGGCTACCATGCACAGCTTCACCAGATTCTGAGTGCTCCAGTTTTAGTAAATCTCCCCCCATTGCATCAGTTTATATACACTGTAGCCATGTGCCGTCTCACGGGGGGGGGGGGGGGTGCATCTTGCCATGTCATGGAAGACAGTCATGCTACGGGGGCATGTGCCAAAGATCCCTCTCCTCATCTTCACAGCAGCTTCTACTTTTCATCCACAAGACTGCTCATGTGCCGCACGATTCCGGATTCTGTGTCACGGTTGGCGATGGTCACTCAAGGGGCACTTCGTCACTCCGTGAAAAAGAAACGTTTGAGTGACCTTCGTTGGCTCCTCCATGTAACAATTCCCAGCATGGAGGGGGAAGGGACCTTTGGATGCACCTTCCTGGGATCTCTGAGATGGCATCAATGGCTCTGAAC
Source organism: Lithobates clamitans (assembly GCA_037952925.1). Classification (NCBI taxonomy): domain Eukaryota; kingdom Metazoa; phylum Chordata; class Amphibia; order Anura; family Ranidae; genus Lithobates; species Lithobates clamitans. Next base: position 297,281 of record JBBGZY010002148.1, read on the forward strand.
CTGGTTTTGCACTGGCATGGTGGTGGCGCCATCATTCATGTAACATGGCCACAGCCGGATAACTTTGCCAGCAAAGTGTTTATCTTGTTTCTTATGAAACCATGACAATGATATAACCTAAAGCTTGAGGGCTGAGAACCAAAGTTGGAATGTTATAAGGCAGTTTTTTTTTTTTCCGGGGTGCCTGTTAGCAAAAGACGACCATAAAAAATATGAGGAATGAACATTGTACGGATAGACTGGACCTGGCTTTTGGGAATTCTGGGAAGATTTGGTTCTGCCAGTTTTTTATGGTGGCTCTGTGAACGTAATCTAAGTTGGATCATAATCTGCGGAGTGTAGCGGCACAGTAACCCCTAGCAACCAGAGCAGTCGGTTTGCTGAAATTGGCGCGCTCTGTTAGATTGGCGCGCTCTGTTAGATTGGTTTGATGGTTTGTACGCGCCGTCCTCGGGGGCGCTCTGTCTTAGTACTTGTGTGATGGAGACGTCTGTAGAATATAATAAGTATTTCCACGGGACGTATTTGCTGTGGTGTGATAGCAGAGCTGGGGACGAAAGGGTTAACTGTGCCCAGAGAGGGTGTGCGTGCCATGTGGATGAAGGGTCGGGGGGGGAGCACTGATTAGTACTGGGAGATATAGAGGGGGAAGCACACCGATTAATACTGTGATGTATGGTTGGGGGGGGGGGGTACACTTGTTGGTATTGTGATATGTGGAGGGGTACACTGGCTGGCACTGTGATATATGGAAGGGGTGGTACAGTGGTCGTTGCTGTGATATGTGGAGGGGGTTAACTGGTTGGTACTGTGAAATATGGAGGGGGGGGGGGGGCGACACAGTGGGTGAGTCTGTGATATGTGTAAAGGGGACACACAATGGTTTATAATGCATTGTGCCATGTGGGGGAGTGGGGCATGCCAGTTTGTAATGGGCTGTGCCATGTGGAGTGGCGGGGGCACACTAGTTTCTAATATACTGTGCCACGTGGAGCGGGGCATACTAGTCTGTAATGTGCAGTGCCATGTGGAGGGGGAAACATTGTTTTGTAATGCACGGTCTTATGTGGGGATGGGGGGCACACTGATTTGTAATGAGCCATGCTAAGTGGAAGGGGGCTCCCTGGCTTGTAATGCACTGTCAGGTGGAAGGGGGCACACTGGTTTGTCACGAGCAGTGCCAAGTGGAGAGGGACACATTGGTTTGTAATGTGCTGTGCCATGTGGAGGGTGGCACACTGGTTTGTAATGTGCTGTGCCATGTGTAATAGGGACATACTGGTTTTGTAATGAGTCCCGCCATGTGGAGGGGGGCACACTGGTTTGTAATGTATTGTGCCATGTAGGGGGGGGGGCACACTGGTTTGTAAGGCACTGTGCCATGTGAAGGAGATGGGCATACTGGTTTGTACTGCGCTATGCTATGTTTCCAGTGCCTTCCTGTCATCTCTGACCTAATACCTCAGCACTATCTTCCTGTGTGAAAGCACAAAGATCAGAATTTCCTTCACACCCTCCACAGAGTACAACGCTGATAGAGAACTGAGGAGGCATCTGTGAATGATTCCATTGCTGCACTCCATTCATAATGTTTTCTGCTGGTGCCACCAGAGGCGGTGGGGGAGAGAAACGTAAAATATTTTCTATACACCACCGAAAGCCCCCGATGTCCTCGCAGAAATTATATCACTAGCTCCACCAAGTCTACATCTCCTCCATCATCCTATCCACACCATTATCATCATGTCCACATCTCCTCCTCCATCCCTATCCACACGATTATCATCACACATCTCCTCCATCATCCCTATCCACACCATTATCATCATGTCCACATCTCCTCCATCATCCCTATCCGCACCATTATCATCATGTCCACATCTCCTCCATCATCCCTATCCACACCATTATCATGTCCCACATCTCCTCCATCATCCCTATCTGCACCATTCTCATCATGTCCACATCTCCTCCATCTTCCCTGTCCACACCATTATCATCATGTCCACATCTCCTCCATCATCCCTATCCACACCATATTATCATGTCCACATCTCCTCCATCATCCCTATCTGCCACCATTCTCATCATGTCCACATCTCCTCCATCATCCCTATCTGCACCATTATCATCATGTCCACATCTCTCCATCATCCCTGTCCACACCATTATCATCATGTCCACATCTCCTCCATCATCCCTATCCACACCATATTATCATGTCCACATCTCCTCCATCATCCCTATCTGCACCATTATCATCATGTCCACATCTCCTCCATCATCCCTATCTGCACCATTATCATCATGTCCACATCTCTCCATCATCCCTGTCCACACCATTATCATCATGTCCACATCTCCTCCATCATCCCTATCCACACCATATTATCATGTCCACATCTCCTCCTCCATCCCTATCCGCACCATTATCATCATGTCCACATCTCCTCCATCATCCCTGTCCACACCATTATCATCATGTCCACATCTCCTCCATCATCCCTATCCACACCATTATCATCATGTCCACATCTCTCCATCATCCCTATCCACACCATTATCATCATGTCCACATCTCCTCCATCATCCCTATCCACACCATTATCATCATGTCCACATCTCCATCATGTCCGCATCTCCTCCATCATCCCTATCCACACCATTATCATCATGTCCACATCTCCTCCATCATCCCTATCTGCACCATTATCATCATGTCCACATCTCCTCCATCATCCCTATCCACACCATTATCATCATGTCCACATCTCCTCCATCATCCCTATCTGCACCATTATCATCATGTCCACATCTCCTCCATCATCCCTATCTGCACCATTATCATCATGTCCACATCTCCTCCATCATCCCTATCCACACCATTATCATCATGTCCACATCTCCTCCATCATCCCTATCTGCACCATTATCATCATGTCCACATCTCCTCCATCATCCCTGTCCACACCATTATCATCATGTCCACATCTCCTCCATCATCCCTATCTGCACCATTATCATCATGTCCACATCTCCTCCATCATCCCTATCCACACCATTATCATGTCCACATCTCTCCATCATCCCTATCTGCACCATTATCATCATGTCCACATCTCCTCCATCATCCCTGTCCACACCATTATCATCATGTCCACATCTCCTCCATCATCCCTGTCCACACCATTATCACCACCCTGTCCATATCTTCTCCATCATTCCTATCAGAACTACTATCCACCACTCTGTCCACATCTTCTTCACCATCCCTTTCCTTATCATTATCATCACCACCCTGTCCGCATCTACTCTGTCATCACTATCTATACCAGTGTTTCTCATCTCCAGTCCTCAAGGCGCCCCAACAGGTCACGTTTTCAGGATTTCCATTATTTTGCACATGTGATTTGATCAATTCCACTGCCTTAGCAATTATCACAGCTGTGTCATCTGAGGGAAATTCTGAAAACATGACCTGTTGGGGCGCCTTGAGGACTGGAGTTGAGAAACACTGATCTATACCATTATCATCAGCACTTTGTCCACATCTACTCCATCAACCCTATCCATACTATCATCATCATCCATACCATTATCATCACCACCTTGTGCACACCTCCCCCATCAACCCTATCTATGCCATTATCATCCCCACCTTGTCCACTCCTCCTCTATCATTCTTACCAATACCATTGTCATCACCACCTTGTCCACTCCTCCTCTATCATTCTTACCAATACCATTGTCATCACCACCTTGTCCACTCCTCCTCCATCAACCCTATTTATGCCATTATCATCACCACCCTGTCCAGATCTCCTCTATCATCTCTATACATACCATTATCATCACAACCTTGTCTACATCTCCTTTTATTATCCTTATTCATACCATTATCATTTCCACCCTGGTCACATCTCCTCTATCAAGCCTATCCATACCATTATCATCATTATCATGTTCACTTTGTCTTTGCTGTCCTGTGTCTTCCCTATCTACGCTCTCATTTCAACATGTCCTTTTGCTTTGCTTCACCATTACAACCATCCTGTCTATTGATGCTTAATTTTCCCTGTCCAGGCCTGTCCTCCCCATCACTGTCCTGTCCACTGATTGATCTTCCCATCTGAGCTCTCATTGTTCTGTCTATCTCCTTCATCTTCTCTATCCACCCCGATTGACCCCATCCACCTCCAGTACTGCCCTGACTTGTCATAAACAATGATGTATACAGCAGGGTGACAGAGGTAATATAGAGGTTGACAAACTTCTTACAGATATGAGATGTCCAGAGGTATTGCTGGGACTTTGTACTGGAGGTCCTGAACCCAGCTTAACTGCAAATGTGCTTTTCATACCCCTATCATTACTGAGAGAATTCCAAACCCAGCAGACTCTGTTCCTGCATGTCAGGAGTGGTCCATACCTACATGAATCATCTTTACAACATCATCCTATGTAGCTCTTTAAGGCTAAATATGCAGCTCTATAAGGTTAAATGTGTCTAGCCTGCTCTGGGAATTATCATATATATAGGTCACATCTCCAGTATCAGCTCCATTTAATTCTTCTCTGATCGCTCCACCAACATTCTCACATTCTCCTATCATAACTCGTATAACCCCTATCATCTCACACCTCACAACCCCTATCATCTCACACCTCATACAACCCCCATCGTCTCACACCTCATACACATCCCATCTCACACCTCATACAACCCCCATCATCTCACACCTCATACAACCTCCATCATCTCACACCTCATACAACCTCCATCATCTCATACCTCATACAACCCCCATCATCTCACACCTCATACAACCCCCATCGTCTCACACCTCATACACATCCCATCTCACACCTCATACAACCTCTATAATCTCATACAACCCCCATCATCTCACACCTCATACAACCTCCATCATCTCACACCTCATACAACCCCCATCATCTCACACCTCATACACATCCCATCTCGCACCTCATACAACCTCTATAATCTCATACAACCCCCATCATCTCACACCTCATACAACCTCCATCATCTCACACCTCATACAACCCCCATCATCTCACACCTCATACAACCTCCATCATCTCACACCTCATACAACCTCCATCATCTCATACCTCATACAACCCCCATCATCTCACACCTCATACAACCCCCATCATCTCATACATCCCTCATTACCTTACACCACCCCCTATCATCTACAAACCCCATCATATCACCCCATATACCCCCTTCAGCTCAAACAAACCCCTTTCATCCCACATCACATACAACTCCCATCATTTTATACCTTATACACCCCCTTATCTCCTACCGCCATACCTCATACACTGGACATCATCCCATGCAGTCCCTATCATCTCACACCCCATACAACCCTCATCATATCCTACCTCATATAGCTCCTATCATCTTACACCTCATACACCAGCCATCATCTAATACACTCCTATCATCTCATACCTCCTAACATCTCTTACCTCATACATCCCCATCTCTCTTTCTTCTAGGAATGTAACGTGTTACCAATTTACTGTACACAATGTTCCTTGCAGTTCACGTATTGAAGGTCACCCTGTAAGTTTTTCTTTGTATTCTGTTATAAAGTAAAAATGATGACATTCCTGGGATTATCTAAAAGACATTGTAGTTGTTGGGGTGAGGAACTTGTGGTTAGGGGTGCGGCCAGGATCATCGTTTATCTGAAAACTGGGACTAAATTATCTTGTCTAACAAAGTTGAGACCTCATCGCTCATCCTTTTGTCTTGTCCTCAAATTAATCTTTGTGGGTGACAAGTATACTGTAAATATGGTGCATGTAATCTGCGCTCCACCCTTGTGTCCTCTCTGAGTGCAGATCTGGACTCTCTCGTAGAATTATGTCACTTATCATTGTATTTGCCAGACGCTGGAGCCAAAACAAAGCTTTCAGCAATGAAAACATCTCGTATTGTTGTGTGAGTCAGGAGCGCTGAATCTCATGTGAGTGCTGAAATATTCGGCCCAGTGCCCAACACGTGGCTCATCCCTCCAAATTCCAGCTTTATTCCCCCCCCTTGTATCTCAGCAGGACTCTGCCAGGTCTGAGCTTACCCTTTTATACCAGCCTGTGCCTTCAGTCCCCTCTCCACTCCCTACTGATGCCCCTTCTCGGTGCCCCCTCTTCCATCCAGTTCTTCTCGGTGCCCCCTCTTCCATCCAGTTCTTCTCGGTGCCCCCTCTTCCATCCAGTTCTTCTCGGTGCCCCCTCTTCCATCCAGTTCTTCTCGGTGCCCCCTCTTCCATCCAGTTCTTCTCGGTGCCCCCTCTTCCATCCAGTTCTTCCCGGTGCCCCCTCTTCCATCCAGTTCTTCTCGGTGCCCCCTCTTCCATCCAGTTCTTCTCGGTGACCCCTCTTCCATCCAGTTCTTCTCGGTGACCCCTCTTCCATCCAGTTCTTCTCGGTGACCCCTCTTCCATCCAGTTCTTCTCGGTGACCCCTCTTCTATCCAGTTCTTCTCGGTGACCCCTCTTCCATCCAGTTCTTCTCGGTGACCCCTCTTCCATCCAGTTCTTCTCGGTGACCCCTCTTCCATCCAGTTCTTCTCGGTGACCCCTCTTCCATCCAGTTCTTCTCGGTGACCCCTCTTTCACCAGTTCTTCTCGGTGACCCCTCTTCCATCCAGTTCTTCTCAGTGTCCCCTTTTCCCTGTTAGTCCTTACAAGCTCCCCCTCCTTCCATCCAGTCTTTACTGGTACCCCTACTCCATTCTTTACTTACCAGTCCCTCCCCCCTCTTCCATCCCACCCCTACTATTGCCCCTTACTTTATCTAGTCCTTACCTGAGCACCCCTCTTCCTTTCTGTACTTATAGGTGCCCCCTCCTGCATATAGTCTTTATTAGTACTCCCTCCTGTATCCAATCCTTACCAGTCCCCCCTCCTCTATCCTCCTTACCTGTGCCTCTTCCTTCAGCCAGTCCTTACTGGGGGCTCCTACTCCACTACTTACCAGTGCTCCTCCCTTGATTCAGTTCTTACCAGTGCACCCTGCTCCACCCAATTATTACTGGTGTGCCTCTCGTCTTTCTAGTATTTACTTACTAGTGCCCTCTCTCCCATCCATTCTTTACCAGTGCCCCTTCCTCCATCTAGCCCTTATCTGTGTGTCCATCCTCCATCCAATCCTTACCAGTGCCGCCCCCCTCCATCCAATCCTTACTGGTGCTACCCCCCTCCATCCAATCCTTACCAGTGCCACCCCCCTCCATCCAATCCTTACCAGTGCCACCCCCCTCCATCCAATCCTTACCAGTGCCACCCCCCTCCATCCAATCCTTACCAGTGCCACCTCCCCTCCATCCAATCCTTACCAGTGCCACCTCCCCTCCATCCAATCCTTACCAGTGCCACCCCCCTCCATCCAATTCTTACCAGCACCTCCCTCCTTTAACCAGGCCTTACTGGTGCACCCATCCTCTATCCAGTATTTACTGGTTTCCCTCTCCCCCAGTCAGTTCTTACCAATGCCTCCTCCTTCATCCAATCTTTACCTGTGCCCCGTCCTCCATCCAGTCCTAACTGGTGGCTCCTCAGCCATCCATTCCCTACCAGTGCCTCCTCCTTCATCCATCTAGAACCTACTGGTGCTGCCCCACTCCCTCCCCCCCCCTTAACCAGATCTTACCAGTACCCTCTCCTCCAACCAATCTTTACCAGTGCCCCTTCCATCATCCAGTGCTTACTAGTGCACCCATCCTCCGTCCAATCTTTACCAGTGCCCCCTCCAGCATCCAGTCCTTACTAGTGCACCCATCCTCCATCCATTCTTACCAGTGCCCTTATTCTTTATCTAACTCTTACTGGTGCCCCCATCCACCATACAGTCCTTACTGAGGTGTGCCTCCTCCATCCAGATCTTACCAGCCCCCCCCCCTCCCCGCATTCAAATCCAGTTGTTGCACCCCTCCTCCATTCATGGCTTACAGGTGCTGTTTTTCTGATCTCTGAGTGTTGCCGGACCCCGGGGCCCCCCTTGGCCCCTTTTCCATCCCTTTCCTGCCCAGAGTTAAACATGAGGATTTACATATCTGATCACCTCTTTGATCTCCATTACCTCCCCCCTCTACAGCCTGTAATGGGGAGGAAATGCGGGAAATGTCATCCAGCATTCTGGTAAACGTACGCCATTATTTTTGTTGTTACAATAAAGCTGGCCATATACGCCGGCAGAAATGCCTTCGAAAAAACTAGTTTTCGGACGTTCATTTGATTTTCTAATGGTTAATGGGGACAGATGAACACCATTGAGCGCTTTGGCGAAGCATTTTTTTTTTTTTTTTTTTTTTTTTTTTTTTTTAGATATTCATACAAACGTTTGAATCAAGATGTCACTGTGTATGGCCAGCTTCCCATCAGAGGTCTGACAGCATGTGAGGACAAGCTAGGATGGTAGGAATAGACGTCTGCACAGGGCTGGGCCCCAGGGGTAGGCAGAAGAGGCCTCCGCCTTGGGTGGGGGTGGGGGGCAAAAAGGTCAGGACCTGCAATCTACACTGCTGACATATCTCACAGCTCATGTAGGGGGCCGCACTTTGATCCTTTCGCCTTGGGGGGCTGAAGAACCTCCGTCCCAGCGCTCCATCTGCCTGTTTGCTGTACTGTTAGCTCATTTGGAAAGTTGATCAACTCTGGAACTTCGACCGCCACCTGCTACACCGCAGCTCCTGTGCCCCCCTCCACATGTCACTACCCCCTCCCCCGCATTTACTTCCCCCTCCTCCATTCCCTCTTCACATGACTGTCGCCCCACTCCCACCCCCTCCTAATCCCTAATCTGTGTTTGGGACCCTGTGGGCTTTCAGCGGAGATTGTCCCCAGTTGCTCTTGTCACCTACAATCAGAATTGGATACATTGTATCCGGGGACCCCCAGTAAAATGGGGGTCCGAGCTGTGTTTTTACGGCCCCCTCCACCCCCAAGCTGCAATGGCAGCGGACAGGGGTGTTCACATGCCACAGTTGTGATGCTTTGCTTCATGCCCATTGCATGCATTACCTGACCTGTCGCACCCATTCAAGCAAGCGAGGAAGCGCCGCACACGCGGTTGTGGCACATTTGTGCAACAATCATGGGGTTAAAATAGTCAGTTAGAAAGCGTCACATCGCGTGTCATACGGCTCTGAAAAGTGCTTTTAGGAGGAGCGGTGGTTTTAGAGGCAGGTCTAAAGTTAGCCTTAGGCTGCATTCCTACTATAGCGTTTTCGCGAACGTTTTTGTGAACTTGCGTAAAATTTGCATAAATGCAGCAGATGCGATAACCGCAGTAAAACGCGTGGTTAAACTGGTGAAGCAAAAAAAAAAAAAAAATGATGCATGAGCTGTATTACCACCTTTGTTGTGCAAAGGGCAGCCCATTGGTATGAAAGGGGTGCATGCAGCATGACAGCGCGCATACGCGCAATGCGTCCTAGTATGAATGGGGGCTGGGTGAAGGATGTGGAGCGTGAGGTTTGGATTTCCTGTTGCTGTATACATTTTATGTTCATTGTTACTTTTTTTTTTTTTTTCTTCTTCTTGTATCTCAGACAGGAAATATTTCCCGAATATCACCTGAAACTGCATTTGACGCTCAAAACCACAAATGTGATACAATATATCAATGGCTCCCCAACATGCACATATATGGAGCAAATGCACACTCCCGAACCCCCCCCCCCAGTGAACGTGCATCACCATGAGGCGAGCGCGATTTTCTTGTAGCCGCCCCTTTTTCGCCCTTATTATAAACCGCCATTGCATCTGTTGAACAGGCGGCACAAAAAGGAGGGGGGCCACTCAAGACATTGAAAGCATATCTAAACCCAAGATTAAAAATTGATAGTAGTGCGGCTTACCGCTCCTTAGATGTGGCGGCTGCGTTCGTTTTTCTTTTTCACACTTGTTTTCTTTTATTTTAGCCCATTGATCCGGCCATTAACTCACTTCCTGTCCTGGGGTGACAACCGTTCTGAGCAACGTTGGGAATGCCCATACCTCCCAACTTTTTGAGATGGGACCGTGGGACACCTATTAGCAAAAGTATGTAGGCATAGGACACACCCCCTGCCACGCCCCCTTACAGGAGAATTATACAAAAAAAAAAAGATTACTTTAAAGTGCTTTTTTTTTTGTACCACTACTATTCCTTTATATTGGCTTTTGACATTTACAAATGCAGCAATTTAGAATTTGGAAGAAAGGTTTAGCACTGGCAAATATTTTTTTGATGGGTAAAAAGTGCATTTTATATACAACTATATGGATCAGAGCAAAATGAGGGACAAAAGAGGAGGAAAGAGGGGGCGTAGCCCCCAACTGTCCCTGATTTCGAGGGACTGTCCCTGATTTTAAACAATGTCCCTCTTTCCCCCTCATCCCCTAGTAAAAGCACCACACACATAAACACTGGCTAGGCACACAGTTAACCCTGTGATCACCCATTTGTTGCATTTTTAGTTTTTTTTTTGGGGGGGGGGGGTTCCTTGCAGCTTTTTTAACACCCTCTCTGTCACTTTTTAAACGGCCTTATTTTTTTTTTCTTTCCTTCCTTCAGCCTACTAATTAAGGGGAGTGGTTAATTGGCCACAGGTGCTTGAGGCCTATATAACCTTTATGTAGAACTCATTTTGAGCCTGCCACCTTTTTGCTTGCTGGAATTTGGACCAAGTGGTGAGTTAAAAACCAGAGTTGAAAACAGGAGGTTATAACAGGGGTCAAAGTACCTGTGTCGTGTGAGTACCTGAGTGTTTGAGTAGTGATTGGATCCTTAGTAGCTGTATACTTGTGTATTGTGAGTGCACGTGGTCTGCGAGTACCTGTGTATTGTCTTATTGAGTATTCGTGTCAGGAAGCTAGTTGTTGGGTGATTTGGACAGGGTATAATCCCCAATCGAGGGTGAACGGAAAACTCTGGACAGCCGCACTCCAAAGAAAAATTCTTGTGCCTTTATTGAAAAATTGGGATCACACTGTACAAGCCACAGCAAAGTGATACAAACAAGAGCTGACGCGTTTCACACTACAGAAAGTGCTTACTCCGTTCATTTGCTACATGCATTAGCCAGCACCCGGGGCTCTTCAGTTCTAGAGGAAAAGAAAAAGCTTTTGTTTCGGCTGACCTACCTGAGCGGTGGTCTCTCTCTCTATCTAGATTTCTGGACTTTGTGCATATAATCCCCAATTCTCATTAAATTTATTAGGTACGATGCCCTGTGGGTATGGAGAGGTGACTCCTTGTACATCTTGCCGCATGTATGCGTTCCTTGATCATCCGATCGAGGGTGAATACTGCTGTGCAAAATGTAAGCACATTGTTTCCCTGGAAGCCCAGGTTCTGAATCTGGGGAAGCAACTGTCAGCACTGAGAAGTCCCTCCATACTAAAGGAGAGCCAGGAACGTACCCGGCAGGGGCCAGCACAGAGGCGGGTGGAGACAAAGAGGTGCAAGCACTAGCAAAGAGTAGATGGGTGACAGTCAGGAGGGGTAGAGGGGGAAGTGCCAGGGAGGCCAATCCAGGACTGGAGCATCCCAATAAGTACGCTCCATTGAGTGACATTGGTGAAACCGGTCAGGGACCAGTACTGCTGGAGCTGAGAGACTCTCCTAGCTGCCGGGGGAAGAACTCCTCCAGTGAGAGTGGGGGGGGGGGGGGGCGAAGGGAAAGTAAAGACAGATTCTGGTGTTAGGGGACTCAATTCTTAGAAGGACAGAGAGGGCAATCTGTGACAAAGACCTGAAGCGCCGAACTGTATGCTGCCTACCGGGCGCTCGGGTTCGGCACATCATGGATCTGGTGGACAGATTACTGGAAGGGGCTGGGGAAGACCCAGCTGTCATGGTGCACGTTGGCACCAATGACAAAGTCAGAGGCAGATGGAGTGTCCTAAGGAATGGTTTTTAGGGATATAGGAGCTAAATTGGGGAAAAGGACCTCAAAGGTAGTATTCTAAGGAATACTACTGGTACATCGAGCCACACCAGAAAGCCAGAGGGAGATTAGGGAAGTAAACAACTGGCTGAGGAGCTGGTGTAGTAAGGAGGGGTTTGGGTTCCTTGAGGACTGGGCTGACTTCTCAGTCGGTCACCAGTTCTATAGAAGGGACGGACTGTACCTAAATAAGGAGGGTGCAGATCAGCTGGGAGTAAAGATGGCCAAAAAGTTGGAGGGGTTTTTAAACTAGGTGATTGGGGGGGGAAGGGGAGGGTCCAAAGGTAGAGATAGTCAGCAATGAACATATTCAAGAGGGTAGTATTGGGGGCATTAGTGGTAGGTTGACTAAAGCACATAAAACCAAGGTAAGTATAGTAACAAGTCCTATTTGGAACACCCAATAAAAGGACAGTATGCAACCGGTCTAAACTACGTGGCATGTTCACCAATGCCAGGAGCCTGGCGGACAAGATGGGTAAACTAGAAATACTGTTGTATGAGGAGGATTTAGATTTTGTGGGAATTTCAGAGACCTGGTTCAACGGCTCTCATGATTGGCTGGCAACCATTCAAGGGTATACCCTTTATCGCAGAGATAGAGAGGTTAAAAAAGGGGGAGGGGTATGCCTAGATATCAGGAATAATGTACAAGTGAATGTGAGAGATGACATCAATAATGGAGCTAGGGAGGAGGTGCAATCCTTATGAGTAGAGCTCCAAAGGGATGAAGCTAAGGGGAAAATAATACTGGGAGTATGCTATAGGCCCCCTAACCTGAGGGAGGAGGGGGAGGCGGACCTCCTATCACAGTTTGGATTAGCAGCAAGGATGGGAAGTGTTATCATAATGGGGGATTTTATTTATCCAAACATAGACTGGGCGGAAGGAACCACGCATAAGGTTTGCCAGTTCCTAAATGTCTTGCAGGACAATTTCATGGGTCAGATGGTAGACGCACCAACTAGAAACAAGGCATTACTGGATCTACTGATTACCAACAATACAGACCTGATCACGGATGTGGAAATACGGGGCAATTTAGGAAACAGCGATCACAGGTTAATTGGCTTCAGTATAAATCGCACAAATAGGAGACATAAGGGGAACACAAAGACACTGAATTTCAAAAGCGCCAACTTACCTAAACTACGAACCTTGTTAGAAGATATAAATTAGGATAAAATCTTAGAAACAAAGAACACGGAGGAGAGATGGATTTGCTTTAGGAGCATATTAAATAAGGGCATTAGCCAGTGCCTTGGCCTTGGCCAGTCCATCACCTTTACCCTCAGCTTCTTTAGCAAGGCAGTGGTCATCTTGGGGGTGTGTTTGGGGTCGTTATCATGTTGGAATACTGCCCTGCGGCCCAGTCTCTGAAGGGAGGGGATCATGCTCTGCTTCAGTATGTCACAGTACATGTTGGCATTCATGGTTCCCTCAATGATCTGTAGCCCCCCCAGTGCCGGCAGCACTCATGCAGCCCCAGACCATGACACTCCCACCACCATGCTTGACTGTAGACAAGACACACTTGTCTTTGTACTCCTCACCTGGTTGCCCCCACACACGCTTGTCACCATCTGAACCAAAAAAGTTTATCTTGGTCTCATCATACCACAGGACATGGTTCCAGTAATCCATGTCCTTAAGCCGTGTACACACGGTCGGTTTTTCCGACAGGAAATGTTGGATGTGAGCTTGTTGTCAGAAAGTCCGACCGTGTGTATGCTCCATTGAACATTTGCTGTCGGACTTTCCGCCAACAAATGTTTGATAGCAGGTTCTCAAATTTTCCGCCAACAAAACTTTGTTGTCGGAAAGTCAGTAGGGTTGAGGTCAGGGCTCTGTGTAGAGCACTTCAGTTCCTCCACACCAACCTCATTACAACATGTCTTTATGGAGCTGGCTTGGTAGCCAAGAGCATAGTCCACAAGGTTACAAAAGCCTGTCGCACAAAAGTTCACGCATGCTCGGAATCAAGCAGAAGGAGCCGCACTGGCTTTTGAACTTCCCTTTTCTCGGCTCGTCGTACGTCATCGCGTTCTAACGTTCGTAATTGTTGGCCAACATTTGTGTGACCGTGTGTATGCAAGACAAGTTTGAGCCAGCAACCTTCGAACAAAAACCCACGGCTTTGTTGGCGGAAAGTCCGATCGTGTGTATGCGGCATTAGTCTGCTTGTCTTCAGCAAACTGTTTGCGGGCTTTCTTGTGCATCGACTTTAGAAGAGGCTTCCTTCTGGGATGACAGCCATGCAGACCAATTTGATGCAGTGTGCTGCGTATGGTCTGAGCACTGACAGGCTGACCCCCCCCACCCCTACAACCTCTGCAGCAATGCTGGCAGCACTCATACGTCTATTTCCCAAAGACAACCTCCGGATATGACGCTGAGCACGTGACCTCAACTTCTTTGGTGGACCATGGCGAGGCCTGTTCTGAGTGGATCCTGTCCTGTTATACCGCTGTATGGTCTTGGCCACCGGGCTGCAGCTCAGTTTCAGGGTCTTGGCAATCTTCTTATAGCCTAGGCCATCTTTATGTAGAGCAACAATTCTTTTTTTCAGATCCTCAGAGAGTTCTTTGCCATGAGGTGCCATGTTGAACTTCCAGTGACCAGTATGAGAGAATGAGAGCGATAACACCAAATTTAACACACCTGCTCCCCATTCACACCTGAGACCTTGTAACACTAATGAGTCACATGACACCAGGGAGGGAAAATGGCTAAATGGGCCCAATCTGGACATTTTCACGTAGGGGTGTACTCACTTTTGTTGCCAGCGGTTTAGACATTAATGGCTGTGTGTTGAGTTATTTTGAGGGGACAGCAAATTTACACTGTTATACAAGCTGTACACTCACTACTTTACATTGTAGCAAAGTGTCATTTCTTCAGTGTTGTCACATGAAAAGATAGAAGAAAAGCTTTACAAAAATGTGAGGGGTGTACTGACTTCTGTGAGATACTGTATATATAGCCACATCTTCTCTAGGCAGATATATAACCAGGGAACGTTTTTTTACAGAGGTCCGTGTGTATGATTGCCATGTCAGAAGATTTTTAGCTTTCACAGTGACGGGAGGGAAGTTCCTCTTGAACATTAGAAGTGATGAGTCTGCAGAGTGTGGACAAGAGATAACCACAAGTCAGGAGTCATGTGCCTTAAAAGGGTATCTAAACCCAAGGACAGGCATGTAATATATTGCAGATCAGCAGTCCTTCCAGATCACTCTGTTCTGTGTCTTTCGGAGGAGCACCCCGGACCGCTGTCCTGATCTGGACTACAAGCACCCCCCCCCCCCAAACCTACCCATCCTCCTCATCTCCATCACACAGGGAGGTGGTGTTTAGTAATTCGCAAGAAGATCACTGAGATGACCGATCACATTGTTTGAGATATCAATTCAGTCAACAGGAAGTGACAAGGACGCTGGATTTCTGGCAGGATCGACAGGTATTTTATTTTTTGCACTTGCTGAAACTGTTTTTGAAAACTATTGCAGCCTCCACATCTAAGGACTGGTCACATTCCATAAATATTTCTTCTTCTTTTTTTTTTTTTTTTCTTTCTTGGGTTTAGATACACTTTGAAGTATTAAGCCCCGGGCCGTTCACATTGGAGCGACTTGTCATACGATCCGACAGGTCAAATCCCGTGACGAGTCGCAGCCTATTGCCGGCAATCGCACTGTTGAAATCGATGCGCCGCTGACTTTACGGTGCCGCGTCGATTTGAAAAAGGAGTACATGCGCCCGGATGTCTTCTAAGTCTCGCTCAAAGTTGCACTGACATGTGGCTTTGAAATCGTGTGATTTCGGATGAAGTCACACAATTTCAAAGCCGCAGTCAATGGTAACGGGGGGAATAACGCCAAAACACATTTGGGGTTGATTTACTAAAACTGGAGAGTGCAGAATCTGGTGCAGCTGTACATGGGAGCCAATCAGCTTCAAGCTCCAGATCGTTCAATGAAGCTTTGACAATAGAACCTGGAAGCTGATTGGTTTCTATGCAGAGCTGCTCCGGATTTTGCACTCTCCAGTTTTAGTAAATCTCTCACTTTTGTTTTTCGTTTTGGATGTAGTAGGGAAGGGTTGGAAACCCCAGTCAGCAGCTGAATCCCTGCTGGGGAGATTGACCATCTCTATATGTCCTGGTGTCACTGAGAACATGGGGGAATTCCAAAATGATACAGTCAGGGCTGTCATCAGGGGGGGGGGGTACAGCCATTACAACTGTAAGGGGCCCCGGGGCCCGAGGGGCCCACCCGGGGCCAGAAGGAGGCAGGACGGGTGAAGGGGATCCGTGTTGTGCAGTACAGAAACAATCTCACAGTTTCTGCAATTCCCGTGTCATTGATTTTAGACATCGAGCTCTTTACTGCCACCTCTGGCTACTATGTGCATGTGCACCCCTCGTGTGTCAGTGATCTGCCTGTACTGAGCTTCTCAGCAACATGTCAGCTTTGTGAAAACAAGCTGGGAGGAGGTAGGAAGTTACAAGTAGGGGCTGTGAAGGAAAGGGAGGGGGGCTGTTCGTGTACAGGGAGGGGCCAGAGGCTTGTGGGGGGGGGGGTGGCTCTAACATATATACAGGTTTGGGGGGGGCTGACATATATACAGGTGTGTGTGAGGGGCGCTGACATATATACAGGTGTGTGTGGGGGGGGGGCTGACATATATACAGGTGTGTGTGTGTGAGGGGGGCTGACATATATACAGGTGTGTGTGTGAGGGGCGCTGACATATATACAGGTGTGTGTGAGGGGCGCTGACATATATACAGGTGTGTGTGGGGGGCGCTGACATATATACAGGTGTGTGTGGGGGCGCTGACATATATACAGGTGTGTGTGGGGGGGGGGGGCTGACATATATACAGGTGTGTGTGTGTGAGGGGGGCTGACATATATACAGGTGTGTGTGAGGGGCGCTGACATATATACAGGTGTGTGTGAGGGGCGCTGACATATATACAGGTGTGTGTGAGGGGGGCTACAATATATACAGGGGTGTGGGGGGCTGATATATATACAGGTGTGTGGGGGGGGGCTACCATATAATACAGGGGTGTGGGGGGGGGGGGCTACCATATATACAGGTGTGTGTAAGGGCGCTGACATATATAGGTGTGTGTGAGGGGCGCTGACATATATACAGGTGTGTGTGGGGGGGTGACATATATACAGGTGTGTGGGGGGGGTGACATATATACAGGTGTGTGTGAGGGGGGCTACCATATATACAGGGTGTGGGGGGGGGCTGACATATATACAGGTGTGGGGGGGGGGCGGCTGACATATATACAGGTGTGTGGGGGGGCTGACATATATACAGGTGTGTGGGGGGGCTGACATATATACAGGTGTGTGAGGGGGGGCTGACATATATACAGGTGTGTGGGGGGGGCTGACATATATACAGGTGTGTGTGGGGGGGCTGACATATATACAGGTGTGTGGGGGGACTGACATATATATACAGGTGTGTGGGGGGGGCTGACATATATACAGGGGTGTGTTTTTGGGGGGCTGACATATATACAGGGGTGTGTGTGTGTGGGGGGGTGCTGACGTATATATACAGGTGTGTGTGTGAGGGGCACTGACATATATATACAAGTGTGAGAGGGGGGCTACCATATATACAGGTGTGTTTGTGGGGGGGTTGACATATATACAGGTGTGTGTGGGGGGGCTGACATATATACAGGTGTGTGGGGGGGGGGCTGACATATATACAGGTGTGTGGGGGGGCTGACATATATACAGGTGTGTGGGGGGCTGACATATATACAGGTGTGGGGGGGCTGACATATATACAGGTGTGTGGGGGGGCTGACATATATACAGGTGTGTGGGGGGGGGCTGACATATATACAGGTGTGGGGGGGGGGCTGACATATATACAGGTGTGTGGGGGGGCTGACATATATACAGGTGTGTGGGGGGGCTAACATATATACAGGGGTGTGTTTTTGGGGGGCTGACATATATACAGGTGTGTGGGGGGGGCTGACATATATACAGGTGTGTGGGGGGGCTGACATATATACAGGTGTGTGAGGGGGGCTGACATATATACAGGTGTGTGGGGGGGGCTGACATATATACAGGTGTGTGTGGGGGGGCTGACATATATACAGGTGTGTGGGGGGGCTGACATATATATACAGGTGTGTGGGGGGGGCTGACATATATACAGGGGTGTGTTTTTGGGGGGGCTGACATATATACAGGGGTGTGTGTGTGTGGGGGGTGCTGACGTATATATACAGGTGTGTGTGTGTGAGGGGCACTGACATATATATACAAGTGTGAGAGGGGGGCTACCATATATACAGGTGGTTTGTGGGGGTTGACATATATACAGGTGTGTGTGGGGGGGCTGACATATATACAGGTGTGTGGGGGGGGGGGCTGACATATATACAGGTGTGTGGGGGGCTGACATATATACAGGTGTGTGGGGGGCTGACATATATACAGGTGTGGGGGGGGCTGACATATATACAGGTGTGTGGGGGGGCTGACATATATACAGGTGTGTGGGGGGGGGGGGCTGACATATATACAGGTGTGTGGGGGGGGGCTGACATATATACAGGTGTGTGGGGGGGCTGACATATATACAGGTGTGTGGGGGGGGCTAACATATATACAGGGGGTGTGTTTTTGGGGGGCTGACATATATACAGGGGTGTGTGTGTAGGGGGGGTGCTGACGTATATATACAGGTGTGTGTGTGTGTGTGTGTGTGTGTGTGTGTGTGTGTGAGGGGCACTGACATATATATATACAAGTGTGAGAGGGGGGCTACCATATATACAGGTGTTTGTGGGGGGGCTGACATATATACAGGTGTGTGTGTGTGTGTGTGAGGGGGCTGACATGTATACAGGTGTCTGTGTGAGGGGGGCTGACATATATATACAGGGTGTGTGTGAGGGGGCTGACATATATACAGGTGTGTGTGTGTGTGGGGGGGGGGCTGACCTATATACAGGTGTGTGTGTGTGTGTGTGTGTGTGTGTGTGTGTGTGTGTGTGTTG
Source organism: Lithobates clamitans (assembly GCA_037952925.1). Lineage (NCBI taxonomy): Eukaryota > Metazoa > Chordata > Amphibia > Anura > Ranidae > Lithobates > Lithobates clamitans. Next base: position 316,309 of record JBBGZY010002148.1, read on the forward strand.
TGTGTGTGTGTGTGTGTGGGGCTGACCTATATACAGGTGTGTGTGTGTGAGGGGGCTGACATGTATACAGGTGTCTGTGTGAGGGGGGCTGACATATATATACAGGTGTGTGTGAGGGGGCTGACCTATATACAGGTGTGTGTGTGTGTGAGGGGGGCTGACCTATATACAGGTGTGTGTGTGGTGTGTGTGTGTGTGGGGCTGACCTATATACAGGTGTGAGGGGGGTCTGACATATATACAGGTGTGAGGGGGGTCTGACATATATACAGGTGTGAGGGGGGTCTGACATATATACAGGTGTGTGGGGGGGCGCTGACATATATACAGGTGTGTTTTGTGGTGGGGCTGACATATATATAATATATATATATATACAGGGGTGTGTGTGTGGTGGGGGGGTATAAATATATACAGGTGTGTGTTTTTGGGGGGCTGACATATATACAGGGGTGTATGTGTGTGTGTGGGGGGGTGCTGACATATATATACAGGTGTGTGAGGGGGGCTACCATATATACAGGTGTGTGTTTGTGGGGGGGCTGACATATATACAGGTGTGTGGGGGGGGCACTGACATGTTTACAGGTGTGTGGGGGGGCTGACATATATACAGGTGTGTGTGTGTGAGGGGGCTGACATATATACAGGTGTGTGGGGGGGGGGGGCTGACATATATACAGGTGTGTGTGAGGGGGCTGGTCTAAAGGTCAGGTCTAAAGCTGTGTAATGCAGTTGTCACCGGAACAGGAATAGAGGGAAAATCTTCCATCGGGGCACCTGTCCCGGTGACAAGATTTCCTCTAACTTTAGGAAGATATCGTCTCCCTTTCTATTGTGTCTCTAGGACAGGAAGTGAAGGGAAATCTCCCCAATGAGACACAAAAAAAGAGGGTCCAAAATGCTGCAGACCATTGCACCAACTAATTACAGTGAGGGGAAAAAAGTATTTGACCCCTGCTGATTTTGTAGGTTTGCCCGCTGACAAAGAAATGATCAGTATATAATTTTATGGTCGGTTTATTTTGTAGTATTGCCCATCCCCCAGGTGATTGGGAGGGGGCGGGGCATCTAAAAATCCGTTTTAATTATCAGGTTGTCATATGACTCCTGAAGTGTTTGTACACACGTTGCTGTTTACACGTGGCGCCCTCAGGTGACCTTCGCCACCACACCTGTTGGACATTGGACCCCAACGTCTGCCTACTGCGTTTTTGGGACGGAAGGTGCAGTGATTATTCTCCGGAGGTCTTCTCGTTATCCGCAGGCGGACGTTCGTCCTCGTGTCTTCCTAAAGCGATGTAACCTGTAAGTGCAAGAAGTGGGAGCTCTTGTGTCACCGCTCCGGTATAGGGTGGAGTGATGGTGGGATCTGAGGGATCTCGCAGATCAGCGCCGCCTTAAATCTGACTCGCTCTGTTCATCGATCGTCCTAGCTACGTCTAGGACTGGAGGTTTCTCGCTGTGAAATCGTGACTTTGCTCTTTCGGGCGATTGAGCGTCCTCTGCTCCAGAAATGTTTTGGAGGATCCTTAGAGGCCGACGCCATTCCTCCGCACCCGGCGCGTTGGTCACCCCTCTCTGGGACGTAATGTTCCTCCTCGGCGTTTGTCTGTTCCACACAAGTGCTGTGGGGCCCTCCGTGGCTGCACCGGGACCCTATCAGGCCTTAGACACGTGCAATTTGTTTCGCTCCGAATTCGTTTTTTTAACTAATTTCGATAAATTAGTTAATTCGGAATTAACAAAAAAACATTTAACAAATTTTTCTGAATATTCGTAAATTCAAAAATCAGAAAACCCGAAAATCTAAAATAATAACTAACTAATAATAACTTAACTATTACTAACTATTAAATTATAGGTATAATATAATATAATAATATAATATAATATAATATATATAATAATAATATAATAATAATAATAATCTCCTTTCAAATTCGGCTGTTGGTGAACGTAACGAATACGTATTTATCTGAAGTTACAAATTATCTGAAATAACGAATGCCACATCTAAACGTATGGAACGGAACAAATTAATAATAAATCACAATAATAATAAAATATTATTATTATTATTATTATTAATTCCTTCCGTTCCATACGTTTAGATGCGGCATTCGTTACTCTAAATTCCTATTCGTTACGTTCTCTAACAGCCAAATTTGAAAGGAAATGCCAAGACCTATAATTTAATAGTTAGTTATTTATTAGTTAGTTTGTTATTCTTTTGAATTTTGTGATTTCCTTTCTTATTTTCGGATTTTTGAATTTACGAATTGCGACCCGAAAAACGAAACAAATAACGAATGAAATGAAAACGAATGCCGCGTACACACGACCGGAATTTCCGGCAGAAAAGGTCCGACGGAACGAATCCGTCGGACATTCCGATCGTGTGTGGGCTTCATCGGACCTTTTCTGTCGAAAAATCTTGACGGACCTTAGAAATAGAACATGTTTCAAATCTTTCCGACGGACTCGATCCCTATCGGAAAAAAAAAAAAACGTTCGTCTGTATGCTAGTCCGACGGACCGAAAACGACGCAAGGGCAGCTATTGGCTACTGGCTATTGAACTTCCTTTTCTAGTCCGGTCGCACGTCATCACGTTCGAAAACGATCGGACTTTGGTGGGATCGTGTGTAGGCAAGTCCGTCGGAACCCGTGAAAGTCCTTCGGAGTTCAGTCCGACGAGAAGTCCGCTCGTGTGTACGCGGCATAACAAATTTTTTTCGTCTGTGCACATGTCTATCGGGCCTTGACCACATTGGCCGTACTCCGTATGAAGTCATTGTCGGGTCCCTGGTGGAATATTGCCTTGGGGCAGAACTCCAGGGAGGTCAGAAATCTGTAGTCCGCTGTGAAGTTGCTATGAGACTCCATATGTGGTCTCCACCCAACACAGACAAATACAACCAGATCCTCCTAAATCGCCATTACCGCTGTGCCGGGGTAATTAGAGGGAGCTTATCCGGGATTATTTCCAGTCTCACTAATGACTCGTTATCTTTACATTAATTGTGAATAATCTGTTGTGAATAATCTGTTATTACACTTTTTTATCTGATAATCCTGATGGGAGAAATCAGGCTCACAATGAGACGCAGGTGACGTCAGGTGATGTTTTGTGTCACATGACATCTGCTGAGGCAATCCTGCACCCCCATCCAGAGTCCCTGGAGACCTCCGTACAACAGCTGAGACTCTCCATAGAGCGCCACCCGAATGTCATTATATTCCCATCAATGCAAAAGAACGGAGATGTTCTTTATAGTACTTTATATTATGATGTCATTAGCTGGCTGCATTCTCAGTGATGTCACCGCTCTCTAGTGATTGGATAGGCTGCATTCTCAGTGATGTCACTGGTCTCTAGTGATTGGATAGGCTGCATTCTCAGTGATGTCATCGGCCTCTAGCGAATGGATAGGCTGCATTCTCAGTGATGTCACCAGTCTCTAGTGATTGGATAGGCTGCATTCTCAGTGATGTCATCTGGTCTCTAGTGAATGGATAGGCTGCATTCTCAGTGATGTCACCGGTCTCTAGTGATTGGATAGGCTGCATTCTAATGATGTCACCGGTCTCTAGTGATTGGATAGGCTGCATTCTCAGTGATGTCATCTGGTCTCTAGTGATTGGATAGGCTGCATTCTCAGTGATGTCACCGGTCTCTAGTGATTGGAT
>JBBGZY010002148.1:325000-355244 GCA_037952925.1 Lithobates clamitans
TATCTGGAGAGCGGTGATGTCACTCCTGTATAATATATCTTATATCTAGACAGCGGTGATGTCACTCCTGTATAATATATCTTATATCTGGAGAGCGGTGACGTCACTCCTCCATAATATAACATATCTGGAGAGTGGTGATGTCACTCCTGTATAATATGACTTATATCTGGAGAGCGGTGATGTCACTCCTGTATAATATATCTTATATCTGGACAGCGGTGATGTCACTCCTCTATAATATATCTTATATCTGGACAGCGGTGATGTCACTCCTGTATAATATATCTTATATCTGGAGAGTGGTGATGTCACTCCTTTATAAGTCATTTCCCCACTTTGAAGCGCCCCACCTGCAGTTGGCAGCTCTGACTGTATATAATGAGATTTTCTCCTGAATTATCCTCAGTTCCTCTCACGAGATGCAGACAGAACAGAAGCGTTATCCCCGTCACATGATCGGCCATGAGCGAACGACGGTTCTGCATATTTTATCCAGACAAGGACGAATCACATGCACTCATCTCACCCGTTTCCTGAGATTGTAGCGAGGAAATCATTTTATCACCCAACATTATCACAGATACATTTTATCCCTGACACACCCAGAGACATTCATTCCAATATTATAAACCAGGGAGATGATCGATAAACCTTCATTTAGTTAGAGAGAAAATGTTTTTCATTGGTTAGCATTCAACAGGTCTACAAATGACACAAATATCTGGATGGACAGTTGAATGAATGTCTCTATATTTAGGATGTACAGTGCCTAGAAAAAGTATTCACACCCCTTGAAATTTTCCACATTTTGTCATGTTACAACCAAAAACATAAATGTATTTTATTGGGATTTTATGTGATAGACCAACACAAAGTGGCACATAATTGTGAAGTGGAAGGAAAATGATAAATGGCTAAAAGTGTGAATATGTGAAACGTGTGTGTGGGGGAGGGGGGCCCCCAGAGTCAATACTTTGTAGAACCCCCTTTCTCTGCAATTACAGCTGCAAGTCTTTTTGGGGATGTCTCTACCAGCTTTGCACATCTAGAGAGGGACATTTTTGCCCATTCCTCCTTGCTAAATATCTCAAGCTCTGTCAGATTGGATGGAGAGCGTCTGTGAACAGCAATTTTCAAGTCTTGCCACAGATTCTCAATGGGATTTAGGTCTGGAGTGTGACTGGGCCATTCTAACACATGAATATGAATATTGTAGCTCTGGCTGTATGTTTAGGGTCGTTGTCCTGCTGAAAGGTGAACCTCCACCCCAGTCTCAAGTCTTTTGCAGACTCTAACAGGTTTTCTTCTAAGATTGTCCTGTATTTGTCTCCATCCATCTTCCCATCAACTCTGACCAGCTTCCCTGTCCCTGCTGAAGAAAAGCATCCCCACCACATGATGCTGCCACCACCATGTTTCACAGTGGGGATGGTGTGTTCAGGGTGATGTGCAGTGTTAGTTTTCCCCCCACACATAACGTTTTGCTTTTAGGCCAAAAAGTTACATTTGGTCTCATCTGACCAGATCACCTTCTTCCACATGTTTGCTGTGTCCTCCACATGGCTTCTCACAAACTACAAACAGGACTTCTTATGACTTTCTTTCACCAATGTCTTTCTTCTTGTCACTCTTCCATAAAGGGCAGATTTGTGGAGAACACGACTAATAGTTGTCCTGTGGACAGATTCTCCCACCTGAGCTGTGGATCTCTGCAGCTCCTCCAGAGTTACCATGGACCTCTTGGCTCTTCTCTGATGAATGCTCTTCTTGCCCGGCCGGTCAGTTTAGGTGGATGGCCATGTCTTGGTAGGTTTGCAGTTGTGCCATACTCTTTCCATTTTCAGATGATGGATTGAACAGAGCTCTGTGAGATGTTCAAAGCTTGGGAGACTTTTTTTATAACCTAACCCTGCTTTATACTTCTCCACAACTTTATCCCTGACCTGTCTGGTGTGTTCCTTTTGGACTTCGTGATTCCGTTTGTTCACTAAGGTTCTCTAACAAACCTCAGAGGGCTTCACAGAACAGCCTTATTTATACTGAGATTAAATTACACACAGGTGGACTCTATTTACTACTTGGGTGACTTCTGAAGGCAATTGGTTCCACTGGATTTTAGTTAGGGGTATCGGAGTAAAGGGGGGCTGAATACAAATGGCCCCCCTCCCCCCACACTTTTCACATATTTATTTGTAAAAAAAATTGAAAACCATTTATCATTTTCCTTCCACTTCACAATTATGTGCCGCTTTGTGTTGGTCTATCACATGAAATCCCAATAAGATACATTTATGTTTTTGGTTGTAACATGACAAAATGTGGAAAATTTTTAAGGGGTGTGAATACTTTTTCAAGACACTGTATCCGGTCTATAAACCAGAGTCTCTGGATGGACAGTTGAAGACTTGGAGGACATTCTGGTACTTGTATCTCATGGTGGCCCCAGACATTCGCACATTCCACCCGTCTCTCTGCGTTTCTTTAGCTGTAATCTGCATTTCTGTCTCCTCTCCTCACAACAATTATAAAATACCACAAATTTTGTTTTTCCAGATGTGGCGATCACAGGAGGGCGTTTTTTGATATCGGGTAATAAATTATCATTTCTCCAGAAACCGTGACCGCACATCGCCCAGTTCACAGTCCTGTTTTCTCTCTTGAAGTTTTGGCATGCTAGGCTCATCATGACGGCCCCAGAGAGCCCCCCAGGGGCCCAGAAATATGCGCACTAGGAAAGAACGATTGTTCGGGGATTGAGATTTCCACATTTAACTCAGGAAAAGGCCAGGTAGAGGCGCTGGGAAAAGGCGGCCGGATACCGCGATCTATTGATGGAAACAACGTCGCTAATTGTATCTGGCAATTAATACGTGACCCGGAGGGGACGGCGGACCCGGGAATGTCGCGTGGGAATGCGAACGTCTGGGGCTCTGGAATTCGCAGGTCTTCCCGGGTCACCCGGGGAAAACTGCGGTTCAGATGGACACAAGGCGGGCCCAGATAGGGGTCGAGATCTGTCCGAGATACGGATACGAAATTCTCAACACATAATACAATCTGTAGACGGGATGGAGATGTGCCAGTAATGGGAAGTCTGCAGATATGAGGGCTTTTTTTTTGTTTTTTTTTTTGAAGCGCAAAAAACCTGTGGCAACCAATCAGATTTCAATTTACTATAAAGTGGTCGTAAACCCTCTTATATACCCAGTGAAGTGATTGGCCTCAGGTGATCCACAAGAGATGAAACAAAGTCTAGGATTTATAAAGCTTGTCTGAGAGTTCTAAAAAAAGGGGACGGAAAGCTGAGGTTACACTCTGAGAGCTAATTGGAGGGATGAGACACCCCCCCCCCCCTCCTCCACACAGCACACAGGAACAGAGCTGAAGCTGTCAATCACAGGCTGTGTACTGGAGATCCCCATGTCACCATTTTTCTCTTGGTGTCAGGAAATCTTGTGATAAGTGACTCATGCTGATAGCAGGGAAAGGAGGCAGCAGACAGAAATGACACTTTGGTGCTCTTAATGGAGACAAGTACACACTATAGAGGGATGGGCTTTGTTCACATTTCATGTCTGAGGTTTACAACCACTTTAAGTGGTTGTAAACCCAAAACCAAAATGGTAATATATTGCAGCTTACTAATTGTTAGATGTGGTGGCTGCATTAGTTTTTTATTTATTTTTTTCTGAGCCAAACTAGTTTTCTGAGACTTTACAATCACTTTAAAGTGTTACTAAACCCAGAACAGTAAAATCAGTCTGTATATGCAGTGAAGCATGCTTGTTATACTCACTGTGGAACCCAAGGGGTTAATCCTCCGCATTGTGTAAAAAAGGCTGTTTGATCCTGTCTTCTGTGATCCCCCTCCCCTTCTTCCAGAGTCCCCAAACCATCTCCTGATAGAACAGAGCCTTGGGGGGCAAGCTGCACATGCTCAGTTGGTGTGTATTGCTAGAAAGTGCATGTGACCAGCACAGGGCCAATCAGCACTGTCCAGACAGAGGGTGACGGATCATGCAGCCTCGTAAGACAATCAGGGGAGGAATGAAAGCTCCTCCTACAAAGCTTTAGCCAGACACTGATAGAAGTCACAAGACTGCTATGTACTGCTGATGAGAAAAGGTATTTAGCAGTTTTTGCATTTCCATGTTCCGTGGGAGAGCAGATATAGTGACTGCAGGCTCCTGGGTTCAGTAACACTTTAACCACTTCCCGCCCGGCCTATAACAGAATGACGGCCGGGAAGTGGTTCTGTTATCCTGACTGGGCGTCATATGATGTCCAGCAGGATAACATGCCGGCGGGGGGGGCGTGCAGCGCGGCGACCGCGCGTGCAGCGTGTCAGTTTCTGACAGAGGCTTCTTACCACATGATCAGCTGTGACCAATCACAGCTGATTATCGTGAGAACCAGGAAGTTCCGATAAACGGCATACCTCGGTTCGCGCTGACAGGGATAGCCAATCGGCGGCTCTACCTGTCAGGGGGGTCTGTGCTGATAATCCGCACACTGATTATCAGCACAGCCCCCATCAAATGTAGCCATAAGCTGCCAATCGGTTCCCAGTCAGTGCCCCATCATAACCCCCCTGCCAGTGCCCACCACAGTGCAAATCAGTGTCCATCACAGTGCCAATCAGTGCCCAGCATTAACACCTGTCAGTACCTGCCTAATTAGTGCTGCCCATCAGTGCCATCTATTAGTGTCCATCAGTGCTCATTAATGCCGCCTGTCAGTGCCCATCGGTGGTGTCCATAAGTGCCACCTGTCAGTGCGCATCAGTGCTGCATATCAGTGCCACCTATCGGTGCCCATCAATTCTACATATCAGTGCCTCCTCATCCAGTGCCACCTTATCAGTACCAACTCACCAGTGCCCATAAATTCTACATATCAGTGCCAACTCATCAGTGCCGACTCATCAGTGCCGACTCATCAGTGCCCATCAATTCTACATATCAGTGCCTCCTCATCAGTGCCAACTCATCAGTGCTAACTCATCAGTGCCGACTCATCAGTGCCCATCAATTCTTCATATCGGTGCCTCCTCATCAGTGCCCATCAGTGCCACCTTATCAGTGGCAACTCATCAGTGCCCATCAATTCTACATATCAGTGCCTCCTCATCAGTGCCCATCAGATCAGTGCCAACTCATCAGTGCCCATCAGTGAAGGAGAAAACATATTTTTATAACAGAAACAAAGAAAAACTTTTTTTTTTTCAAAAATGTCGGTCATTTTTAGTTTGTTTAGCAAAAAATAAAAACCGCAGAGGTGATGAAATACCACCAAAAGAAAGCTCTGTTTGTGGGAAGAAAATGATAAAAATGTAGTTTTGGGTTCAGCGTTGGATGACCGCCCAATTGTCATTCAAAGTGCGACAGCGCTGAAAGCTCAAATTTTGTCCTGGGCAGGAAGGGGCGAAAGTGCCCGGTATTGAAGTGGTTAAATGTATTGGCAGGTTTAGATACACTAACAAACTGAAGCCAAACTCCAGCCCACACTTTATAATCATTTACGGATGCATGGATGCATGAGGGCGGCGCCCCATATGGACGGGCGGCCATCCGATTTTAATTAATGTTTGCTTTTTGGGTTTTAATATCGCTTTTAATGACGAAATCCAAATTGAGGAAACGTTGTTTGCGAGTTTAGCTCAATCATTCCCTGCAAGGTGCACAAAGGGAGGACTTGCAGCAGTTTCCAGACACAATCCAGCTGCCATAAATATATCTGTGGTTTTGCTGTTACTTTCTCTTCATACCCAGCAGGTGAAGGGTGATATACGAGGGGTGATATATTCTATACGGTATACACAGGGGCCAGCATACCCCTATATAGGGAGGTCAGAGAGAAATCCATGTATACAGGAAATCAGGTCATGTCTGCAGGCAGGGGACGTGTGGAACCCCCATAATGGGTATTTAAAGAGCTCTCGTCATCGATGCCCACCCGCCGCTGTGCCACACCGATATCACATGATCAGATGGACAAATATAACTCAGCAGCCGTGTCTATTAATATGTCTCTGTGTGATGGGGACATAATTAACCCCTTTCCTGCCCAGAGGAAGCAGACAGACATTGGGGACCTGGGAATCCACTCTGGGGGAGTTAAAGAGCCAGAGGCTCTGCTTTCGTGGGTTGCAGTTGCTGGCTGCAAGGTGATAGGGGCCCCTATTTTCAGTAACTTGGCTTTACTGGACCCCCCTTCGATCTATGATAGAGTGAAGGAAACTGTGTAACAGGGTGTCAGGGACTCCTTTTTTTTCTCTAACAGGGTGTCAGGGGCCCCTCTTATGTGTAACAGGGTGTCAGGGGCCCCCTCTTATCTGTAACAGGGTGTCAGGGGCCCCTCTTAGCTATAACAGGGTGTCAGGGGCCTCTCTTATCTGTAACAGGGTGTCAGGGGCCCCCTCTTATCTGTAACAGGGTGTCGGGGGCCACCTCTTATCTGTAACAGGGTATCGGGGGCCCCCTCTTATCTGTAACAAGGTGTCGGGGGCCCCCTCTTATCTGTAACAGGGTGTCAGGGGCCCCTCTTATCTGTAACAGAGTGTCGGGGGCCCCCTCTTATCTGTAACAGAGTATAAGAAGATTCCCAGGGCCTTTTGTCTATAACAGGATGTTTGGGCCCCCTTATCTACCCCAGGGTGTCAGGGTTATCTGTCCAGAGCCTTCTTATCTATAATGGGGTGTCAGGGACTAATTTTATCTGTAACAGGGCGTCCAGGCCCCCTCTTATCTATAACAGGATGTCAGGGCCCCCCTCTTATCTGTAACAGGTTGTCGGCCCCCCTCTTATCTGTAACAGGTTGTCGGCCCCCCTCTTATCTGTAACAGGGTGTCTGGGGCCCCTCTAATCTATAAGAAGATTCCCAGGGCCTTTTATCTATAACGGGATGTTTGGGTCCCTCTTACTTATAACTGGTTGTCGGGATCCTCATTTCTGTAACAGGATGTCCTGGGCCATCTTATCCACAACAGGATGTACATGGGGGGGTCCTCTTAATAATAATAGGGTGTCAGGGGTCTCTCTTCTCTCTTCCAGGCTGCAAGAGCTCCTGTCTTGGAGCAGGGTGTCAGATGCCCCTATTCTCTCCCGCAGGGTGTCAGGGGGGGGCATTTTCTCTGTAACAGTTTAAGGGCCTTCTTACCTATAACAGGGTGTCAGACACCCTTCTTCTCTATCACAGGGTGTCAGACGCCTTTTTTCCTCAGTCGCAGGGTGTCAGACGCCCTTCTACTCTATCACGGGGTGTTATAAGCCCCTCTTACCTATAAATGGGAGTCAGGCACCCTTCTTTACTATCACAGGATGTCAGTGGCCCCTCTTCTCTGTAACAGGATGCAAGGGGCCCCTTTTAGTAGGGTGTCAGGGGCCCCTTTTCCCTGTCACAGGTTTCAGGGGCTCATCTTCTCTGCAACAGGTTGTCAGGGCCCTTCTTACCTATTACAGGGGCCCCTTTTTATCTGTCACAAGGGTGCAGGGGACCTGTCAGGCTCTTTTTTTTTTTTTTTTGATGAATGCACAGAAACTGACATGTGGTGAAATGTTTCTGTGCACAGAGTGGAAAGTTACTGATTATGTGCAGATGTTTTGAAGGAGAGATCGCTGCCAAAGAGCGATATTTCTCTCTCGCTGCCCAGGGGAAAAGAGCGTTCTTTCCACACTGATTTTTTTTTTTTTTTCCCCTCCTACCAGTAGTGGGAGCTCTTCCTTCCTTTGACCTCTCATACAGAGCTGGTACTCTCTGTAACGCCATCGGCTCAGTCTTTCTTACTCTCTGGACTTATCACAGCTATTCCAAGGCCCATCAAGACATAACACTTCCTTGTATGTATCGAAGATAATATTTGTTCACGTAGCTGCCGTTCCACAGAACACTTTTATCAAATGGACTTAAATCTTTTATCGTATTGACCTTACATGTGTGTGTGATTCTTCAGAGGGAGAAGTATAATTACTCACAGGGTGTGTCCTCTATAATTATAAGGAAGGAAGACCAGAAAACCATTTATCCCTCATTCACACAAGTGTACATCACCACAAGTTGTTTTTGGAGAATTATAGAGGACCTGTCATTCACACTTCACTTTACTCAGTAGGGCGTATTTCGGCTTTGCCAAGTCACCTCTACTACCTCTATTTCCCTGAAGAGAAAAACATCAGATCCTGAGCTCTCTGCTGTGATGTAAAGCCTAATACAGATTAAACGGGCTAGCAGGAGCATTGTAGGTATTTCATGTTGTTAGAGACTGCAAAGAAGATACACAGTACAGTTTGCATAAAAGGGGCAGCATCTGTTGCATCAAAGCAGAGGTCTCAGATTTTTCTAGACAAAGGACCAGTTTACTGTCCTTCAGACTTTAGGGGGGGCTGGACTGTGGCCATTTGGAGTACAAAATGTCCCGGCATCAGTGGGAGTAAACAATGCCCCATCTTTGGTGTCATTGGCAGGAATCATGTCCCATCATTGGGAGGAATGTGCCCCATCATTGGTGTCATTGGAAGGAATTGTGCCCCATCATTGGTGTCAGTGGGAGGAATTGTGCCCCATCATTGGTGTCTTTGGGAGGCATAGTGCCCCATCATTGGTGTCTTTGGGAGGAATAGTGCCCCATCATTGGTGTCATTGGGAGGAATTGTACCCCATCATTGGGCCCCACTGTTGGTGTCATTGGGAGGAACTGTACCCCATCATTGGTGTTAGTGGGGGAAATTATGCCCCATCATTGGTGTCACTGGGCGGAATTGTGCCCCAACATTGGTTGTCTTTGGGAGGAATAGTGCCCCATCATTGGGAGGGATGTGCCCCGTCATTGGTGTCATTGGAGTACAAAAAAGAAACAGCACTCAAAATGCTTCATCCATAAATTTGTGAAGAAATAAACAAAAAGAATTCCAAAAAAGGAAAGGAAAACCTGTGGTCGGACTTTAAAGACACAACAAACAGTAGAAATATACAAAAATATTAGCATTTTTTGGTTGTATTTTATATATATATATATATATATATATATATATATATATATATATATATATATATATATATATATATATATATATATATATATATATATATAATATTTTTTGTATATTTCTACTGTTTGTTGTGTCTTTAAAGTCCAACCACAGGTTTTCCTTTTTTGGAATTCTTTTCCTTTGTTTCTGGTGTCATTGGAAGGAATTGTGCCCCATCATTGGTGTCATTGGGCCCCACTGTTGGTGTCATTGGGAGGAACTGTACCCCATCATTGGTGTTAGTGGGGGAAATTATGCCTCATTGTTTGGGTCAGTGGATAAAATATTGTCCCATTGTTGGTGTCAATGGGAGGAATTGTACCCCATCATTGGGAGGAATGTGCCCCATCATTGGTGTCATTGGAAGGAATTGTGCCCCATCATTGGTGTCATTGGGCCCCACTATTGGTGTCATTGGGAGGAATAGTGCCCCATCAATGGTGTCATTGGGCGGAATAGTGCCCCATCAATGGTGTCATTGGGCGGAATAGTGCCCCATCATTGGGAGGAATGTGCCCTATCATTGGTGTTAGTGGGGGAAATTATGCCTCATTGTTTGGGTCAGTGGATAAAATATTGTCCCATTGTTGGTGTCATTGGGAGGAAGTGTACCCCATCATTGGTGCCATTGATCCCCACTGTTGGTGTCACCCTACTGACCATGCCTGCTATTAAAGGAGATGGGGGATAATAGCTGCATGTGAATCGCATCACACCAAATGTTGGGTGTGACCAAATTATGCTTGGAAGTGGGAGGGGCTTAAAGAGGTGTGGTTTAATAACACCTGAGCCTACTTTAGCTCTGGTCAAGAGTGCAGGCCCCAGTGTGCAGTGCAGTTCTGATCACCATCAGATGCAGAGGGCAAGGTGCCAAGTAATCCATACCCTAACCTCCCGAGGTGCCAAGTAATCCATACCCTAACCTCCCGAGGTGCCAAGTAATCCATACCCTAACCTACTGAGGTGCCAAATAATCCATACCCCAACCTACCGAGGTGCCAAATAATCCATACCCTAACCTACCGAGGTGCCAAATAATCAATACCCTAACCTCCCGAGGTGCCAAATAATCCATACCCCAACCTACCGAGGTGCCAAATAATCCATACCCCAACCTACCGAGGTGCCAAATAATCCATACCCTAACCTCCCGAGGTGCCAAATAATTCATACCCTAACCTCCCGAGGTGCCAAGTAATCCATACCCTAACCTACCGAGGTGCCAAATAATCCATACCCTAACCTACCGAGGTGCCAAATAATCCATACCCCAACCTACCGAGGTGCCAAATAATCCATACCCCAACCTACCGAGGTGCCAAATAATCCATACCCCAACCTCCCGAGGTGCCAAATAATCCATACCCTAACCTCCCGAGGTGCCAAATAATCCATACCCTAACCTCCCGAGGTGCCAAGTAATCCATACCCTAACCTCCCGAGGTGCCAAGTAATCCATACCCTAACCTACCGAGGTGCCAAATAATCAATACCCTAACCTCCCGAGGTGCCAAATAATCCATACCCTAACCTCCCGAGGTGCCAAATAATCCATACCCTAACCTCCCGAGGTGCCAAATAATCCATACCCTAACCTACCGAGGTGCCAAATAATCAATACCCTAACCTCCCGAGGTGCCAAATAATCCATACCCTAACCTACCGAGGTGCCAAATAATCCATACCCTAACCTACCCAGGTGCCAAATAATCCATACCCCAACCTACCGAGGTGCCAAATAATCCATACCCTAACCTCCCGAAGTGCCAAATAATCCATACCCTAACCTACCGAGGTGCCAAGTAATTTATACCCTAACCTACCGAGGTGCCAAATAATCCATACCCCAACCTACCGAGGTGCCAAATAATCCATACCCTAACCTACCGAGGTGCCAAATAATCCATACCCTAACCTCCTGAGGTGCCAAATAATCCATACCCCAACCGCAGGCAACAGGCCGCAAAGGGGAGGGAGTGGGAAGACCACATAATATCGCCATGTGACATCATCAGTAACCCCGGACAGAGCTGGGAGCAGACACACCCCTCCCCTCCCTCCTTCCGTTTCAGGCCAATCACAGAAATGCTGCTGAGATGGTTTACCCATCAGCCGCCTGGACTGGGGACTTCATTATTAAAGCTGTAAAGGAAGCGGGGATCCATTCCTTTTAACTAGAGATTGAATTGGGGAGATTTTTTTCCGGAGGACTGTCCCTAAAATCGGGGACTGTTCCTGGAAACTGGGGACCCCTGCTAGGCCCCTCCCACAGCTCTACTCTCTGCACAGGTCATGTACAGCCCAGTGATGATGTCACTGCTACTTTTACAAGGTAATATCTGGGTTTGAAAAGGCATTTGGTGCAAGGAACAGTAGATTTCTAACCTTTGTGGCGATTGAAGAGTTTATTTAAATCAGGGGTCTCAAACTGGCGGACCTCCAGCTATTGCAAAACTACAAGTCCCATCATGCCTCCGCCCGTGGGAGTTATGCTTGTAACTGTCAGCCTTGCAATGCCTCATGGGACTTGTAGTTTTGGAACAGCTGGAGGGCCGCCAGTTTGAGACCCCTGATTTAAATGAAGGTTTTTGCACCTGGAGTTCAGCTTTATATAAAACATGAAAATCAGAATCTATGCAGGGCTGGGACAAGGGGTGGGCAGGAGGGGAAGTTGCCCTGGGCACAGTGAAGCAAAAAGGCAAAAAAGGGGTGGGCAGGAGGGACAGTTGCCCTGGGCGCAGTGAAGCAAAAGGGCAAAAAATAGTTGCAGGGTGGTACACCTATTGTATGACATGTATTAATAGTGGGGGAGGGGGGTGCAATTCTGCATCCTTGTTCTGGGCTCTGGATCACCTTGTCCCGGTACTGGTTCTATGCGCTGTGCCGGAGACAGGTTTGTTATTTTTTGTCCCTAACCAATCATTGCTCTGGTACCTGAAGTTCCTTGGCAGTCAGAGGGCTCCAGGACCCCCCCCCCCCTACTAGTCCTATAACAGGCCTATGTCCTGCATGTTTAGTGGCCCTTCATTATTACTATCACTACACCAAATATGACAACCATGGACTTGTCTAGACACCTGGGGGCCCCTGAGGGCCCACTTTTTTTTGGAACCCAATGCTGGGCTGTGATTGGCTTCTAACAGCTTTGCTTTTTCGTTTTCCACAAATTTGGCGTTTTTTCAGACTGTTTTTACTCCATCCAGATCACTCTGGATTTGCTCCAGTGACAGTCTGCAGGTCAGGGTGGACTTTGTTCATTGTGCCCCTCCCTCCCCATCCCAATGTACACTCAGCGCTGCCAGATATGGGGAGCCGACCCCCCAGAAGAGGAGCCTCTCCAGTGTTGCATCCTTATCCTGTGGCCTCCATTGTAAGAACAGAGGTCGCGGCAGTTGTGTCCCCGTACAGCTGGTTTTGCGCTTTTCTCTGAGTCGCGGTCTGAGTTATTCCTATAAAAGCTTCCTGGAAGTTATGTTTGACTTTTTTTACACACTTTCTTTTCTATACGGTGGGGAATCTAAAAAAACAGGTTTGCCATTTCCTGTTCTAAAGGTTTTTAAATGTCAAGTACAGTCAGTGCGCTTCCTGAGATAAAAAAAACTGTTCTAGGATAGGCCACATACCGTGTTAAAAAAAATATTTTATATATAATATATATATGCACATACATACATACATACATACATACATACATACATACATACATACATACATACGTATTTAGGATATGATATACACAGGGGTAACCATACTGACTCATTACATATGCAGGCTTTGCTTCCTACTACATAGTGCTGCACAGTGACTGTGCCTGTTACTCTCTCTATACAAGTCTATGAGAAATATTTAAAAAGCAATTACTGTAGGTGAATCTTCCCGATGCATGAGATTTACATGACAATGACTAATTCACCTGCAGTGAATGTTTTGTGAAAGTCACATTAACTACATTGCAAATCCTTTCTATCTATCTATCTATCTATCTATCTATCTATCTATCTATCTATCTATCTATCTATCTATCTATCTATTGATTGTATCTATCTACCTATTGTATCTGTCTGATGTATTGATTCTATCTACAGTTTATTATGTATGTGTGTGTGTGTGTGTGTGTGTGTATATATATACATATAGATAGATAGATAGATAGATAGATAGATATATAGATATATAGATATATATATATATATATATATATATATATATATATATATATATATAGATATATATATATATATATATATAGATATATATATATATATATATATATATATATATCTTATGCATAATGCCCTTTAACCCTTCTTTATATTAAAACAGAACATGCAGATGTATCTATCTATCTATCTATCTATCTATCTATCTATCTATTGTATCTATTGATTGTATCTATCTACCTATTGTATCCATGTATCTATCTTATGTATCGATTCTATCTACAGTTTATTATGTATGTATGTATATATATAGATAGATAGATAGATAGATAGATAGATAGATAGATAGATAGATAGATATATCTTATGCATAATGCCCTTTAACCCTTCTTTATATTAAAACAGAACATGCAATTGTATCTATCTTATGTATTGTATCTATCTTGTCTTCCCTATCTATCTATCTATCTATCTATCTATCTATCTATCTATCTATCTATCTATCTATCTATCTATCTATCTATCTATCTATCTATCTATCTATCTATCTTTTATTATGTATCTGTGTGTGTGTGTGTGTGTATATATATATATATATATATATATATATATAATATTTTTTTATATATATCTTATGCATAATGCCCTTTAGCCCTGCTTTGTATTAAAACAGAACACGCAGATATAAAAGAGACAAACCGTTTCATGCGCTGACAAGAAGCATGCTGATAGAAGGAGGGAGCAGAGTGACAGAGAGATGAGCTCATCACTGTGCTGCTACTCCTTTTTATGGTTTAGTTAGAGGCTGGGGACAGGACCAGGATGACATGGGCTCAAAGGAAGTGGGTTGCATGATTCTGGCCATCAGACTGAGGAGCTCTAGGGGCACAAGTAAAGTACTGCAGGAGGGAAATCTCTGGATCATAGAGGAATATTGCAGCAATAGCGGTTTTGCCTTTTTTTATTGTATCCCCTGTAAACCTGAAAGAGGGTTAAAAAAATAATAAATAAAAAAAAATAAATAAAAAAATGCAGATGAAGTTTCAAATCAGGCTGACGAAAGTGGTGCCTGCCTGTGCAGAGCAGGGGGTGAATGCCACAACTTGTCCCTTCTGCAGCTTTGTCAGTCTCATATTTCATTCAGTTGGTGGAAGTAGGGGAGGTGTTTAGCTCACAGAGTTCAGGAATGAGTCCTGTTTAGCTCTGTTTGGGGCTTTGTATCCTCAAATAATCTCACCCCAGATTTACTGAGTCGAGTTCTTTTTCTTTTTCAGGTTCCATTTCCTGCCCGTTGTAGACCCCCTGGCAATAACCACCATGACGGCTCCTCCCAATGACAGGTAGGTGCACGCAAGGGTGCGGGTGAGTCCTGTGTGTAAAGAATGTTATTAGGGTATTTCCTGTTCTGGTTTGGATGTTTTTCATTGATTTAAAACACAAATTGCCACATTTGGCCACTAGAGGGTGCTAAAGGATCATTGGGTTTTAAGTAGGTGTGTGTGGATGGGGTGGGCACCAGGCTCTGTGTAACCTCCTCCCCCTCTCCCCAGGTATAATGCGGTCTGGTTAATATTCTTCACACTCGGACTCGGCACTTTGCTGCCCTGGAACTTCTTCATGACAGCCACCATGGTAAGTCTGCAGTAGCCGATTAAATCCTACGGGATTGGAGAGGGCTAAACCAATAATAACTGCATGAGACAGCAAAGGTTTGTCTGGGGCCAGCGGTTATCATGTTGAGTGACTAGTACACTGGATAACTATTGGCTAGGTAATGGGTATACTGGATCAATAGAAAACGATGTAACTGGTAGGCTGGACAATGGGAGTGCAGGATAACTAGTAGGTTGAACAGGGAGTGTACAGGATAACTAGTAGGCTAGATAATGAGTATATTAGATAAGAAGTGGGCTGGATAATGAGAATACTAAATGACTAGTAGGCTGGGTAGTTAGTAAAATGGATAATTAGTATGCTAGATAATAAGTATACGGGGTAAATAAAGAATGGGAAAACTAGTAGGCTGGGTAACTAGTAAGCTGAATAATATATATGCTGAATAATTATTAGGCTGGATAATTATTATACTGGATAACTGGTAGACTGGGTGATGAGTATACTGGGTAAGGAGTAGACTGGATAACTAGTAGACTGGCTAACCAATAAATTGGATTCTTTTTTGGCTGGATAGTGCGTATACTGAGTAACTAGTACACTGGACAATGAGTACACTGGAAAATTAGTATACTGGATAACTAGTACGCTGGGTAATGAGCATACTGGATACCTAGTAAACTGGGTAATAAGCATACTGCATAATGTGTATACTGAGTAACTAGTCTAATGAGTATACTGGAAAATGAGTATACTGGATAAGTAGTATGCTGGGTAATGAGTAGACTGAATAGCTAGTAGGCTGTGTAATGAGTATACTGGATAACTAGTAGACTGGATAATGAGTATACTGGATAATAAGTAGACTGGATAATTAGTAGACTGGCTAACCAGTAAATTGGATTTCTATTTGGCTGGATATTGAGTATACTGGGTAACTAGTAGACTGTATAATGAGTATACTGGACAGTGAGTATGCTGGATAACTAGTAGACTGGATGATGAGTATATTGGATAACTAGTATACTTGGTAATGAGTAGACTGGATAACTAGTAGACTGGGTAACTAGTAGACTGGGTAATGAGTATATTGGATTATTAATAGACTGGGTACTGAGTAAACTGGATAACTAGTAGGCTGGGTAATGAGTATACTAGATAACTAGTAGGCTGGGTGATGAGTATATTGGATTATTAATAGACTGGGTACTGAGTAACGTGGATAATTAGTAGACTGGATAACTAGTAAACTGGGTAATGAGTATACTGGATAACTAGTAGGCTGGGTAACTAGTAGACTGGGTAATGAGTATACTAGATAACTAGTAGGCCGGGTAATGAGTATATTGGATTATTAATAGACTGGGTACTGAGTAAACTGGATAATTAGTAGACTGGATAACTAGTAAACTGGGTAATGAGTATACTGGATAACTAGTAGGCTGGGTAACTAGTAGACTGGGTAATGAGTATACTAGATAACTAGTAGGCCAGGTAATGAGTATATTGGATTATTAATAGACTGGGTACTGAGTAAACTGGATAATTAGAGACTGGATAACTAGTAAACTGGGTAATGAGTATACTGGATAACTAGTAGGCTGGGTAACTAGTAGACTGGGTAATGAGTATACTGGATAACTAGTAGGCTGGGTACTGAGTATACTGGATAACTAGTAGGCTGGGTACTGAGTATACTGGATAACTAGTAGACTGGGTAATGAGTATACTGGATAACTAGTAGACTGGGTAATGAGTATACTGGATAACTAGTAGGCTGGGTACTGAGTATACTGGATAACTAGTAGGCTGGGTACTGAGTATACTGGATAACTAGTAGGCTGGGTACTGAGTATACTGGATAACTAGTAGGCTGGGTACTGAGTATACTGGATAACTAGTAGGCTGGGTAATGAGTATATTGGATTATTAATAGACTGGGTACTGAGTAAACTGGATAATTAGTAAACTGGATAACTAGTAAACTGGGTACTGAGTATACTGGATAACTAGTAGGCTGGGTACTGAGTATACTAGATTACTAGTAGTCAGTGTTTGTGAGAAGCTTACGTCATCTCCTCTCTTCCAGTATTTCACCAGCCGTCTGGGTGAGCCGGCCATTTCTCGGATGGCGTCCGATGTCGACGATGGAAACAACTCTTTTATCAATACCCTGAACAGCACGGAGGCCAGAGCGCTGGCACCACAGAGGACCCAACTACAGAACAAGTTCAACAATGTCATGACCCTGTGCGCCATGCTGCCCCTCCTCATCTTCACCTGTCTGAACTCCATCCTGCACAGCAGGTCAGTCCCCTGCCGCTGCTACTCTGCTAGGGTCTGCCTGGGGGGTGACTACACAGAGTGCTGTGGCCCCAGGAGATCAGGGGGCCCCGAAATACCCGCCCACATCCCATTACCTGCACACCAAGGCCCAAGCTACGCAGCTGACTTCTGGGGGATTGGAAGGTGTGGAGGCCGTGTGACCCTGACTCCCCAACCATGGCAGCTGGTTGTAATGGGTATGTCTGAGCAAAATGGGGAAAAAAGCCTTCAGTACATCTCTTCCCTACATGCAGCATTTTTAGAGACAAACATGTGGAAATGCGTAGGTTCAGAAAAGATCCATTGACCTGCCAAAGATCCATTGAATTTTTTACTTCCTGTAGTGATCTGACAACACTGCCTCTTCTGCACTAAAATCCCAAGCAGTGTTGTCAGCCCTTCCTGAAGTCTTCCCTGCTGGACTACAGAACACCTAAGAAGGTGAGGAGGGAGGTTACAGAGATAAGAAGAGGGGGCATGTTTATGAAGCTTAGGAGGGGGAGGGGTTATTGAGATTAGGAGGAGGGATTATGGGGATGAAGATCAGGGGATATAGAGAGATTTTATAGAGATAATGAGGGGGAGGAGTTATGGAGATTAGGAGGAGGGATTATTGGGATGAAGATCAGAGGATATAGAGAGGTGTTATAGAGATAATGAGGGGGAGGAGTTATGGAGATTAGGAGGATGGATTATTGGGATGAAGATCAGAGGATATAGAGAGGTTTTATAGAGATAATGAGGGGGAGGAGTTATGGAGATTAGGAGGAGGGATTATTGGGATGAAGATCAGAGGATATAGAGAGGTTTTATAGAGATAATGAGGGGGAGGAGTTATGGAGATTAGGAGGAGGGATTATTGGGATGAAGATCAGAGGATATAGAGAGGTGTTATAGAAATAATGAGGGGGAGGAGTTATGGAGATTAGGAGGAGGGTTTATGGGGATGAAGATTAGAGGATATGGAAAGGTTATGAAGGTGGGGAGAGGTGTTATAGAGATAATGAGGGGGAGGAGTTGTGGAGATTAGGAGGAGGGATTATGGGGATGAAGATCCGAGGCTATAGAGAGATGTTATAGAAATAATGAGGGGAGGAGTTATGGAGATTAGGAGGTGGGAATATTGGAATGAAGATCAGAGGATATAGAGAGGCGTTATAGAGCTAATGAGGGGGAGGAGTTATGGAGATTAGGAGGAGGGATTATGGGGATGACGATCAGAGGATATGGAGAGATCTTTTTTGTTTAAAGCCCATGGTGTGTGAACACTCAAAAACTGCACCCGGTGCCAAAAAAATGTGCCCACACATAAAGAGTGAAACACAAAAACGTGCAACAGGTGTACACAAGCCCTCTAAAATCGGAGTGCCTTGCCATGATCCCCCCCCCCGGGTTGTTAGGCTCCAGGCGGAGACTTGCACTTGGTCCATCTGGCTGAAGCCAGAAGCTTTTTCACCAAGAGGTTTTGCACAGCCACCCCTTATCCATCTCGCCGTGGATCAGGGACAGAAGCAAGCGCCAACTCCTGGCAACTGATAAGAACAGATACTACACTTGATCTTAGCCAAAAGGCCGAGAAGCTTTTTCTTTTCTCTCGCTCCTTGCTCTAAATTTTACCTGGCTGTGTTCCTTTTCTCTGCATTGCTTCTGCTCCCGGCTCTTCTCTCACCTCTCGCTCCAACTTGCACCTGGCTCTGCTCTTCTTGGTATTGCTCCTGCTCCTGGCTCTTATTTTCATTTGGCTCTGCTCTTCTTGGGATTGCTCCTGGCTCTTCCTTCCCTCCCTCCTGGTTCTAACTTGCACCTGGCTCTGCTCCTCTTGGCATTACAAAGCAGAGAAGAAGGCGCTTTTAAGCACAGTATTAAAACACTTTAATGACAAGGAAGGGTTAAAAACACTTACAAGGTGGAAGTGAAAAACAGGCATATCAATGAATCCATAACATCCAGCGGGATGCCTCCTGGGAGTAAGACAGCTGCAGGTGGAAGTTCCAGCCGACCAGTGGTGGTAAATACTGTCTCTCTGATCCAAGATGGAGAGCTGTGGTGTCAGGACCGGTGTTTCATCAGATTAGGCGACCCGTCAGAATGTGTAACGGAAGTGATGTTCCGTCGCCGCCATCTTGCTACACTCCGCACTCGTCCACATTTAAGGATACAGTGAGAAGAGGGCAAGCGGACATCTTGTTACACCCACCAGAGTTTTGCATTTTACATGTATTTATAATGGTAAATTGAGTTTATATAGTGAAATACAGTATTTAGAACTCCGTCCGACTAGTTATGCCGCGTACACACGGTCGGACTTTTCGACCGGACTGGTCTGACGGACGCCGACGGACCAAATCCGGCGCACAATCCGATCGTTTGTGGGCTTCATCGGACCTTCAGCGGACTTTTCCAGTCGCAAATCTGGCGGACTTTAGATTTGGAACTTGCTTCAAATCTTTACGTCGTAACTCCGCCGGACCCAGAAATCCGCTCGTCTGTATGCTAGTCCGACGGACAAAAACCGACGCTAGGGCAGCTATTGGCTACTGGCTATCAACTTCCTTATTTTAGTCCGGTGTACGTCATCACGTACGAATCCGTCGGACTTTGGTGTGATACTGTGTAGGCAAGTCCGTTCGTTAGAAAGTCCGGAAGTCCGCCGTAAGTCCGCTGGAAAGTTTGTCGGACCAGTCAGGTCGAAAAGTCCGACCGTGTGTATGCGGCATTAGATGTTGAATTTTAAAAGCAGCGGCAAGCCTGCCCATCTCATAGGTTTGCTAATGTGACAGAAGTTTGCTGCTTTTAAAATTCAACATCTAACCAGTCAGACGGAGTTCTAAGTACTGTATTTCACTATATAAACTCACTTTACTGTTAAAAATAAGTGTAAAATGCAAAACTCCGGCGGGTGTAACAAGATGTCCGCTTTCCCCCTTCTCAGTGTACCCTTACTGTGGAGGAGTGCGGGGTGTAGCAAGATGGAGGCGATGTCACGGAACGTCACTTCCGTTACACATTCTGACGGGTCGCCGAATCTGACGAAACACCAGCATAGAATCCAGGCAACCGGAAGTGACGTCAGAGTGGGCGGTACATGTTTTGGAGCATGCCCAGTCGCTCCTTCTTCAAACCAATGGAGTAATGCAAGGGGGAGGGGTTTATGAGAGTCAGGGGCGGGACAAATGGGCAGGGAGTGGGTGGGACTGATAATGACTGCCATATAAGTAGATGGCAGTATGCAATGGAATAAAATGCAGTAAAATACAGTAAAATAAAGTAAAAAAACTTGTCGCAGTAAAGGTAAAGATACCCAAAACATAAACACGGACTGGGACAGAACTGCAACAAGTAGAACATAGATAAATCAAATACCAATATTTAGACAGAGTGTAGACACTCATATGGGATGCAAGGTGTGTCTAAATATTGGTATTTGATTTATCTGGATTCCATGCTGGTCCTGACAGCACAGCCCTCCATCTTGGATCAGAGAGACAGTATTTACCACCACTGGTCGGCTGGAACTACCTGCAGCTGTCTTACTCCCAGGAGGCATCCCGGTGGATGTTATGGATTCATTGATGTGCCTGTTTTTCACTTCCATCTTGTAAGTGTTTTCAACTCTTCCTTATCATTGAAGTGTTTTATTACTGCACTTAGAAGCGCCTTCTTCTCTGCTTTGTTGTTCCTATAAAGTGTGCTTCCCTCTTCTGAAGGGCTGCTGTGGTGCATTAATCACGTCTCAAGAGCCAGTCATGTACTGTTTTTGTTAAAGTCTCCTTGTTATCCAGAGCCCCCTATTCTCCACAATCCTTCTTCTTGGCATTGCTCCTGGCTCTTCTCGTACTCCTGGCTCTAACTTGCACCTGGCTGTGCTCTTCCTCTTGGTATTGCTCCAGCCCCTGGCTCTTCCCTCCCTCCTCGCTTCAACTTGCACCCGGCTCCTTAAACCATCTGCAGGAAAGAAATAAGAAAGGGTTCCATCCACAGGTTCTACACCGGGGTCCTTCACCCGCCAGTCACACCAGGAATGGAGAACACCATGAGCACTGACTCTTTTCTCTCCTCTCTCTCTCTCTCCAGGATCCCTCAGAAAATACGTATTGCCGGCAGCCTGGCTGCCATTTTCGTGGTCTTTTTGCTGACGGCCATCTTTGTGAAGGTCGAGTTCTCCCCCGGCACTTTCTTCACTGTAACGATGGTCAAAATCGTCTTTATCAACTGTGAGTACAGAGAAAATTCACTGTCCATCCAACCATCGCTATGGGGTGTCTGTCATTATAGAGATGTTTGTGTGTCACTACGGGGGTGTCTGTCCATCTAGTACTATGGGGGTGTCTGTCCATCTAGTACTATGGGGGTGTCTGTCCATCTAGTACTATGGAGGTGTTCATCCAACCATCACTATGGGGTGTCTGTCTGTCATTATAGAGATGTCTGTCCACCTGTCACGATGGGGGTGTCTGTCCATCTAGTACTATGGAGGTGTCTGTCCAATCGTCGCTATGGAGGTGTCTGTTTAAATCTCAATATGGGGTTGCTTGTTTAACCTTCACTATGGGGGTATCTGTCCAACCGTTAATATGGAGGTGTCTGTCCAGCCCAAACTATGGGGTTGCTTGTTTAACCTTCACTATGGGGGTTTCTGTCTTTCAACTACCATGGGGTGTCTGTCCCATCGCCACTATGGAGGTGTCTGTCCATCCATCACTATGGGAGTGCTTGTTTAACCGCCACTATAGTGGAGTATATCTGTCTGTAACTATGGGGGTATCTGTCCAATCTTTACTACGGGGGTGCCTATGGGGATGATCTATCTGTCACTATGGAGTTGTTTGTCCAATTACCACTTTAGGTGTGTCTATCCACCTGTCAACATGGGAGTGTCTGTCAATCTGGTACTATGGAGGTGTCTGTCCAGCCCTCACTGTTTGTTTTGCCTTTACTATGGGTCTGTCTATTAATCTGTCTATTAATATTAGGGTGTCTGTCCATCTATCACTATAAGGATGTCTATCCAATTATCAAAATGGCGGTGTCTGTCACTATTGGCATGTACTATATGTCTGCCCTTCACTATGGGGGTATCTGTCACTATTGGGGTGTCTGTACATCCATTACTTTGGGGGTGTTCATCTGTTAGTGTGGTATATTCTGCCAGACCTTCACTATAGCGGTTTCTGTCCAACCGACACCGTGGGGTGGTCTGTCTGGCCATAACTGTAGGGTGGTATGTCCAACCTTCACTATGAGGGTGTCTGTCCGTCACTATGGGGATGTCTGTCCAGCCCTCACTATGGGGTTGCTTGTTTAACCTTCACTATGGGGGTTTCTGTCTGTCAACTACCATGGGGTGTCTGTCCCATCGCCACTATGGAGGTGACTGTCCATCCATCACTATGGGAGTGCTTGTTTAACCTCCACTATAGTGGAGTCTATCTGTAACTATGGGGGTATCCGTCCAACCTTTACTATGGGGGTGCCTATCCATCTGTCATTGTGGAGTTGTCTGTCTAATTATCACTATAGGGGTGTCTGTCCACCTGTCAACATGGAAGTGCCTGTCAATCAGGTACTATGGGGGTATCTGTCCAACCATCACTATGAGGGCGTCTGTCCATCTATCACTATCTATCCAATTATCAAAATGGCGGTGTCTGTCACTATTGGCATGTACTATATGTCTGTCCTTCACTATGGGTATATCTGTCATTATTGGGGTGTCTGTACATCCATTACTTTGGGGGAGTTAATCTGTTAGTGTGGCACAGTCTATCAGACCTTCACTACAGGGGTTTCTGTCCAAAAATCACTATGGGCTGGTCTGTCCAACCCTCACTATAGCGGTTTCTGTCCAACCGGCACTGTGGGGTGGTCTGTCTGGCCATAACTATAGGGTGGTATGTCTAACCTTCACTATGGGGGTGTCTGTTTGTCACTATAGGGGTGTCTAATTTTCTATTACAATGGGGTGGTCTGTCCGTCCTTCAGTATGAGGGTGTCTGTCCGTCACTATGGAGGTGTCTATTTGTCTGTTACTATGGGGTAGTCTGTCTGACCTTCACTATGAGGGTGTCTGTCCATCACCATGGGGGTGTCTGTCCCTCTGTTACTACGGGGTATTTGGCAATGACTTTGGGGTGTCTATCTATCACTATAGGGTTGTCTGTCACCTTGGGTCTCTATCCTTCAATCACTATAGGGGTATCTGTCACCTTGGGTCTCTATCCTTCCATCACTATAGGGTTGTCTGTCACCTTGGGTCTCTATCCTTCCATCACTATAGGGTTGTCTGTCACCTTGGGTCTCTATCCTTCCATCACTATAGGGTTGTCTGTCACCTTGGGTCTCTATCCTTCCATCACTATAGGGTTGGCTGTCACCTTAGGTCTCTATCCTTCCATCACTATAGGGTTGTCTGTCACCTTGGGTCTCTATCCTTCCATCACTATAGGGTTGTCTGTCACCTTGGGTCTCTCTCCTTCCATCACTATAGGGTTGTCTGTCACCTTGGGTCTCTCTCCTTCCATCACTATAGGGTTGTCTGTCACCTTAGTCTCTATCCTTCCATCACTATAGGGTTGGCTGTCACCTTGGGTCTCTATCCTTCCATCACTATAGGGGTGTCTGTCAGTCCGTCACCATGGGACTGACTGTTCATCTATAACTATGGGGGTGTCCATCCATCATAAACAAGGTAGTGTGTCTGTGGATGGAGGGGGGTTGGAGATGGTAAACCCTGCCAGTGCCGCTTATGGCAGGCGGGAACAATGAGGATGCTGCTAAAGCTGGCCACACTCATTACAATTTGATTATACAATTGTCCTCCCAACAACAATGTAGTGCCAGGGCCCTCACAACCTAAACCCAATCAGATGGGCCCTCAAACTGCATAATGAGTAAACCAGATTGTACAAGCCAGTTGTAACATGTATGGCCAGCTTATTCTGCGAAACTGATTGTCCTCCCCGTCCAATGGCCATGAGTTGGGCCCCACACATGAATGATATAGTCATTCGATTTGACGGAAAATGTAATTTAAGCTGCTGCCATTTGTGTGCCATGAGTTATAACAAGTCGCATTTGTGTCTGTTCTGTGTAATTCCTAACGATCTAATAAATGTGACGTTTCCCATGGGGGTCGGTGGGAGTTTATTGACCGTGTGCAGATGCTGAATTACACAGACGGGTTGGCTGAGTCGCCCCATTATGGTACCCCGGCCCCTGGCAGTCGGCTCCGGGAAGTCTCAGTAATGTGACAATGAAGCGTGAGATGTCGCTCAGCGAAGCGGGAAGGATGGCAACCGTGTGACGGACAGGCCGGATCTTCATTCACATTGATCTTGGTTGTTGGTGGATCTGGTGTGATGCGGTAATAACGCTCCCCTCTCTCCGTCTCTTCCGCAGCGTTCGGCGCTCTCCTCCAGGGAAGTCTCTTTGGATTGGCTGCCCTCTTCCCAGCCAGTTATACGGCACCCATAATGAGCGGTCAGGGACTCGCAGGGACGTTTGCCGCTTTCGCCATGATCTGCGCCATTGCCAGTAAGTGCCAGTCGCTATCGGTGATTTGTAATTCTGATAACTATAGGGAACACATTTCCCTTCTTTATGACTGCAACATCTTCTATTCCCCCATCCCAGTCCATATAACCCCTTCCAGTCACTATCTCCCCTCCATTCCCAGTATGCCTAGTCCATATCCCCTCGACTCCCAGTAACACCAGTCCATATCCCCCAACACTGCCAATGACACCAGTCCATATCCCCCTCTCTCCCAGTATCCCCAATTCATATATCCCTCCTCACTCAGTATAGTGCAGTCCACATGCCCCAGTCTTTCCCAGTAACCCCAGTCCATATCCCTCACCTCTCCTAGTTAGTCCAGTCCTTATCATCCTCCTCTACCAGCAGGGGCGGACTGACAACTCATGGAGCCCCCGGGCAATAGGAGATTATGGGGCCACACAGTATACAATCACACAGTATACACACACAGTATACAATCACACAGTATACACACACAGTATACAATCACACAGTATACACACACAGTATACAATTACACAGTATACACAGACATGTTTCTATTGGCTAAGAAGGTACTGGAGAGGTGGGGCAGCTATAATCTCGGGATTTTTAGACTAAAAGGATGTTGGTAAGGGACATTTCAGAGACAGATGCAAAAAAAAAAAAAACACAGATTTATACATACTGTCCCTGGTTTTACTGAGGCTGGCAACCCTGATGGGGCCCCCTAGTGGCCCGGGGCCCTCGGGCAGTGCCCGAGTGGCTGAATGGTCAGTCCGCCCCTGTCTACCAGTATCACCAGTCCATATTTTCCCCTCTCATATTAGCCTCAGTCCCTATACCCCCTTGCTGTCTCCGTAACCCCATTGCATTTACCTCCTCCTCACCCAGTATACCCCATTTTATATCCCCCTCCCCTCCAATAACCCTAGTCCATATTCCCTCTCTCCCAGTAACCCCAGTCCATATACCCTTTGCTTTTCTAGTATACCCAAACCCTTTACCCTCCCCCTCATCCAGTCTATAGTTTTTTGTACTTTCCGTCTAACTCTGCTCCATATTCTCTTCCACTATTACCCCTATTCATATCTTCTCCAGCTAAGTCCAGTCCATTTTCCTTTCTTCCCCCAGTAACCCCAGTCCTTACCTCCCTCCTCCTATAGAAACCCCAGTCCATATCCTTCTCTTCTTCCAGTAATCCCAGTACATATTCTTCGCCTCTTCTACTCACACCAGTCCATATCCCCCTTCTCTCTGTGACTCCAGTACATACCCCCCTCCTCTCCTAATAGCCCCAATTCATCTGCCTTTCCTTGCCCAGTAATGACAACTCATTTTTCCCTCCTCCCATTAACACCAGTCCATACCATTCTTTTCTCCCATTAACACCAGTCCCTATCACCCTATTCTCCCATTAGCACCAGTCCCTATCACCCTCTTCTCCCATTAGCACCAGTTCCTATCACCCACTTCTCCATTTTACACCAGTCCCTATCGCCCTCTTCTCCCATTAACACAAGTTCTTATTATCATCCTCTCCCATTAGCACCAGTCCCTATCACCCTCTTCTCCAGTTAACACCAATCCCTACTACCCTCCTCTCCCATTAACACCAGTCCCCATTTCTCTCTTCTCCCATTAGCACCATTCCCTATCACTCTCTCTTCTTTCATTAACACCAGTCCCTATCACCCTCCTCTCCCATTAAAAACCAGTCCCTATCACTCTTTTCTCCCATTAACACCAGTTCTATCACCCTCCTCTCCCATTAGCACCAGTCAACTTTACCCTTCTCTCCCATTAACCCTAGTCCATATCACCCTCTTCTCTCAATAGCACCAATCCCTATCACCCTCTTCTCCCATTAACACCAGTCCCTATCCACCCTCTTCTCCCATTAACACAAGTTCTTATTATCCTCCTCTCCTATTAGCACCAGTCCCTATCCACCCTCTTCTCCCATTAACACCAGTCCCTATCCACCCTCTTCTCCCATTAACACAAGTCCTTATCATCCTCCTCTCCCATTAGCACCAGTCCCTATCACCCTCTTCTCCCATTACCACCAGTCCATATCCCCCTCATTCCCCAGTAACCCCGGTCTGTATTTCTGCAGGTGGCTCAGAACTGGAGGACAGCGCCTTTGGCTATTTTATCACAGCCTGTGTGGTCGTCTTATTGGCTCTCCTGTCATACTTGGTGCTCCCCAAGCTGGTGAGTGAATTCCGCCCTCCAGACAGCGAGCCGACGCCGGGAACGCTCAGAAGTCATAAACATTTTGGGTTTTTAAATGTAATGATCTGTTTTATTGTAAATCCCATTTAATGCTGCCACAGGGTTCTAATCCAAGGCTGCAGAAAAACAGCAATTCTTCAGGCTACATAGGACCTGAGGGGATAACAATCATTCGCAATATGACCTGAAAATAATCGCCATGTGGCTGAAAATAACGATCGTATGCGTTACTCGGCTATAGGGATCGAGTCTGATATCCGAGCTGGGATCCCCAAACTAGGAAGAGATCGAAGGAATAAAATGCCGTATAATACAGATTCCAGAACATTCTTCTGTGGTCACTGTGAGGAGCGGAGCTCCATCTGACTTGCTGCAGCTTTTATTGCACATTGTGAGAAGCTCACAGTGTGCAGTGGAATCAAAGTTAGCCATTTCAGTACAGGGGAGTAGTGAAGAGTCCACCTTAGGGTACCCCCCTACAACAGAGTCCCCATCAGATGCCCCTACCTTAGGGCCCCCGATCTGAGTCCCCCCTTACATCAGTGCTTTCATCAGAGCCCCCCTTACATGGGGGGGGGGGGCATTCAAAGTCCCCCCTTACATTGGGGGGGGCATTCAGAGTCCCCCCTTACATTGGGGGGGTGGGCATTCAGAGTCCCCCCTTACATTGGGGGGGTGGGCATTCAGAGTCCACCCTTACATTGGGGGGGTGGGCATTCAGAGTTCGACCTTACATTGGGGGGGGGGGGCATGCAGAGTCCATCCTTACATTGGGGGGGGCATTCAGAGTCCCCCCTTACATTGGGGGGCATTCAGAGTCCCCCTTGCATTGGGGGGGGGCATTCAGAGTCCCCCTTACATGGGGGGCATTCAGAGTCCCCCCTTAAATTGGGGGGGCATTCAGAGTCCCCCCTTAAATTGGGGGGGGGCATTCAGATTCCCTCCTTACATGGGGGGGCCATTGAGCCCCCCCTTACATCGGGGTCCCATTCAGAGTACCCTCTTACATCAGTGACCCTATCAGAATCCTTACATCGGGGTCCCATTCAGAGTCCCCCCCCCCCTTCCATCAGAGTCCCATGCAGAGTACCCACTTACATCAGGGTCCCATTCAGAGTACCCCCCTTACATCAGGGTCCCATTCAGAGTACCCCCCTTACATCAGGGTCCCTATCAGAATCCTTACATCAGGGTCTGTATCTGAGCCCCCTCTTACAGCAGTGTCCAAATCATCAAAGACCAACTGATCTGGATTCCCTATCTGTGCACTTTAACTGTGGACTAGATACAATCTTGTAGCGGAACAAAAGTTGCCTGTGAACCATAATTTCAAAGATTCCCCCCTTTAAATGAACAGACAGTGATCAGTTTCAGCAGACTGTAGCTAGGATGTATTATATATCAGATTCATCCTGGGCTCACTGCGCCATCTGCTGGCCATACAAGTTAAAGATCATCCTCGCTGAAAGACATTGCAGAAAATCTCATATAAGCTTCAACACGCTGGGGTCATTTCATTTTTGGATGTTTTTCTTTGATCTGCAGCTTTCATTAAAATAATATTCGGTGATCCTGCCATGAAGACACTTGTTCAGCCACTTCCTATTATAGGGTGACAAGGCTCTGCCC
This sequence comes from Lithobates clamitans, assembly GCA_037952925.1. NCBI lineage: Eukaryota > Metazoa > Chordata > Amphibia > Anura > Ranidae > Lithobates > Lithobates clamitans. Next base: position 353,512 of record JBBGZY010002148.1, read on the forward strand.
CATCTCCCAAAAAAAGATTTTATTTTCAAAAACTTGTTTGCTACACAGTTCAACTAAATTCCATCCAGTGCGGGTTTACATCAACTTTACTACATCCCCTACAAATCAAGCAAGTGTGTAGATACAAATAGTTCCTTTCTTTTGCTGTCCTTGGGACCATCATGTGGGGTTATGAAATGTCTATGACAGTGGTCTCCAAAATGCGGCCCCGGGGCCAGATGTGGCCCTTTTTGATTGCCTTTATCTGGCCCTTGGGGCACTATTCATCTCACTGATAGGAGACACTATTCTGCCCACTGACACCAACAATGGGGCTAAATTCCTGCCACTGACACCAACAATGGGGCTAAATTCCTGCCACTGACACCAACAATGGGGCTAAATTCCTGCCACTGACACCAACAATGGAGCAATATTTTTTTCCCCTTATACCAAAGATAGGACGTTTACTCCCACCAATGCGTAAAATAAACTCCTATTCCTGCTGGCCGCAGTCCGGCCCCCCAAAAGTCCGAAGGACAGTAAACTGGCCCTTTGTTTAGAAGTTTCGGAGACCCCCTGGTTTATGAGAATAAAAGGAAACATCCGTCTTTATTCTGATAGTAATATGCTCCCAGAGGGCTCTCTGAATATGGATTTTTATAACAGATGGCACCCCCGGACATGTGCGCGCCCCCTAGCCTGGCTTACAATTGGATGGCCGGGATTGTGAACAGCCAAAAGGGTGGCTGCGGATACCATTTTTCATGTAAGACTGGAAGCTCTGCAGCCTCCTCCCCTCCCCCTCTCTTCTGCACATTGTACATGTTTTCGGAATTGGGGTCACCGGGGCACGTTACGGTCTCTTGGCATTAATCAATCTTTGTGATTTCAGGAGTTCTATCGCTACTACACCAGTGAGAACCTGAACAACACGGCCAGTAATGGCACCGATATGGAGCTGAAGAAAGATTGCTAAAAGGTGAGTGGGATCCATTGCTGAGCGTCCATCCGTGATCTATTGTATTTGTGTAGATGTCAGGTGTGTGTGTGTGTATGTGTATGTGTGTATATTATATATATATATATATATATATATATATATATATATATATATATATATATTGTGTATTTTGGTTTTGTGCTGCCCTAGGCAAGACTAAAATTGCCCCCCCCATTCAAATTTGTCCCACCCCTTCCTATATCAGGTGGCTATAGTAGCTATGGGGGTCTCTGGTGGCTGTGCAGGGCCTCTGCTTGACTGTAACCCCCCCCCCCCCGTGCTAGTCTGCCACAGTGCTCCCTGAACCCCTCACTAGCCTGCCACAGTGCCCACCCCCCCTGCTAGCAGAAGAGATACGAGTAGGAAGGAGAGAGAGATCGGGGGGCATGGAAAAGGAGAGAAATGGAAGAAGGGGTGAAAGAGGGGGGGTGAGAGACAACCCCAATGTCCACACTCACCATACACCCCCCAGTGTCCACACTCACCATACACCCCATATACTCACCATACACCCTGGCCCACGCCACCCCCCCCAGTTTCCACACTCACCATACACCCTGGCCCCCCCACACACCCCCAGTGTCAACACTCACCATACACCCTGGCCCCCCCCACACACCCCAGTGTCCACACTCACCATACACCCTGGCCCCCCACACACCCCCAGTGTCCACACTCACCATACACCCTGCCCGCCCACCACACATCCCGGTGTCCACACTCTCCATACACCCTGGCCCCCCACTCACCC
>JBBGZY010002149.1:0-112500 GCA_037952925.1 Lithobates clamitans
AGGACGTCTTCTTGGGAGACTCTGTTGGGAAATGGTCAGTCATCACCTCACTACTCAGCAACCAAGCACACAGCACACCTTGGTGGAGTCCGACTCTCCTGTCGTGTCTCTTCAGCCATACTAGCCTATCAGGAGGCTGCAAAGTAGAATCCCCGCCCATATTCTCTCCCGGGTGCAGGGTTGGGCGGGCGGTAGTAGGGAAGGCAGAGTGGGGGGTTGATGATTGGACACGTATTATTATATCGCCCCTTACATTAGCGCCTCACTTTTCCGCTTCCCTCACTTAAGCTGACAAACCCCGCCCACCAACCTCTAGAAGTAGAGCCCCGCCCCAAAGACCTCCCAGCTCTCCCTGTCACCTCTCCGTGAGGCGCCGAACTTTCGTGTCCCGCTTCAACTCATTGTCCCGCCCCCTTCTCCATGGCAACAGCATCTCTCAGGACAGTTCAGTTGTCGCTGCCTCTATTGGTTGCTGGCTAAGGGAAAGCCCCGCCCCCAGCTACTGTGTAGCCAAGTGCAGTGTCCCGCTCTCCCCGGAACCTTTCCCTCCTCTCTCGTTGTTTCCCGCCGTTGCTATGGGGAGTGTTGATGAAGCTGCACCCATTCAATGGAATGGCGGTGAGGAGGGTTCGTTTGAAGGAGAGCTGGGTGTACGAGAGAGCCGGGCTGCCGCCGGTGGGGGCAGGTAATGCCAGGAGCATCCCGAGTAACCATACTAATACAGGACAGAGAATGACATGCTGTAACCCATGGCAACCATTCATACAGGGCTGCTATAACAATAATCACCATGGCAACCATTCATACAGGGCTGTTATAATAATAATCACCATGGCAACCTTCCATACAGGGCTGTTATAATAATAATAATCACCATGACAACCATCCATAGAGCACTGCTATAATAATAATCACCATGGCAACCTTCCATAGAGGACTGCTATAATAATAATCACCATGGCAACCATTCATACAGGGCTGCTATAATAATAATCACCATGACAACCTTCTATAGAGGACTGCTATGATAATAATCACCATGGCAACCATTCATACAGGGCTGTTATAATAATAATCACCATGGCAACCTTCCATAGAGGACTGCTATAATAATAATCACCATGGCAACCATCCATAGAGTGCTGCTATAATAATAATCACCATGGCAACCTTCCATAGAGGACTGCTATAATAATAATCACCATGGCAACCATCCATAGAGTGCTGCTATAATAATAATCACCATGGCAACCTTCCATAGAGCACTGCTATAATAATAATCACCATGGCAACCTTCCATAGAGGACTGCTATAATAATAATAACCATGACAACCATTCACAGAGGACTGCTATAATCATAATCACCATGGCAACCATCCATAGAGTGCTGCTATAATAATAATCACCATGGCAACCTTCCATAGAGGGCTGTTATAATAATAATCACCATGACAACCATTCATAGAGAGCTGATATAATAATCATCACCATGACAACCTTCCATAGAGGACTGCTATAATAATAATCACCATGACAACCATTCATAGGGGGCTGATATAATAATAATCACCATGACAACCATTCATAGGGGGCTGATATAATAATAATCACCATGGCAGCCATTTATAGAGAGCTGTTATAATAATAATCACCATGGCAACCAATCATACAGGGCTGCTAAAATAATAATCACCATGGCAACCATTCATACAGGGCTGCTATAATAATAATCACCATGGCAACCATTCATACAGAGCTGCTATATTAATATATAATAATAGAATAATGCTGTACAGATTTCTCTCGCAGACACGTGTACATATCTGTACAGATCTGCGGATGCTCCTTGTATAATATTTGGTGCAGCGCAGTGGATTAGTGGTCGGCACTTCTGCAACACTGGGGTCCCCGGTCCGGATCCTGGCCAGGACATTGTATGCATGGAGTTTGCATGTTCTCTCTGTGCTTACCTGGGTTTTCTCCCACACTACAAAGACAAGCTGGTAGGGTAATGGGCCCTAGTATGTGAATGTAGCTTGTCAGATGGGGGCCTTCGATTATAAGCTCCTTGAGGGCAGAGACTGATGGGAATGTAAAGTATGCATGGGCGGAGGGGGTCACAGGGGTTGCAATGAGAAGCCCGCCCATGCTTCAGGGGGCCCGTTCTGCCCTCCCTGTCACGTTATCGCAGGTAATTCAGTAAACTGATGCCAGCTGAGATGGGGGGCCCACCCAAGGCCTATCCCGGGCCCTCTGGGTTTCCAGTGTCACCTTCATAGGGTGACAGGGCAAGCCCTTTCCTGCACACAAGATGGGGGGCAGGCCACACTCTGAGCTGCCGGGTGAAAGCGGTGGGCTTGTGTGTGAATCTGGAAGTAAGAGAACCAGTCCACTCCGGGCAGTGCCCAGGCCAGGCCCTCTGAGTTTCCTCTTTCCTGGGGGGGCAGCTCAGAATATGGCCTGCCCCCCCCCCATCTTGTGAACCAAAAGAATGGGTACCCCTAAGTGGACTTTTAAGGCATTAATATCTAAACAAAAAAAGTTTTGAGGAGTGTTTAAATGTTACAAAATCTTTATTATACAAAACATTACATTTAAAAAACATGGTGACGTAGGACCTGAAGATTAATTGGAATGTATACAGATCTGTATGGTAAAACACCACTGTGACAGCGTCACAGTCAGATGTGATCCGTCACCCGACGCGTTTCAGTTCTTTCCTCAGGGGTGTTCTTCAAAAGATCACAAATGTGCATCTATAATATTGTTAGAAATATACAATATCAATGAACATAATTCCATAAAATACATGTAAATATCTGTAAAAAGTGTCATTTTTGTATAATGGATGTACTTACATGTGCTGAAATGGTGTCACAGATAAAACGTTCCATAATAACAAAAACAAAGAAAAATGTGTGTTTCATAAAACGATTTTGATTGCCCCACCGAAGGTACAACTTTTGCATCAGGGCCCATAACACCACTGACAGTATGTAAAGCTCTGCCCAAAAACTGTAATAATAATGAAGCCAAGGACTACATTGCAGTCTTCCAGCCTATCCAACAACTACAACTCCCATCATGCCCTGCCAGCCAGGACTTGTAGTTTTGTACAACCGAAGTCCATTGCTCAAATTAAAACCTTCATTACCATCTTTTCCAGGCACAGTGGAGTCTCTGGCACTACAAGGGACGTACCGAGAGAAGATTGTCAGCCTAGGGGACGCATTTAAAAACTTCAAAAGCCTCCGTTCCCTGGACTTGTCTAGAAACATAATAATCAGTTTGCAGGTAAGTTCATTTATTGACAACACCCTACTCAGAATTGTTCAGCAAAAGTTTCAGGGCTTGATCTTTTTACTTCTTCCTCTTTAGCTGCAGTGGCTGGGTGGTACGCATGCCAGAATGCTTTGCTTTATAGGCGTGGCAGGGTTTATACCCCCTGTTGCTTTCAGTAGGTGTAGTGGCCACCGACTGCGTCCCATTCAAGTGAATTGGGCCGCCCTGCTGGTGCCCTGCAACCACGTGCCAGTGCACGGTGCAAAGGGTTAAAGCAGGCAGTCAGTGGCGGTGTGGGGGTGAATTCCAGCGGCGGGAGGGGGGTGTTTTTTGAAGCACCTGATTAGAGCCATAGGCTCTAATAGGCTTAAAAAAAGATGGACTTGGAGCGCAGAGCATTGCGCTCGCAGTCCACCCAGATGTGTTAGAAAAGCAAATTAATATTTGCTTCTCTAACACTGAACCATCCCTCCGCCAATCAGGGAGTGAGGGTCTAATACCGTCACCTGAATGGCTGAAGGCACAGGTGCCCCTATTGGAAGCCTAGCAGAGCGAGAAGAGACGCATGGAGGACACAGAAGCCGTTCCACAGATCGCCGCCGTCACCCGCTGCCTGACCCGCCACCAAGATGGGGTAAGTTCCGGGCAGGCAGCAGGCGGCCGGGGGGCACAGTGGCGGCATTTGTTGGGCACAAGTGGCGGCATATGAAGGGCACAAGTGGCAGGATATGATGGGCACAATTGGCTGCATATGAAGGGCACAGTGGCTGCATATGATGGGCACATTGGCTGCATTTGATGGGCACATTGGCTGCATTTGATGGGCACATTGGCTGCATTTGATGGACACAGTGCATTTGATGGGCACATTGGCTGCATTTGATGGACACAGCGGCTCCAATTGATGTTTTTTTTTTACTTTTGCACACTGGTACTGACTAGTATTCCAATGTTTCTCTTCTCCCTTGATTTCTCTCCATCAGTCTGCTAAAGTCCTCCCAGTGTTGAGGGGGAAAAGCAGAGGAGGGTCAAACAAGGATGTTGTGGAGGCGACAGATGTCCTCCCTATCAACCAATGACATCATTAATTGTTGGGATGCCAGTGTCTAGAAGGTCATACTGGTGCATAATGAAAACCAGTGGCTTTGTATATTGAAAGGTTAGACTTGATCCACCTGCTGGCTTGTATAAAATTTTTAGGCATTTTGCCAAGGCACCCCTGAAGAGGCCTAATAGCACCCCAGGGAGCCTAGGCACCCAGGTTGAAAAAGGCTGTTCTAGCCTCTAGCGAAGCCTCACCCTGCAGTGCCCAGTCTGTTTTGTCATTTTATATATTGACATTTATTCAGTCCTGAAAAAATTCTGCAAGTACATTTTATCACTACTCTTTTTATTCTTGTTCTTGTATTATACTGATTTGCACATAGATATAATGTTTTATTTTTATATATTTCATTTTTCACCCTTTAAAAAAAAAAATAAATTATGTACACATTTTCAATGGGCTTATATTTGTATCTATTATTCACGATGGACGGGGATGGAGAAATCTGTGTGTTTATGGCTAGCAAAAGGCATTGGGGTGGATTTACTAAAAGCAAATAGACTGTGCACTCTGCAAGTGAAGTTGCTCCAGAGCTTAGTAAACGTGGTAAAGAGTCACTTTGCAAAGAATACCCAATCACATTTAAGGAAATTAAAAATAATTCAGCATTTTGGCTTGCGCATGATTGGATGACAGAAGCCAGCAGAGCCTCCCATCATTTAGCCTCTTGCCGATCGCCCGCCGTTGTTATACGCTGGCTGTTTGAAGAGGTTATAGTTGTTATGGCAGCAGCTAGCTGCCATAACCCCGGTATCCTCTTCAGTGGGCGGTCGGCTTTCAGATAAAAGTGGTCTCTGCGGCGGATTCAACAAACCATTGGCCATATACAGTATATATCCAAGCACTTGATGAATGTCCTGTATTGCTTTCCTCTGCTGTGTATGTGAATAGTTTGCACATTAAAAACAGCGTGTAATAAAAGTTATTTTTTTCGTATTGTTTTCACAGGGAATTGAATACTTGCACTCTCTTGGTTACCTGAACTTATATTATAACGACATTGCGTCTCTTGAGGAGGTAAAGCATCTCAAACATTTGGCACAGCTGAAAACTCTGGATCTGCGTCTGAATCCAGTGACCAGACAGAACGCTGATTACCGCCTCTTTGTCATCCACATCGCGGGGACATTGGAAACACTAGGTGGGTACCAGGCTGTGCTGGGTAAGTGTTTAGAGAGGTTTAAAGTGGGAAAAAAAAGCATAAGGATGGCCATACATTATGCAATTTTCTTTGCTTCCACCATAGGTTTATTTCCCCCAGCAAAGCAGTCAGTGATGATGGGGGGAGGGGAATCTCTCCGTACTGACAGAATGGCGATCTGCCTCGATTACATAGGCAGACCACCGTTCTGTCTGTGTACAGAACGATTGGCAGGTACCGGCGGACACCGAGTCCGCCGGACTTACTGATCGGCTCCGATACCCAGAAATGCAGGATCACGTGTATATACCGTATACATGATCCTGCGCAGCACGACCGCCCTGTAGCAGTAAATCTGCTATGGGGCGGTCGGCAACTGGTTAAGTTAATTAGCATTATGATAACACCCAGGCAGCAGGCACTCTACCATGGCTCTGGGTGCTGATTTTGTAACTTATGACCAATAAGTTAACAAAATCAGCACCCAGCAGCCATGTTATGTGACACATTGTGACAGAGCCAGCCAGAGCCATGGTAGAGTGCCTGCTGCCTGGGTGTTATGATACCATCCATTATGCCAGAGAGACAGACACAGGGCAATGTAGTCCATTCACAGACACACCCCCAAAGCACTTCTGTGTTGAGGCCAGCTGGCCAGGACTTGAGCCAAGGCAGAAGAACATGCGAGCGGGAGCGGAATGGGCATGCGCCCGAAACTGAAGAAATAGTCCCTCTGCTCCGACCAGCATATGATCATCAGAAAGGGGCACAGATAATGGAAACAAAAAAAAACCACTCTAAGCTGGTGGTCCTTGTTCAGGTCGCTCTTCAGGGAGTATTTGCCAGGCAGTGAGGAGGCATTGTATTGCCTTTTCACCGCCTGCTTTAACCCTCTGCACCCCACACTAGCACGCTGCAACTACGTGCATTGTATATGGTTGCGGTGCACTTGCAGACCGGCCTCATGCACTACCGCTTGCAGGAAGCTACAGGGGTAAAATTCCTGCCATGGATGCAAAGCATCGGCATGTGCAAAATATTGTTGCTCTACATAAAGATGGCCTAGGCTATAAGAAGATTGCCAAGACCCTGAAACTGAGCTGCAGCACGGTGGCCAAGACCATACAGCGGTTTAACAGGACAGGTTCCACTCAGAACAGGCCTCGCCATGGTCCACCAAAGAAGCTGAGGTCACGTGCTCAGCGTCATATCCAGAGGTTGTCTTTGGGAAATAGTCGTATGAGTGCTGCCAGCATTGCTGCAGAGGTTGTAGGGGTGGGGGGTCAGCCTGTCAGGGCTCAGACCATACGCTGCACACTGCATCAAATTGCTCTGCATAGCTGTTGTCCCAGAAGGAAGCCTCTTCTAAAGATGATGCACAAGAAAGCTCACAAGCAGACTAAGGGCATGGAATACTGGAACCATGTCCAGTGGTCTGATGAGACCAAGATAAACTTATTTGGTTCAGATGGTGTCAACTGTGTGTGACGGCAACCAGGTGAGGAGTACAAAGACAAGTGTGTCTTGCCTACAGTCAAGCATGGTGGTGGGAGTGTCATGATCTGGGGCTGCATGAGTGCTGCCGGCACTGGGGAGCTACAGTTCAATGAGGGAACCATGAATGTCAACATGTACTGTGACATACTGAAGCAGAGCATGATCCCCTCCCTTCAGAGACTGGGCCGCAGGGCAGTATTCCAACATGATAACCACCCCAAACACACCTCCAAGACCACCACTGCCTTGCTAAAGAAGCTGAGGGTAAAGGTGATGGACTGGCCAAGCATGTCTCCAGACCTAAACCCTATTGATCATCTGTGGGACATCCTCAAACGGAAGGTGGAGGAGCGCAAGGTCTCTAACATCCACCAGCTCCGTGATGTCGTCATGGAGCAGGGGAAGAGGACTCCAGTGACAACCTGTGAAGCTCAGGTGAAGTCCGTGCCCAAGAGGGTTAAGACAGTGCTGGAAAATAATGGTGGCCACACAAAATATTGACACTTTGGGCCCAATTTGGACATTTTCACTTAGGGGTGTACTCACTTTTGTTGCCAGCGGTTTAGACATTAATGGCTGTGTGTTGAGTTATTTTGAGGGGACAGCAAATTTACACTGTTATACAAGCTGTACACTCACTACTTTACATTTTAGCAAAGTGTCATTTCTTCAGTGTTGTCACATGAAAAGATAGTATAAAATATTTACAAAAATGTGAGGGGTGTACTCACTTTTGTGAGATACTGTATTTACTAAATAATTGCATTTCCATGTTCTGTGTACTGTGGGAGACCATATATAGTGAATGCAGGCTCCTGGGTTTAGTAACAATTCCTTTTTAAGCTGACTATACACACTACAGTCCGCTTGTACAATTTCCTTAAGATCTGTCAGCAACTATGTTGTGTGGGAGCCTGCCTGATTGGATTATTATTATTTTTTTTATATATAATCTTTATTTATATATGATAATCATGTACAAAAACACGGTCATTCAAAGACACTGATTGGATCATTTAGCTGGGCCCTCAGATTTCATTGTGTCAGAAACCATAAAATCAGACCGAGACAGAAGTACAGTTAAATCACACTTGTTTAATAATAAAAGTAAAATAGAACAAAACGTAGTCAAAACATAGCCAGAGTTCAGGAACCAGAACGGATAGTCAGACAAGCCAAACATCAGGGAGCTGGAGATGAGCATAGTAAAACAGCAAGCAGGATCTGGAGCCAGAAGGAATGTCAGCCAAGTAAGTCTTTTAACAGGAATGCAGGAGAGAGTCTCTGTGATGTTGACCAAGGCAAAGGCAGAGCTCCTCTGGGCTGGACGGCTTCAGTAGGCAGGACTGACAAGCAGGATATCATTAACAGCTGAGTAACTGTGGAGAGATAGGGGCTGGCAATTAGCCGACAGCTGAGAGAAGGAAGGGCTGAGCCCAGCCCTGACACATTGTTTTGGTAAATCTATGGGAAACTGTGCTATCATTTTTGTAACATGTCAAAAGGTTTACTTCTGCAATAGAGATTTCTTTGTTGGCTTGTTTATGAGGGTGCCGGCTCCTAACATGTGATCCTAATTCTCCATAGCAAGTCACTGACCTCAACAAGCATGTGTCCAGTGAAATGTTCGGACATCCGAGATGTACATACTTGGTTTGGTTCAGTGACTCAATAAGCACTGAGGCCAGGATCAAAATTGCAGCCCCCAAATTTACTGTTCTAGCTGCTGTCATAAATCTGTGGTGACAGGTGCCCTTAAAAAAAAAACACAACTGTATACTTGGCGATGCCTTTGATCTAATCCCGCCCCACAGATCAGATTTGGGGTTTTTGCTAATAATTGCGTCCTTCAGTTTTTATTTTTGTAAATGCTCTCCATTGTGTATTGCAAAATAATGATCAACTAACTGATGGAGGAACTGACCTGAGATCGTTGACTTCCATGTAAAGAGAATCACTAAAGGATTCATTTCAGAGGATTACATTACCGGAGTCCCTAGCAACCCTGGAAGGCCTCTCTTTTTATTAAAGCTAACAAATGTTTGCCGTGCATTAGGCACCATTTAACTTAAAGTATAACTAAAGGCAAAACTTTTTTTATTTGTTTTGGACAGAGAGGAGAGGGATTAGAGCCCCTGTCAGTTTTTATTGTTGTCTGTGTCCCCGCTGGGGAGATTCCCCCCCCCTCTCTTTATTTACATACCTCCCAACATTTTGAGATGGGAATGAGGGACACCTACTAACAAACGTATGTAGGCATAGGACACGCCCCCTGCCACACCCCCTTAAAGGAGAATTAACAAAAAAAAAACTTAATTAAAGCGGGGTTCCACCCAAATTTTGAACAATATCTGTATGTATTCTCTTCCTTGCCTAGATGCTGACATGCCGTTTAAAAAAAATTTAAATCTCCGTAATTACCTTTTATTTTTCTATTCCTCTTTGCACTTCCTGGTTCTCCTCCTGTGGGAGTAGGCGTGTTTCTAGCCTCTCCCAGACTCCTGGGAGCTAGTCTCAGGCTTCCCAGGATGCCACTGAGCATGTGCGGGAACGAGCGGTGAATGCTGGGAGCACAGCATTCACCACATCCAGGAAATAAATGCTTGTGGGCTTCAAATGCCCACAATGAAGATGGAAACCGCCTGCAGTGAAGAATATAAGTTATTCTTTCCGACGAAATCTGACACAGGCGGACATATTACACACAATATGTGAGTATGTAATGCTGAGAAGAAAAGTTTGTGAATGAACTAAAAAAAAAAAAAAACGATAGATAGGTGGACCCCCGCTATCCACAAGGACTTTTTTTTTACCACTACTATTCCTTTATATTGGATTTTAAAATGTACAAATGCGGCAATTTAGAAACTGGATGAAAGGTTTAGGGAAACACTTTTTGAAAGATAAAAAGTGCATTTTACATACAGTGGAACCTCGGATTGCAAGTAACGCAATTAACGAGCGTTTCGCAATAGGAGCACTGTATTTTTAAAAATCGTAACTCGGTTTGCGAGTGTTTTCTATCGCAAAACGAGCACGATTCAGGCCAAAGCGGTGTGTATGTGAGATGGGGGGGCGCCAGAGCCGAGCAGAGCCGAACGTCGCCGATCGCACCCAATCGGTGTCGTTCGGAGATGCACGGAAAAGCCCGAGGACACTTCGGCTAACCTCGGCAAATCTGGGGTAGGAAGTCTTTCCGAGGTTTGCCGAGGTCAGCCGAAGTGTCCGTGGGCCTTTTCGGCCGTTTCCGAAGCTCCATTGACTTCAATTGGAAAACTTGCGTTGATATGCGAGTACTTTGGATTACGGGCATACTCCTGGAACGGATTATGCTCGTAATCCGAGGTTCCACTGTACAACTATATAGATCAGACCAAAATGAGGAGGAAAGAGGGACAGAGGGACTTTGTTCCAAATTAGGGACAGTCCCTCAAAATCAGGGACAGTTGGGAGCTATGTCTATTTGTCCTGTTTACCACTATCATTGAAAGTGAAAGTAAAAGAAATTGCCCAAATTTTGGATTGTCCCCAGAAAAGTGATAGAGGGGAAACCTTCCAATGGGGACACAAGTTCTGGTGACTTTTGGGTCCCCAAGGAATTGCCCTAATTTACAGGGATTTTCTCTCACTTCCTGTTTGGCTATGGGACAGGAAGTGAAGAGAAATTTCCGCAATGGGACACAGATGGTGAAAAAAAAAAATCGGTAGCGGTATTAACCCTCTGTTGCTCTATCCAAAATGGGAAAATAAAAAAAGGTTTTGCCCATAGTTCTACTTTAAAGTGACACTAAACATACAAAGTTTAATTGCCATACCTTCTTGCCAGTGTATTTCCTTTAATATAAAATATCATGTGAGTACCTTATTTAACCTTTTCCCGCCAATGTGGCACATATATGTGGCCTCTCGGTGGGTGGGTTTTAACACCGTGAGTCCCCTTCACTTTTCTGTGCTGAGAGCGTGCGCCCTGCGTGCTCCCGGCACCGTCACTGGCGGGGACTGGAAAGCTCCCGGGGCATACTTGCGATCGGGAGCTTTTTCGATCATGTGACCATGGCAGTGAGAAGGGGTTATCATTGCTGTTCAGAGGTCTAATGAAGTTTCCCAGGTCTTTCCTGCCCTCGGAGAAAGTTCTGAGGGAGGAGTTTCTAGTACTCTGCTGATGTATGAATCTCCATCTGCACATCGCTGATTGGTGTTGTGTCGGTCACATAACATTAAAAAAAAAAGCTTTCAGGAAAGAGAATCAGTGTAAATAATTACTAGCAACGGGGTGTTTTAAAGCTTCATACAAATCTATATTTCAAGGCAAATGTTTATTATTTTTTTGCAATCTCATGGTTTAGGTGGAGTTTAAATTGACTGACAAATAGCTTTCACTTTGTTTACACTGTTAAGAGATCTAAAAGGAGGTTCTGCCAATCGCAGGCTGTGCCACGCCCCTTCAGCCTGTGTCTCTGATATGTATGTGCTGGGACTAACAGGGAGGTGAAGCCTCCATCATTCACCATCTTATAACCATAGTGTTTAGCAATGTGAGGACTTGGAGGAGGAGGGAGAGAAGAGGAATGTAATTTATCACTGTGTGTATACGCTCACATGTGTGACTTTATAGTTACATGGGCTGCACAGATAAGAAAAAAGGAGCAAATCAATAGCTTAGAAGGGAACTGAAACTGGAGCATGCTCAGTAGATGTCAACAGCTGGTCTACATAATCTCAGGTGCGATTGGTAGTTCTGCTCTTACAAAGTTCTTACTGTAACGGGCGTCTTGATTGGAAGATTTACATTCACGTCTTCTAGTGGCAGCTGAATTTTGGATTTCCTCCCTCTCCCTCTCTCTTTCCGTTACCAGGACTAATTGGTTGGGGGAATCTCCTTGACAGATACAGACAGCAGTAAATACTTTGCAGCGTGTCTAAACCTTTCCTGCACTATATCAAAAAAAAACTTAAGGTGAACCACCCACAATGTGTATTGGAAGCTGTAGCAAGTCAGATAGAGCCCCGCCTCATTTTCCCGGCTGGAGGATGTCTAGCATCATCTAGTTCTTCCGTCCCCAGCTCTACTGTCCCTGGCCCACCCCTTTCATTTATTGGATTTCAGTTCCTTTAGTCTTGGAGCATCACATGTGGACAATACAGTCAGCTATCTGTAGGTTGGGAATGCCCACTGCCCCTGAATGACATCCACTCACCGAGGCATTTTGACGCTTGCATCAGGACTGAGAGCTTTTGGAAGCAGTACTGAGTCCGGGTGTTGTGATAATTCCAGGAAGATATATAAAGGTACAGCACCCTGCCAGCCCCTCCCACTAGCCATGACCTTCCTGCATTGTATAGAGAAGCACAGAGACCCAGTGATGACATAACTGGGCCTAACTTATGGTATGGAATTAAAATGGAAAGGTTTTTTTTATTTTTATTTATGAACATGTTCCTGAGGGGAGATAGCAGGTAACCATATTAGGGGTTCTAAAGCCTTAATGTTTTTCACCTTGAAGCATTCTATGCATTAGGGTGAAAACCTGTTGTGCTGCAAAATCCACTCCAGCCCCCCCCCCCCCCCTTATACTTACCTAAACCCGATCTAATCCAACGATGTGTCTCTCTCGTCTCTGGGCAGATTGATAGCAGCAGGAGCCATTGGCTCCCACTGCTGTCCATCAATTGCTGTGTCGAGCAAGTAGGGGGCGGGGCCAACCACCTGCTCAGTGTTAATAGACAAAGACTTGCTGAAGAGAAGGAGCCTGAAGTTGAAGTGGGGGACCCCAGAAGAAGAGGATTGGGGCTGCTCTGTGCAGAACCAATACACAGAGCAGGTAAGTATAACACAACATTTGGGCATGCTCGCACCCGAGCCCCACTGCTGCGTCCATTGACTCGGCCTCGCCCCCCACGCTTTCCCTCATCACTGGCTTTGATTGACAGCACTGGGAGCCAATGGCTCCTGGTGACCCAGCAAAGCCAGCAAAACCTGGAAGTGAGAGGAGATGAGAGCTGCAGAGTCCTGCACTACTTTGGTTACGGTCCAGAGAATGTAAAGTCAGATCAAAGTCGCACTGGAAGTTGTGTGACTTTGGAGGCGCACTAATGTAGAAGGAGCCAAAGATTTAAAGGATAAGTTCACCTTTTAAAAATAAAATTATAAATGCACATTTTTGTGCAGGTAAAAAAATGTACATTTACTATTTTTTTGATTTTTTTTTTTTAAGAGCCTGGAAAGCATTGAAGCAGATTGCTGATGCAATGCAGGGCTCCTGCAGACTGTCAGTGTAAGCTGTCTGTCCGTACCTCATACGAGCAGGCAGTTACAAACTGATAGGAAGCTCAATGAACTACCTAGAACAGGACTATGCAATTAGTGGACCTCCAGCTGTTGCAGAACTACAAGTCCCATGAGGCATAGCAAGACTCAAGCATGACACCCAGAGGCAGAGGCATGATGGGACTTGTAGTTTTGCAACAGCTGGAGGTCCGTTAAATTGCATATCCCCGACCTAGAGCTTGGGTGCTCAACCTGTGACCCTCCAGCTGTTGTGGAACTTCAGGTCCCATCATGCCTCTGCCTTTGGCAGTCATGCTTGTAACTGTCAGCCTTGCAATGCCTCATGGGACTTGTAGTTCTGCAACAGCTGGAGGGCCACAGGTTGAGCACCCCATGACCTAGAGCGCTCAACAGCGCCGTGGTAGTTCATTGAGAACTACAAGCCCACATCTGCAAAGGATGTCGGTACTTGTAGTCTATTCAATCACAGATCTCTGTGAACGAATGACGCAGCCGTGTGGGCGGAGCTCCGCACTACCATGCTCTATTCCAGTGGTGTCCAAACTATGGCCCTCCAGTTGTTAAGGAACTACAACTCCCATCATGCCTAGTTATGTCTGTGAATGTCAGAGTTTTACAATGCCTCATGGGAAGTGTAGTTCCGCAACAGCTGGAGGGCCGTAGTTTGGACATCCCTGCTCTAATCAAACAGTGACAGCTGGTACAGGGAACTTCTCCCTGTACTGCTGTCCCACAGAGGGCTTGTATTTCCGAGTCAATGCAGGAGTGGGAACATGTTACATGTTCCCGAAGGTGAACTTATCCTTTAAAAAGTTTTGTAGATATGCAAAGATAATTTGGATACTAAATCCCCATTCACACCGGTGCGACTAGTCATTGCGACTTGCATTGACTTCTGTTAAATTAAGTTGCAAGCCTCAATGAAATCAGCAGTGCAAATCGCACTGAAGTAGCGTGATTTCAAAGCCGCATCGGCGTGAACCAGGGCTTACGGTTACTGCAGGGCAGCCACTCCATTCAAAGGAGAAGATTTACTAAAACTGGTGCACACAGATTCTGGTGCAGCTGTGCAAAGTAACCAATGACCTTCTAACTTCAGCTTATTGACCGGCTGAATTGCGATCCATCTATGACCGTTCCCGCTCCATAGAAATCGATCTAAGCCCAGGTTCACATTGAGGGCGGGTTTGAAATCGTGTGAGTTCAGCAGAACTTCACGATTTTAAACTGGAAAAGCAGTCTGACTTTGGGGGGGGGGGCTGTGATTTGACAGACATCTATGCGGGTTCATGCACAGATGTCTATTCAAATCCCTCTCAAAGTCGCCAAAAGTAGTACAGGAACTACTTTTGGGAATCGGTGCGGTGTCGCACCGATTCGAACGGTGCTGTTGCCGGCAATAGCCGTCGATTTGACATGTCAAATCGCATGTCAAGAGGTATGAAAAATGAAATAGTTGAGTGAGATTATATTGAATTAAAACACTAAACATAATAGGACACAAAAATAGTAACTTGAAATTTTATTTTTTTATTTTATTTATTTATATATATATATATATATATATATATATATATATATATATTTTTTTTTTTTTTATTACTTTTTTTTGTTGTTGTTTTTGTATTGTTGGTTGTTTGACAAATGTAATAGGGCGCTGTAAAGCCCCCTTCTTAATTATACTTTGAATGTTTTACACAAATTGAGTTTTGGTTATGGGTAGGTAAGTGGGTGGGCTTTTTCCTTTTTTTTGTTTTTCCTTTTTTTTGTTTTTTCTTTCTCTCTTTTGAACAAGACATGATCAAAGATCCGGTGTGTTTTCTCGGGGTGGGTTAGTGTGGTGTATGTTAATGAAAAGATTTATATAGATATATTGTGCAATGTGTATTTCCATGTTGTATGTTGAAATTTGTCTTAAAGGGGTTGTAAAGGTTGGTGTTTTTTTCACCTTATTGCAACCTATGCATTAAGGTGAAAAAACACCTTTCAGTTTTACTTACCCGAGCCCCGAAATTTCCGTGGGCGCGATCCCGCGTCTCTCTCTCCGCGGCTTCTCGGCTCTTCGGTGGATAGATTGATAGCAGCGCAGCCATTGGCTCCCGCTGCTGTCAATCAAATCCAATGACCGGGGGCAGGGCTGAGTCATACACTGCCCGTAAGGTAACCCCCTTGGGAGCTTCCCAGAGGGGGTTACAGTATCTATTGCGAGGGAGAGCCGCCGTGGTACCCCAGAACAGGTGGATTGGGGCCACTCTGTGCCAAAATGAACTGCACAGTGGAGGTAAGTATAACATGTTTTTTATTTAAGAAAAAAAAAAAAAAACTGTACCTTTAGTGTCACTTTAATAAAGAAACAGTGATTAAAAAAAAAATTGCATGTCAAAAGGTCTCGTGTGAACGTGGGCTAATGATCTATAGTGAAAAACTTTTGTAGATCAGCCAATAGGCAGCAGCTGCTGATCAGTGTATTCTGACAGTCGCACTATCAAAATACATTCGTACAGCATGTGTGAATGGGGGAATGTCTTGTTTTTTTTTTTTTTTACCGTTCAGCCCACCTGATGATCAAAAAAAAAAAAATCGATCTTCCTATGGCCAGCCCTAGTTTTCCTAACATCCCCAGAGGGCTCTGCCTTGACGTGCTTTTATTTATTTATTTATTTATTTATTTATTTCTCGGTAGGTATTTGCCTGCAGGGTAGTTCTTCAATGGTTAACCCAAAGCAATCTTACCCACAGAGTGAGTATAATAAGGGAGGTCCCTGCCCAGGTTTGTGTTGTGTACTGCCTGGGATGTTGCTATGGCTTCCTCAGGAGTTTGTTTGGCTTATGCATGAAGTTCAGTTCATCCAACTGTCAGCCAGGCCCATTACTCGTCTCGCTGCACCGGCCATGCAGCAGATCAGCAGAAACTAGGAGGAGGAGGAGGGGGGGTCAGTACAGCATTTCACACCTTCCAGATCTAACTGCAGATATGTCACTCTTTTCAGATGAGAGACCGGTGAGGGAGAGCGAGAGGAAAAACGCAACCTATAACTTCCAGCTAAAATCTCTGGAGACGTCCGAGTCCGGGAGGTGAGTGCTTACAGTCAGTAAAATGCCCCTTTTTGTTGTTTGGGGGAAGACATAAAATGACTATTGTCATGCATGTGAATGGAGCTACAGCCGGATGTGCAGCTTGCCACCTGTTTGCAGTGTAGAGATGCCTTGCAGGGCTGTTCATACTTGTCTATTCCTGTGTAGGGTGTGCTGAGATTGGTGGATCTCTCTGGCTGCTTTCACACTAATCAGTTTTTTTGCGTTACAATAAGCGGAAGAAAAATTGCACGACCATAAAATCCTCTCTTTACAGCAGTCTGAGTTTTTAAAAGTCCTGCATGATGCATTCTTGGTGCATTTTGGGTGTTTTAAAACCGTACCTCTCTATTGAAATGCATTGAAAACGCATCAAAAACGCACCCACGGTTGTGACTTTGGTGCATTTTTTGAGTTACATGGCTGTCGTCAGGCAAACAGGAAATGCAGCAAAAATGCATATGTGTTTTTTACCACGTTTTTGCAACAGAGCAGCATGAAAGTAGTCTAAAGCTGGCTACACATTATACAATTTTCTTGTTCAATTTCCTTTAGATTTACCTTCCACTGTGTAGTGCAAGGGCCTTCCTGCTTGCCTACAATTTGAAAGTGTTTAGTGTCTGACCTCATATTACATGGTTTTGGTAAATCTAAGGCCGGGTTCACACCTAAGCAAATTGGATGCGGATTTCTCCACATCCAATTCGCATAGCAGGAGAATGTGACTGGCCCCCTATGGAGCCGGCTCACATATCTCTGTTGCGGCTGCGGAGCGCACTGCACAGTAACGATGTGCGTCTTTGGCTCCGTTTCAGGGCCGAATTCAGGCAAAGATTCGGCCCTGAAACGGGGAACAGGGACGCACAGCCGGTTCCAGTGTGAACCGAACCTAAAGGAAAATTATGCAAGAAAATTGTATAATGTATGGCCAGCTTTAGACCGGGTTCACACTATTGCGAATTGGATGCGGGTTCCCCACTTATTAGTGCCCTAATAATAAAAGTCAGCAGCTACAGTATGTGTAACTGCTGACTTTTAATTCTTTTTGGGGGGGGAACTCCGATTTATTCTCCTCCTCCCCTGCAGCACACGCTCACCTCTCCTTCACTTCCCCACCACTCCATTCAGCTGCTGTAAGAGAAGAAAATATTGGGTACTTGCAAGTATGGAGAAGCATGTGACTCATATAAAGCTGACACCGTGGCATCGGAACTTTCATTTAAATTTGTTCCTATTTAATTAAAGAATATAAATTCAGTTTGCACCAAACGCCTTTGTAATACAAGATAATACCTTGGTAAAGTAACAGTGACATCATCGCTGTGCTGTACAAAGCATGTGCAGAGAGCAGAGCTGTGGGAGGGACCCAGCATGCCCCACCCACCACAGTCCACCTGCAGAAAACTACAGGAGGGGGGCAGAGACAAGACCAGTCACCCTGCACAGGAGAGAGAGCAGAGCAGAGCTGTGGGAGGGACCCAGCATGCCCCACCCACCACAGTCTACCTGCAGAAAACTACAGGAGGGGGGCGGAGACAAGACCAGTCACCCTGCACAGGAGAGAGAGAGAGCAGAGCTGTGGGAGGGACCCAGCATGCCCCACCCACCACAGTCTACCTGCAGAAAACTACAGGAGGGGGGCGGAGACAAGACCAGTCACCCTGCACAGGAGAGAGAGAGAGAGAGCAGAGCTGTGGGAGGGACCCAGCATGCCCCACTCACCACAGTCTACCTGCAGAAAACTACAGGAGGGGGCGGAGACAAGACCAGTCACCCTGCACAGGAGAGAGAGATCAGAGCTGTGGGAGGGACCCAGCATGCCCCACCCACCACAGTCTACCAGCAGAAAACTACAGGAGGGGGGCGGAGACAAGACCAGTCACCCTGCACAGGAGAGAGAGATCAGAGCTGTGGGAGGGACCCAGCATGCCCCACCCACCACAGTCTACCAGCAGAAAACTACAGGAGGGGGGCGGAGACAAGACCAGTCACCCTGCACAGGAGAGAGAGAGAGCAGAGCTGTGGGAGGGACCCAGCATGCCCCACCCACCACAGTCTACCTGCAGAAAACTACAGGAGGGGGGCGGAGACAAGACCAGTCACCCTGCACAGGAGAGAGAGAGAGAGAGAGAGCAGAGCTGTGGGAGGGACCCAGCAGGCCCCACCCACCACAGTCTACCTGCAGAAAACTACAGGAGGGGGCGGAGACAAGACCAGTCACCCTGCACAAGGTGAGAGAGCAGCAGTGAGTGGTCTTTATTACAGGAAGTCTCACACTGGATTAATGCACAGGCCTAAGAGAAATATACAAAGCTCACCGAGATCCAAGAATACACATAATGACTGAATGTAGACAATATTTACTTATCTCAGAGTTCAGCTTTTAACAATCCTGTATTGGTTTGTAATGTTTATTTGGATTTACCTGTGTAGTAACTGACAGAGTGAATGCTGGACTTCAGTATTAAAGGATCTGTACACGTGATAGTGATGTCACAGCAGCTTAACTGGCAGAACTCTCAGCTTTTAGTTTAAGGGGCTCAGTACAGCCATATTGTGTTGTGTAACAACATGAAGGGTCATACAAATTTATATATCGTTATGGATGATGTGAGTAGACTGTGTAAGAGATATCAATAATAAATTGCTATTGACGTTTCAGCTCTATGCACAGCCCGTCACGCAGCCATCTCTATGGGGATAAAGGAGGAGCTAAAGCTCACTTGGATTTCGGATTGAGCAATATGACTGGTAAGATCTTAAAACTGTATTAAGCAGAATCAGTATTTACTTTGCTAATGCAGAAAGATAGAAGTAGTCTCTATAGCAGTAATGGTGATAAAGAATATGTAGAAAATTGTACCATCATACAGAAACTTAGAAATAAAGAGGTCGGGAGCTAGGTCCCCAACCAAGCCTCCTTAGAGAATGGGGGCAATTGGACTATCTCGGTACAATATAAACCAGAGTAAATTCAAGTATGTAGGCAGACATGTAAAAAATGTATATAAAGGTTTATTATAACAAAATTATTAACACATAACAAATAATCAGGTACAGATTAAAAGCAAGGTAACAATCCATATGTATCACCAAGATACAATAATGATCCCCAAACGGGGAGGATCACAGTGGGATAGTTGATCGCGGATAACATCTCAACTAGTTTCACGGTCTAATGCGATATCTGTAATTTGATTGGCAAATATCAATAGTATTGTTATTGTTCATTTGCCAATCAAATTATGGATATC
This sequence comes from Lithobates clamitans, assembly GCA_037952925.1. Classification (NCBI taxonomy): domain Eukaryota; kingdom Metazoa; phylum Chordata; class Amphibia; order Anura; family Ranidae; genus Lithobates; species Lithobates clamitans. The sequence continues at coordinate 19,645 of JBBGZY010002149.1, forward strand.
CTCCTGACGAAACGGCATTAGACCGCAAAACTAGTAGAGATGTAATCCGCGATCATCAATCCCACTGTGATGTTCCCCGTTTGGGGATCATCATCTTGGTGATACACATGGATTGTTACCATGCTTTTAATCTGTATCTGATTATTCGTTATGTGTTATTCATTTTGTATTAATAAACCTTTATATACATTTTTTACATATCTGCCTACATACTTGAATTTATTGTAGTTTATATTGTACCGAGATAGTCCAATTGCCCCTGTTCTCTAAGGAGGCTTGGTTGGGGGCCAAGCTCCCGACTTCTTTATTACTTTACTAATGCAATAATGTATTTTATTGATTATTGCAGTGGCTGTATGCGAATAGAGCCTCTGGCTGACCCCGGACACAACCAGTGTGTGTTCAGGATCTGCATTTTGGCAGAGTTCTGGCCGCGGGGAATCCTCCAGTTTGTATGCAGGCAGAGCACAGAGGGGATTATTTACAAAAGGCAAATCCATTTTGCACTACAAGTGCAAACTACAAGTGCAAAGTGCACTTGAAATTGCACTGAAAGTGCACTTTGCAGTGCAGTCGCTGTAAATCTGAGGGGTAGATCTGAAATGAGGGGAAGCTCTGCTGATTTTATTATCCAATCATGTGCAAGCTAAAATGCTGATTTTTATTTTCCTTGCATATCCTCCTCAGATCTACAGTGACTGCACTTCCAAGTGCACTTTTAGTGCAATTTCAAATGCACTTTGCACTTGTAGTTTGCACTTGTAGTGCAAAGTAGATTTGCCTTTAGTAAATAACCCCCAGAGTGTTGTTGCGTATAGAGGAGGTGTTTAGCCACCTCTGAACGCAGCGAACCATGCTCCCATGATGACCATCCATGTGCATGTGGCCTAAACATCAGCTTTAATGCAGTGTGTTGTATTGCATGTCTTCAAGTGCATTTGGAGCAGCTCAGTGTAAATGCAATTTGCTTATTATTTCAAAATAATACATTGGGGGTTATTTACTAAAGGCAAATCCACTTTGCACTACAAGTGCAAACTGCACTTGAAATTGCACTGAAAGTGCACTTGGAAGTGCAGCTGCTGTAGATCTAAGGGGGACATGCAAGGAAAATAAAAAACAGCATTTTAGCTTGCACATGATTGGATGATAAAATCAGCAGAGCTTCCCCTCATTTCCGACCTCCCCCCCCAGATTTACAGGGACTGCACTTCCAAGTGCACTTTGCACTTGTAGTTTGCACTTGTAGTGCAAAGTGGATTTGACTTTCGTAAATAACCCCCATTGTGATACCAGCATTTATGTTCATGAAACATTTCTCTGCTGCATTTTGTATAATAAAGACAATCCTGACACTCTGATCCTTTTTTGTTTCAGAAATGGGCAGGACAAATAGTCAGGAACAGCATTCCAGAGATACCAGAGGCTCTTCTCCCTCTAAGTATCAGGTAAGTTTACCTTCTGTATAACATATAAAACCAGGGGTCATTCTGAGCTCTAATCCCATTTCTAAGGGCAGATGGGTTCCCCAATACTCACAAGTGTTCGGTTCAATTCCATCATTGTTTGCTGCAGACAAGCAGTGTAATAAAAATAAAAAAAGTCAAATGGAAAAAAATCGGCAATAAACCTGAAGAACCGTTTCTTGAGATAATTTTGTTCTGCTGCCGGCCTGATCCCCCACATACCCACCTAGGGTACCCATAGGCATGAAATGTAAACTCTCAGCTGGACCAAGCTGTGAATAATTCCACTGACCAGTTACTGGTTGTAAACAAATTTAGGGTTGTCCTTAAAACCGTAATAAAGGGGAAAACAAGTTTGGTGACAACCAGGGATTCTCTCGCTTTGGAAGGATTTCCTAATACTTCCTGTTGTGGCTATGGGACAGGAAGTGAGGGGAAACCTTCCCAATGGGACACAGATGACCTGACAAAGATTATTACCCTCTTTTACTGTATCCAAGTTGGGGAAAAAAAAGTTTTTGCATTTAGTTCTACTTTAATAGGATCACTTCAGTCCTCCAATTGAATGAGTGTCTTTGTTCTGGGCATATGAATTAAAGTATTACCAACAGTATTAGAATTCAAATGGAAAGAGTCTGTTTTCACATTAGCTCAAATTATAATTATGATCACATTATATTTATTGGATCTCCATTTACATGAAAAGTTGTTTCCATTTACAGTCAGAAGAGCACCAGTCCTATCTACAGCCACAAACCGACTTTGAAGATGGTATTGGTATAATATTTTGATATTTATCTTATTCATACTAAATTATATTTCTATATTTCAAATCAATTAAACTAAAGAAAACTGTGCTTAGTGCAGCAATTAATTTACAAGTGTTATATACAGTGCCTTGAATAAGTATTCATACCCCCTGAAATTTTCCCCATTTCGTTACAACTAAAAACGTAAATGTATTTTATTGGGATTTTATGTGATAGACCAACACAAAGTGGCACATAATTGTGAAGTGGAAGGAAAGTGATATATGGTTTCCAAACTTTTTTACAAATAAATATGTGAAAAGTGTGGGGGGCATTTGTATGGCGCCCCCCGGAGTCAATACTTTGTAGAACCACCTTCTGCTGCAATTACAGCTGCAAGTCTTTTTGGGGATGTCTCTACCAGCTTTGCACATCTAGAGAGGGACATTTTTGCTCATTCTTCTTTGCAAAATGGCTTAAGCTCTGTCAGATTGGATGGAGAGCGTCTGTGAACAGCAATTTTCAAGTCTTGCCACAGATTCTCAATTGGATTTAGGTCTGGTCTTTTACTGGGCCATTCTAACACATGAATATGCTTTGATCTAAACCATTCCATTGTAGCTCCGGCTGTATGTATAGGGTCGTTGTCCTGCTGGAAGGTGAACCTCTGCCCCAGTCTCAAGTCTTTTGCGGACTCTAATGCCCTGTACACACGGGCGGACTTTTTGACAACAAAGGTCCGACAGTCTTTCCAACAGACTTTCGAACAGACTTGCCTACACACGATCAAAACAAAGTCCGACGGATTCGTACGTGATGACGTACGACTGGACTAAAATAAGGAAGTTCATAGCCAGTAGCCAATAGCTGTCCTAGCTTCGGTGTTCGTCCGTCGGACTAGCAGACAGACGAGCGGATTTCTCGATAGGAACTGGGTCCGGTGGAGTTCCGACGTAAAGATTTGAAACATGTTCCATATCTAAAGTCCGTCAGATTTTCGACAGAAACAGTCCGCTGAAGGTCCGATAAAGCCCACACACGGTCGGATTGTCCACCGGATTCGGTCTGTCGGACCAGTCCGGTCGAAAAAAGTCTGCTCGTGTGTACAGGGCATAACAGGTTTTCTTCTAAGATTGCCCTGGCCTGTATTTGGCTCCATCCATCTTCCCTTCAACTCTGACCAGCTTCCCTGTCCCTGATGAAGAAAAGCATCCCCACAACATGATGCTGCCACCGCCATGTTTCACGGAGGGGATGGTGTGTTCAGGGTGATGTGCAGTGTTAGTTTTCCGCCACATATAGCCTTTTGCTTTTAGTTAAATGTTGGTCTCATCTGACCAGAGCACCTTCTTCCACATGTTTGCTGTGTCCCCCACATGGCTTCTCACAAACTGCAAACGGACTTCTTATGTCTTTCTTCTTGTCACTCTTCCATAAAGGGCAGATTTGTGGAGAACACGACTAATAGTTGTCCTGTGGACAGATTCTCCCACCTGAGCTGTGGATCTCTGCAGCTCCTCCAGAGTTAATATGGACCTCTTGGCTGCTTCTCTGATGAATGCTCTCCTTGCCCGGCCGGTCAGTTTAGGTGGACGGCCATGTCTTGGTAGGTTTGTAGTTGTTCCATACTCTTTCCATTGATGATGGATTGAACAGAGCTCCGTGAGATGTTCAAAGCTTGGGATATATTTGTTATAACCTAACCCTGCTTTAAACTTCTCCACAACTTTATCCCTGACCTGTCTGGTATCAGCTTAAAGGGGGCTAAATAAAAAATGCACCCCACACTTTTTTAGATATTTATTTCTAAATAAAATTGGAAACCATTCACCATTTTCCTTTCACTTCACAATTATGAGCCACTTTGTGTTGGTCTATCACATAAAATCCCAATATAATACATTTACAATTTTGGTTGTAACATGACAAAATGTGGAAAATTTCAAGGGGTGTGAATACTTTTTCAAGGCTTTGTATGTACAGCAGCACAAAATACAAGTGCATAGATGAGCTTTGAAATATTGTTGCGCTGTACCCTTTAATTAAATCAAGTGTGATGAAATAAATAAAAATTTCAAATAAATATGTGAAACAAATCAATATATAGTGAGTCAACCCCTCCACTCAGATTTATACTCGGTGTTATATCATATAGTCCAAAAGAAATGTCCATCCAAGTGACTTAAAAACTCAAAAATCTCCTGGTGAGTTCCACCACTATTGCCACTCACAGCCTTTTACCAGTCGGAAATACCCCAAATTATAGGTGGTCTTAATACGCTCACAAATACATAGGATCTGATGCAGCAAGATGTATCCTAGGACATGGGAACCACAGGGCACAGCAACAGGGATTCTCCTAAATCACCTCTCTCGCTCCACATACATCAATCTGGCAAGAGAAACAAATAACAGCCTCCCATTGTGTATAACCACCATCTTTAATGGTCTATAAACTGTAAATCTACTTACAATCTGATGTGTGTAAAGAGCATTGCAGAAACCTAGCTCTGGCGTGCCTGATGACGTCAGCACAGGCCTACCTCCCAACGTGTTTTGTCCCATTAGACGTTCTCAAGGGGTCAGCTGAAGATGGGATGTTATTTGTTTCTCTTGCTGGATTGATGTATGCGGAGTGAGAGGTGATTCAGGAGAATCCCTATTGGTGTGCCCTGTGGTTCCCATGTCCTAGGATACATCTTGCTGCAGCAGATCCCATGTATTTGTGAGTGTATTAAGACCACCTATAATTTGGGGACTTTCTGACTGGTAAGAGGCTGTGTGTGGTGGAACGCATTGGGAGATTTTTAAATTGTTAAGGTACTTAGATGGACATTTCTTTTGGACTATATGATATAACACAGAGTATACGGTATATCTCACTGGAGGTGTTGACACATTATATATTGATTTGTTTCAGGTATTATTTATTTGAAATTTTTATTTATTTCAACACACTTGTTTTATTTAGAGGTACAGCACAACAAAGTTTAGTATGCAAAGTTGTTATTTCTATATTTACTATGCCATTTGTAATGGGAAATATCTTGTGATGACTGGAATGCGTAGGGACCAACGGAGTAATAACAAATGCTAATGAGGATTGAAATGCTGGTTATAACTCTGCTGACAGTTGACCTCATTTAGCTGGACAGAATGGTCAGGGCTGTTTTGTGAGAGAACCCCTCTGAGCTCAGACTTTTTATATTTCCCCTTTGCTTTGTTTTCCTGTTTAGAGTACAGGCCATTGCCATCCCCAACACGCTCTTCTCTCCGTTCTCCAGGCCCCTCTTCTCGTGCTAAAGAAGGGCACCGCGTCACCTTCGCCGACTCCACAATGTCTGAGTTTTTCCCAAAGCAAGAGGATATTTCTACGCCTATGAAAAATGAAGACGATATCAGCTCCACAAAACATTTGGGTTTTAGCTACCCAGACAAATTGGGGACGGCATTTAACTTCAAGAATACCTACCTAACATCTACACCAGTAAGGAAAGACGCTGCGGGCAGCGAGAGGATGAGGGCGAGCACTCTAGATGGGAAGGAAAGGATTAGGTCTGGTGACATCGATGACATCGGCCAAAGCTCAGAGACAAGGGACCGTCTCAAACCCTCACATAATGGCGAGGAGACCAGCAGAGAGAGGCTACTGCGGTTGAGTTCCGGTATCAGACTATCATTTATATCTCGTCTTTTTCTCTCCCTACTCAAAAATGTATTTGTCTTGCTTCTACCCAAAATGGCCCTGTAGGACTGTGATAGAAAAAATGAATTGTAAGCTCCTTTGAGAGCAGGAAATGAGGTGAGAGGTTCAATGCTGTCTTTTGTGTCCACAATCTTAAAGGGATATATATGGGCATGTGATGAACTTAAAGGATAACTGTACTTTTTAAAGACACTAGTGTACTCTATCCAGGAACATAACAAAGCTATGCTAATCTAATCTTATTACCTCTGCCTGTGCTTTCTCTATGCTTTAACTGTCATCACAAGCCCAAGCCAGGGTGTGAACACTGATTTGTTTTCAGTCAGCCTGTCATCCTGGGTGCCAACCCAATGGGGCCTGTTCTTCCCTGAGTTCGAACAAAGAAAGCCCCACCTCCGGCACTTTTTATTTTTTTTTTTTTTTTTTTGTCCAAACCTTTTTGAAGTTTTGGCAAACAAATGTGGCGGAGGTAGGTCTTTTTTCATTTCAACCCCCAATTCCCAAGTGCCATTGGATAGACTTCCTTTCAGTTGTTCCCATAGGAAGTCAGTGGAAATATCTCCAAAGTTAGAAGGGGGGGCTCTCCCACTCTATTGTCATCACTATTAAAAAGTGTCCCCATTGGAAGATTTTCCATCTATTCCTGTTTTGGTACCAACTCAAAACATTTGATTGTCTCCCAATTTCAGTCCCAAAGGCCGGTTACCCAGGATAAATAGGGAGAGTAAATCTTTCCCTCGGGGATACAGACCGCAATACAAACTTGAAAAGTTGTTAACGCCTTTCCGACTCCAAAACCTAAATATATATATAATTTTTTTTTTTTTTTATTTTGGTTAAAGGTTATAACCCCTATCATTTTTTTTGCCATCTGTGTCCCTTTGGGGAGATTTGCCTTCACTTCCTGTCCTATAGGCAAAACAGGAAGTGAAAGGTAACCGCTGGTTGTCACTAGGTTCACCAGAACTAGTGTCCCCATTGGAAGATTCCCCCTCTATTACTGTTCTGCTGTCAACCCAAAATTTGAAATTTTCTTTGACTTTCTATGATAAAAGTAAACAGAAAAAATCAAGAAAGTGAATCTTCCTAAGGCTAGGTTCACACTATTGTGGTTTCCCCAGGCTCAGCAGCTCTTCCATTTGAACGTTTAATTAGTTATACTTAAAAAAAAAAAAAAAAGAAAAAACTGTAGCTCTAGACAATGTTTCGGGTACAATTGATAATTGTACATATGTTGTATTTTTCTAGATCTTTATATCACAACACATATGGCTGACCCACCCTCGTCTTCCAGTTCTCTCTCTGCTCTTAGAAAAGGTTTCAGTGACATCTCCAAGACCTACACGCTGCCTTCTAAACCCACGCTATCAAACGCTCACTTTACTGCAAAAACTGCCGAATTGTGTAGAGATTACAAGAGCGCCTGGAATCCAGAGAAATCGTCCACTTCAAACTTGACTCAAATGGGACTGAAAAGATCCAGCAGCCTGAACTCCCTGATATCGCCGAAACCCTCTGATCTCTATTCAGACCTGCATGTAAGTCCATAGCCACACTGTATGATCTTTTTAATATGGGAGAATTCCCAAAGTGGTTCTAAAGGCAGAAGTTTTTTTTTTTACCTTATTAAAGTGTTACTAAACCAGTGATGGTGAACCTTGGCACCCCAGATGCTTTGGAACTATATTTCCCATGATGCTCATGCACTCTGCAGTGTAGTTGAGCATCATGGGAAATGTAGTTCCAAAACATCTGGGGTGCCAAGGTTCGCCATCCACTTTACTAAACCTTTGTTTATTTATTTATTTATTTTTTTACATTAAAATAACAATTATGTCATACTTACCGGCTCTGTGTAATGGTTTTGCACAGAGCAGCCCCGATCCTGCTCTTCTCGGGTCCCTCACTGGCACTCATGGCCCCTCCCTGCTGCCAAGTGCCCCCACAGCAAGCAGCTTGCAGTGGGGGCACTCAAGCAGGAGTGACCCCGACCTGCAGCTCTGCGTGTCCATTCAGACATGGAGCCTTAAAATGTAATAATAAAATACAATCTAAATAACAATTCTCACATAAAAAAAAAAAAAAGCTGTCAACCCACTCGACCCGCCCCCTCCATCTCCTGATTGGCTCACTGGCTGTTATTGACAGCAGCGGGCACCAATGGCTGGCAAAGGCAAGGCTCTCATGGACACTGTTGGATCAAGAGTGGGCTCAGGTGTTAGGGGGGGTGCTGGACACAGAGGGTTTTTTAGCATGAAGGTAAAAAAAACTTGTGCCTTTACAACCACTTTAATGCATTCTATGCATTAGGGTAAAAATCCTTCTGCATGCAGCCCCCCCATCCCCCCTTCTACTTACCTGAGCCCGATCGCAATCCAGTAATCAGCACAAGAGCAATGGCACTCTCCCTCCTCATTGGCTATGGCTCCTGCTGCTGTCAATTACAGCCATTAAGGAGAGAGCGGGGGGGGGGGGGGGGGGGGCGGGCCGAACCATGCCTGGGTAAGGGGTCCTGTGTGACTCTGAAACGTTGCACTTCTCTGTGATGTGATCATGCAATAAAAACCCGTTTTGGATGCTACCTTGATGATCCATGGTGTGCTGGCAAATATCTCCCCTGTGACTTTCCAAACCAGTTTCCAGCTGGCCGTTGCTGCAGCACCCAAATCTTTGAGAGCTTATCCAGGAACGTGTGCGATGGGAATATGGAGTGATACCTGTGTGTGAATGGACAGACAGAGCCAGTTCGGGAGCGAGCATGCATGAGTACCCCATGGGAAGAGGCTTGCTATGGGGGGCACTTGGCAGGAAGGAGGGGCCAGGAGCGCCGGTGGGGGACCTGAAAAGAGGAGGATCAGAGCTGCTCTGTGCAAAACCATTACACAGAGCAGGTGAGTATACCATGTTTGTTATTTTGAAAAAATACATTTTTTGCCTTTTAAAATCACTTTAAAGCATAGGTTGGCAGCAATATGCAATACAATAGCATTGTCATAGAGCAATACGACGTTTGTTGTTTTCAGAGAGAGGATTTGCTGAGTGAAAATGAGCTGAAGAAAAGGGAGAGCTCGCCCAGTAGAAGTGAGACTTCTTCCATCTCAGATGTTCTCCAGCAACTTATGGACCTAGTGGATCGGTACTGGAATGGCTCGGGGTCTCTCCTTCACAATCAGAGATTTCTGGGTGAGTATCTATAAATATTAACAGGCATTTGAGGGATAGACGGGAAGGGACAAGTAAGAACTTTCTGGTCCTTTCCCTAGAAAAATACTGAAAGGCACACTGCAGCGTCCATATGTACCAAAATATATATGACTGCTCACTCACCAAGGACAAATCCAAGCACCATTCACAATGTAGCACTTAAGGAAACCTCTACTGAAAGAGTGCGCAGGATGCCATTGATGACCTCTCCTTCTACAAATGATAGTTGCCTGGCTGTCACGCTGATGCATCTTCTTTTGAAAATATTTGTGGCCTGGCTATCATGCTGATTAAAGTGGAGTTCCACCCAAAAGTGGAACTTCCACTCATCAGATTCCTCCCCCCCTCCGGTGTCACAGTTGGCACCTTTCAGGGGGGAGGGGGGTGCAGATACCTGTATATTACAGGTATCTGTACCCACTTCCGGCATAGATAGCCGCAGAATATGCAGTTATTTACGCCACTTCCTGTTCCCCCTCGCTGTCTGCTGGGAAACACACGGGTCCCAGAGACAGCAGGGACCAGCCGTATTGCGCTGCACGACTCGCGCATGCGCAGTAGGGAACCGGGAAGTGAAGCCGCACGGCTTCACTTCCTGATTCCCTTACCGAAGATGGAGGCGGCAGCACCCGAGGACCGAGAGACGGTTTGGCCTTGGGTGCCGACATCGTGGGTGCCCTGGACAGGTAAGTGTCCTTATTTTAAAAGTCAGCAGCTGCAGAATTTGTAGCTGCTGACTTTTGAAAAAAAAAATTTCGGCGGAGCTCCGCTTTAAATACCTTCAGAAGCACCAACCTCAATGCAAATTATGAGCTCCTGACCCTGACTTTTTAAGCACCCCAATACCGAGCACTTTTATTCCCTTTCTGCCCGGGGCAATTTCCAGCTTTCAGCGCTGTCACACTTTGAATGACAATTGTGCGGTCATGCTACACTGTATACATAGGAAATTTTTATAATTTTTTTCCCCCACAAATGGAGCTTTCTTTTGGTGGTATTTTGATCACCAATGGGTTTTTTATTTTTTGCTAAACAAATTAAAAAAGATCTAAATTTTTGAAAAAAAATATGTTTTTCTTTATTTATGCTATAAACTTTTGTAAAGTGCATTAAAAGGGGGATCAACTGCAGAGATAAAACGATAATTCTCCCGCTCTACAAGACTCTGGTCCGGCCGCACCTGGAGTATGCTGTCCAGTTCTGGGCACCAGTCCTCAGGAGGGACGTACTGGAAATGGAGCGAGTACAAAGAAGGGCAACAAAGCTAATAAAGGGTCTGGAGGATCTTAGTTATGAGGAAAGGTTGCGAGCACTGAACTTATTCTCTCTGGAGAAGAGACGCTTGAGAGGGGATATGATTTCAATTTACAAATACCGGACTGGTGACCCCACAATAGGGATAAAACTTTTTCGCAGAAGAGAGTTTAATAAGACTCGTGGCCACTCATTACAATTAGAAGAAAAGAGGTTTAACCTTAAACTACGTAGAGGGTTCTTTACTGTAAGAGCGGCAAGGATGTGGAATTCCCTTCCACAGGCGGTGGTCTCAGCGGGGAGCATTGATAGCTTCAAGAAACTATTAGATAATCACCTGAATGACCGCAATATACAGGGATATGTAATGTAATACTGACACATAATCACACACATAGGTTGGACTTGATGGACTTGTGTCTTTTTTCAACCTCACCTACTATGTAACTATGTAACTATGTAAAAATAAAGTATGTTTTCTTCTTCGCTCCCATTCAGCAGATCTCCAGGATTATTAGTACCCTTGCTCAGCAGATCCCCAGCACATTCATACTCTTGTTCAGCAGATCCCTGGCTCTGTAATACCCCCAGCTCTGCTGATCTCCCACTCAGTAATATCTCCAAGCTCCGCTGATCCTTCACTCTCTCCAGTTCCTGCTCACATGCTGCTATATTGCTCCCAGGCTGCTCACCACATGTGACATCTGCTAGTTTCTCCTACTCTGGTCCACCAGCTCTGCTGATCCTCCACCGCTTAGTCCTCTCTCCGGTCCCTGCTTATTTTCCACTGAGTTCCCACATTCCTTTCTGCTTCTCCCTGCTGCAAACCAGATGTGACATCTGCACCAGACACTTCCAGAATATATACACATAAACCGGACGTGACTGCTGATATCTTTTTAGTTCACTTGTTGGTTTCCCAGTGCATCCTGGGATATCTCATATCTCCAATGCCTCCAAAATAAAGCCAGGCTAACCCTGAACTGATTAAAAAAAGCATTTCCAATGCCACATTTTGAAGCAAGTGTAAACAAGCCCTTATTGTAATTCTAAAATACTGGTAGTCTTCAAACATGCAGCGATGGCTCTCATATTTTAGGCATTTGAACACGAGAAGTGCTTTAAAAAACAATAATTTGCTTTTCTGTAAACTAACATGGTGTTCTTTCATGCTAGTTCCTGCTCGAGAGCTGCTTACCAAGCAGATGACCTCAGACTCGGCCAAACAGATGTTCCCTATGGGCGATCAGCTGCGAGGTTCCAGGAAGAGCCATGGAGCGCTGGAGGATGGTGACAGTATGGTATGCCATCTGTAATGATAACAGTGTTTGCAAAGCCCCAATGTTCATGAAAAAAGTCAACTCCAGGGAAGACAAAATACAAACTGGTTAAACTTCAGGTTTAACTTTGTAACTACGGGCCTTACTTCAGGACGTAAGTCCTGCCCCATCTAATCCCCCTGTCCAACAACAGTACTTAAAGGGCTAATAATGGCACTGGTATTCACTAAGGGAATGTCAGCTGGCATGGCTTAGCCCTGAAGTAAGGGCCCTAGTGATAGGGTACAGCCAGTTTCAGAGCGGCACACAGGAGAGGGGTGTTGAAGAAAATAGTAGATAACTATCTGCTCTTAGACAGGGCTTTAACTTTTTGAAGTTTTAAAGGCAATTCTACACTTCATACCTGTGCCTTATGTTTTTTTTCACCTGCAAAAGATGAGTGTTGATCATGTAGTTTCATGGTGTCATTTTTTGGCCTGTACACACATCCTATAGTAGAGTCAATGTTCAACTTGTGGTGAATTTTTATTTTTGGCATGGCACCGCACAAAGGTTAATGTATGACTTCTGTCTGTAGTCTAAGAACTGACACTTCCTGTGAAGAAACTCCATATTCCACAATCCCTGGGTTTCTCAGTCTAGCACTGGTACAGGTGCTGTAATTAGATCTGACACAGCCACAAACAGGCAGAGCATTACCAGAGAGGTCACCATGCTGGAGGAGATGTGTTTTCTCACATTAGCTCTCCCACATTTGTGTTGCAACACAGAGGAAATGGCAAGGCATGAATTGAACGCTGTATGACCTTGAACAAGACGTTGCCTGCCCCTATAGCGAATAGGGACAAGTTGGGTGAATATATACATGGAAGAGCAGTCCCTTCCAGCCCTATGGGGTCCTCCACAGTTGAATAGGACTACAGGACCACAAACCTAAATGCTTGGCAGATGCAGCCCTCCTCGGACAGGGGAATCCAAAGTGAAACTGAAAAAATAGAAAAAGATGAGGCGCAAGCACCTAGTGCATTACCAAAAATGCTAAAAATAAATACTCAAAGGGGCAACTTGTAAAAGCCAATGAACCACAAGACGCCATACAGTGCAGGATACACGTACTCTACAGGCACCCTGCTGTGGTGTCAAACTGGTGCGTTTTGGAGGCACATCCCCTTTCTCAGAGCTAATAAGTTATTAGCTCTGAGGAATAGGGTGCGCCCCCCGAAACGCATTGGCTTGACACCACAGTGGGGTGTCTTTGGAGTACGTGTATCCTGCACTGTATGGCGTCTTTTGGTTTATTGGCTTTTACAAGTTGCCCCTTTTTGTGAGTATTTGTTTTTAGCAGCTCCTATTCGCCTCAATACATTTTCAGTAATGCACTAGGTGCTTGCGCCTTCCTCTTTGTCTGTTTTTTCAGTTTCACTTTGAATGAATACATGGACATAGGGGAGCTGATCATCCATGACAAACTGCAGCCACATGTGAGCCCATCATTACAAGGTAAGGCAAACAAACGACAGGGGATATAATGACACTAATACCTAGTTTAAAACCATAAAAACATTAGAAAGTGCACAATGCCTAATTGGGTTTGACAGATGTTCGGTTTGAACAGCGAGTATACTGTGTTTTCTACTCTTTCAGGATTCCATAAAACTGAGGCTGATAAAAGTTATGGAGGAAAATCATTTTCTACGAAGCAAAGTCCATAAACTAGAGAACCAAGTGGCCCGCAGGGAAACGGGAGGGAATTTGCCACTAATGCAAGGTAGTCCAAATCGCTGAATATTCCTGTGCTCCAATAACCCTTCAATTAAACTCACCCCTCCTTTAAAATAATCGCATTTTGTTGCTTTGCAGCCTGAAATGAAGATAGACACAGGTTTTGTTTTACCCAGGTGTATTTACTCAGTGCCACTTAAAACATGCAAGTAAAAGATATAACACCAACATGTCAGAAAACAATAAAAATCAAAAATCAAATCACTGAGTTGAAAAAAGGATCACCCCCTCCTAAAAATTACTTGCAAATTCAATCAGGTGGAGCTAATGACCTTCTCAATGGCACACAAAGCCATTTGGCTTTTAACTATGATCAGCTGTGGTCATTTTAAATTGGCTCAGCATGAAAAGAGCTTTCCTGGAGTATTTCAGTCCCTGGTAGTAAAACTGAAGCAAACAGTCAACTATGGGAGGCATTACATAGGCCACATTAGGAGACTTTGTGCTCATGCCCTGTAAAAACACTCTCGGAGCAATAGATCTCTGCTGAAGCACAGAATGACATGACTGAAAAGCACAGACAACTGGAAAGTACTGTTTTAAAATACATTTGGTTTGGTTTACAGAAGACCAAGGCCCATGCAATTTATCTGAAGGGGGGATATGCCACATTAGCTAGCTAGGGACAATGGGTGGTTGTAGTAAGTGGTCATCATTTTCCTGTATTTCAGATGACCTGCGGCAGAAATACGAGCAGCTAAGCCTCCAGGTGGAGTCCTTACAGCAGCAACTGAGTAAGACCAATAAACTGCAGGAGACCGTGAATCTGCTACACAACAGTCAAAGGTAATTGCCATGTTATACCAGATTTGCTGATGCCAACATGTATGCTGCCATAAATTGGTGCCAGGAAAGGAAAATTACAGTATTTGATACAATTTTCCATTTTCCTGGCGCCAACATGGCAGCCAACATGTGGGTAGTATGCTGCCATGTTGACGCAAGGAAAGGAAAATACGGTAAGTATTTGATACAATTTTCCATTTTCATGTAAAGCAGTATTAGATGACTCTGTGCCCACCAGAGGGATAGTAGCTTTGGGCCTACTACGCTGGGCTGAGTCGCACTTGATTCCAACAGTTTACTAATGTACAGCCCTCTGAAGAGCAATCAGTGTTTGGATAACTTTTTAGAGGGTATTTGACAGGTGGTGAGGAGGTGTTCTAAGCCTTTAACCATACCACCCCACCGTACCGCAGTGGAGTGCATGCACACCGTTGCGGCACAAACCCCATTGAACTCAGTGGGCGAGTTTGAGAGACATTGGCACCTGTCAAGCTGCATCCCAAGTTAAAAATGCTGCCAAATAAAGCATTGTGGCTGCAACATGTGTACAGCCCTGTTCAGCTGTATTGTTAGCATTCAGGAATGTGGTAAAACTCAGCTGCCTGTTTTTCCACACCCCAGCCTCCCATCTGAAAGAGCCCTAATGACGCGTACACACGGGCGGACCTTTCGACCAGACTGGTCCGATGGACTTTCCGACGGGCTTTCGAACGAACGGACTTCCCTACACGCGATCAACCAAAGTCCAACAGATTCGTACGTGATGACGTACGACCGGACTAAAATAAGGAAGTTGATAGCCAGTAGCCAATAGCTGCCCTAGCGTCGGTTTTTGTCCGTCGGACTAGCCTACAGACGAGCGGATTTTTCGACCGGACTCGAGTCCGTTGGAAAGATTTGAAACATGTTTTATTTCTAGGTCCGTCGGACTTTTGGGGAAAAAAAGTCCACTGGAGCCCACACACGATCGAATTTTCCGCCGGAGTCCGGCCGCCGGACCAAGTCTGCCGGAAAGTCCGCTCGTGTGTACGCGGCATCAGGCTCTATTCACACCTAAGCGCACTGTGGCGACACCACGTGTGTTTTTGTGGTGCATTTTTAAAAGGGCACCATTCATTTGAATGGGCCTCCCTCCGCTCCAGAAAGACGCCATAGAAGCTCATGTACCAAATTTTGGTACAGAGCCAGCCACGCTTGGCAGTGCGTTTTTTTTTTTTGTTTTTTTCCGCTGCAATTTTAGCGCGTTTTGTCGCAAAATCACACTGCCTTTGTGGTGCTATTAAGAAATAATGACATCACAAATGTGTCCCGTGTTTTGCTGCGATTTTGGTACACTTAGGTGTGAATGGAGTCTTACAGTTCAGTAGCTTTAGACCTCTACAGGATAGCTATAAGATGACTGATCGGGTTGCAGCCATGAATGTTTGGCTTATAAACAATCAGAGCTGAAATCGAAGGACATTTTGCTTCTTGTGGTTACAATCATGGGGCCTTGACTTCTGCCCATTAAGCGCCACCCTCTGTCATTTAAAGGTCATAGTCTTTCCCATCCATGGACACTCTGTATCTGTCAGTGGAATGGTGGGGGCAGGACTTATGCCCCGTACACACGGTCGGACTTTGTTCGGACATTCCGACAACAAAATCCTAGGATTTTTTCCGACGGATGTTGGCTCAAACTTGTCTTGCATACACACGGTCACACAAAGTTGTCGGAAAATCCGATCATTGAGAATGCGGTGACGTAAAACACGTACGTCGGGACTATAAACGGGGCAGTGGCCAATGGCTTTCGTCTCTTTATTTATTCTGAGCATGCGTGGCACTTTGTCCGTCGGATTTGTGTACACACGATCGGAATTTCCGACAACAGATTTTGTTGTCGGAAAATTTTATATCCTGCTCTCAAACTTTGTGTGTTGGAAAATCCGATGGAAAATGTGTGATGGAGCCCACACACGGTCGGAATTTCCGACAACAAGGTCCTATCACACATTTTCCGTCGGAAAATCCGACCGTGTGTACGGGGCATTAGAGTAAAACTGATGGCAAAACATTTTTTTTCAGTTTGGCTAGAGAGGGTTGTAACCCCTGTATAGGGCTCATTTACACTTGCTTCAAAACAAGGCTCCGGACGCTCTTTGTAAAGCTCTCTTAAGACTAGTCAAAGCCCCTGTCACTAAATAAAATGGTTAACTTACGGTCCTGTTTACACCTTTTTTGTTTGCTTTGCTTTGGCTTCACTTTAAAATGAATACCCCATGTAGCTTTAGCCTGGGTTCACACATGTACGGTGCGAATTGAAGCTCAGGTTTCACTGGGAAGATAAAAATCAGTTGTTCAGAGGTTCCTCTGCGTTTTAGCTGCGGATCAGTGAGCAGGGAGGGGGGGGGGGGAGAGGTGGAGGTGTAGTGAGGAGAAGGAGAAAATCCATGTTCAGAATGTTCCCATAGAAGATAATGGGCTTGTAATTCGCACCGCAATGCCCAGAAAATGCACACTTTTTTTGTGCAATGCGCAGTGCGAATGCAACGCACATATGTGAACCAGATGCATTCATATGAATGTATTTTTAAAATGTCCTGCAAATTGGATGCTGTGTAAGCTGCATCTAATTCGCATAGGTGTGAACGGGGGCTTAGTGGTGCTTCAAAATGTCTTCAAAGCCTCCATAGAAAACAGCAGAGGAAAGAGAAAGCAGACAGAAATGACACTTTAGTGCTCTGGAGTAAGACAGGTACACACTATAGAGGGATATGCTTTGTTCATATTTCATGTGTGAGGTTAACAACCACTTTAATTTTTTTTAGGGACTCTTTAACCACCTGAGATCCGCGCTATAGCCGAATGACGGCTACAGCGCGGACCTGCTTTGCCGGGACTACGTCCATTGATGTCGTCCCGTGCATAAGCGGCCTGCGCGCCCCCTGCAGGGCGCGCGCGGCACGCTCTGTAATTAGCGAGTCTATGAGACTCGCCTGATCACAGATCGGAGTAAGGGGTCGATCCCAATCCCTTACCACATGATCAGCTGTCAGCCAATGACAGCTGATCATGTGATGTCAACAGACCTGGTAATCGGCTATTTTTTCTCCTCTTGCTGACAGTGTGAGGAGGAAAAAAGAGCTGATCACCGGCGGCCATGAGAGGGACATCAGTCCCGAGCATGGCAAGCTGATAAAGATCATCAGTGCCCACCTGTGCCACCTAGCAATAGGCAGCAGTGCCGCCTACCAGTGCCCACCAGCGCCACCCATCAGTGCCCACAATCAGTGCCTCAACAACAGTGCTGCACATCAGTGCCGCCCATCATTGGTACCTATCAGTGCCCATCTGTGCCACCCATCAGGGCCCATCAGTGGCCATCAGTACCGCCTTATCTGTTCCTATCAGTGTTGCCTTAACTGTGCCCATCAGTGTTGCCTTAACTGTGCCCATCAGTGTTGCCTTAACTGTGCCTATCAGTGCCGCCTTAACTGTGCCTATCCGTGCCCATCAGTGCCCACCAGTGCCGCCTCATCAGCGCATATCAATGAAGGAGAAAAATTACCTGTTTGCAAAATTTTATAACAAACTATGAAACATGATTTTTTTTTTTTTTTTTTCATAATTTTCCATTTTTTTTTGTTAGTTTAGCAAAAAATAAAAATCCCAGTTGTGATTAAATACCACCAAAAGAAAGCTCTATTTGTGGGAAAAAAATGATAAAAATCTCCTATGAGTACAGTGTTGCATGACCGCGCAATTGTCATTCAAAGTTCGACAGCGCTGAAAATTGGTCTGGGCAGGAGGGGGGTTTAGGTGCCCAGGCTTTTTACTGGCTCCTTTTATTGGACAAGGCACTATACATATCCTATGTATCCGTCGTTTTGGAATACAGTTATTTGTGACATAATTGCTGCTGTTCTCAGGCTTTGCTCTCCTTTTGCAGGTCATTGGTTAGTACAAATGAATATCTACTACAGCAACTTAACAAAATCTCTCCAAGCATGATTTCCAAGCTACCAAGATCACCTTCCCCACAAAGGAGCAGCACTGATAAGTACCAGGCGCTGGAACCCTCCAATGTACCCGGTCTGACTCCAGCATACAGTACCAGCCAGTACAGGAATCCAGAGAGGCTCAGTGCCTGCCCATTGTAGCCAATATCATGACAAGGGTAGGACAGACCACATCCTCAGGTACATAGATATAGGAAGCTGGGAAGATGGTATTAGTCTATCATTGCTGACTTGTTCAACCTCTTCAATACTGGAAATAAAGAGGGAATACTCGTATTTGCCTATCCAACAGCCCATGTGTTAAACAATTGCCACATCTTTGCTCTCCAGTCTAAAGTGGTTGTAAACCCTTCCATATTCCCAGTGAAGTGACTGATCTCAGGTGATACACTGAGATTAGATAAATCCTCCTACATAAGTTGTACCTGTTTCCCTAAAGCCACTCAAAGTCCAGAATTTATACAGCTTGTCTGAGGTATTAGAAAAAGGGGTCAGAGAGCTGAAGTCACACTCTGCAGAGCTCACTGAGAACTGATTGGAGGGAAAGGACACAAACCCCCTTTCACACAGCACACAGAAACAGAGCTGAGGCTGTCAATCACAACCTGTGTGCTGGAGATCCATCCCTTGCCACCTTTTGTTTTCTCTCAGTGTCAGAAGTGATTCATGCAGATAGCAGAGGAAGGAGTCAGCAGACATAAAGGACACTTATACCGCATACACACGAGCGGACTTTTCAGCACCAAAGGTCCGACGGACTTTAGACGGAGTTACGACAGACTTTCGAACGACCGGACTTGCCCACACACGAACGGACTAAAGTCCAGGCGAAAGTCCGTTGGTTTGAACGTGATGACGTACGAAGGGACTAGAATAAGGAAGTTCATAGCCAGTAGCCAATAGTTGCCCTTGCGTCCTTTTTTGTCCGTCGGACTAGCACACAGACGAATGGATTTTTCGACCAGACTCGAGTCCATTGGAAAGATTTGAAACATGTTCTAAATCTAAAGCCCGTCTGATTTTCTTAAAAAAAAGTCCGCTGAAGGTCCGATGAAGCCCACACACGGTCAGATTGTCCGACGGATTTGTTCTGTCAGACCGGTCCAGTCGTGTGTACACGGCTTTAGTTCTCTGGAATAAGACAAGTACACACTATAGAGCATTGGTTCTCAACTCCTGTCCTCAGGACCCACTAACAGACCAGGTTTTAAGTATTACCTTGGAGAGAGGCAGACTAGAATACTGCAATCACTGAGCAGCAAATTATATCACCTGTGATGTATTTCAGTTATCTTGCAAACCTGGCCTGTTAGTGGGTCCTGAGGACAGGAGTTGAGATTCACTGCTATAGAGGGATGTGCTTAGTTCATATTTCATGTCTGAGGTTTACAACCACTTTAACCGCTTGCCAATCGGTGCACACAGATGTACTTCGGCAGAATGGCACAGGCAGGCAAATGGACGTACAGGTATGTCCCTTTAAAATTTGCCGCCTTTCGGCCGAGCCGCCGGAGCGTGCCCGCGGGTCACGGGACTCCGCGATTGCGGTGTGGATAGGAAGAACAGGGAGATGCCTATGTAAACAAGGCATTTCCCCATTCTGCCTTGTGTAATGACAGAGATCACCGCTCCCTGTCATCGGGAGCAGTGATCGCTGTCATGTCCTAGGTAGCCCCTCCCCCCCACAGTTAGAATCACTTACTAGGACACACTTAACTCCTTCATCGCCCCCTAGTGGTTAACCCCTTCCCTGCCAGTGTCATTTACACAGTATTCAATGCATTTTTCTAGCTGTATAAATGACAATGGTCTCAAAATAGTGTCAAAGGTGTCTGATGTGTCCGCCATAATGTCAAAGTCACGATAAAAATCGCAGATCACCACCATTACTAATAAAAAAAAAAATAATAATAATAAAAATGCCATAAAACTATCCCCTATTTTGTAGACGCTATAACTTTTGCGCAAACCAATCAATATATACGCTCATTGCATTTTTTGGGTTTTTTTTTTACCAAAAATATGTAGAAGAATACATATTGGCCTAAACTGGGGAAAAAAATCGTTTTTTTAATATATTTGGGGGGGGGGGGGATATTTTTTATAGCAAAAAGTAAAAATATTACTTTTTTTTTTCAAAATCGTTGCTTTTTTTTTGTTTATAGCGCAAAAAATCAAATACCACCAAAAGAAAGCTCTATTTGTGGGAAAAAAAAGAACGTCAATTTTGTTTGGTTGCAAAGTCGCACGACCGCGCAATTGTCAGTTAAAGCGACGCAGTGCCGTATCGCAAAAAATGGCCTAATCTTTGAGCAGCCAAATCTTCTGGGGCTGAAGTGGTTAAATAAACGCCCCCAACCTCCCCCCCCCAGTTGCTGTGGATCTTCCCTTTTGGCTCACCTATCCTGTAGCGACATGCAAGAGGAACCGCAGAAGCCGGAGCGGGAGTAAGTATTCTATACACTCAGATATATAGAATATTTGCAGCGGCCAGGGAGCAGAGATGTGGCAGCTTTTTAATACACAGGACATCAGAAAGGCAAGTGTATTCCCAATTCTTTTAGGCTGGGGGTTCACACCTCCGATGGTTGCGGCTCGCAGCTGAGGTCCGGTGTGTCCCCGTTCTCCGTTTCAGGGCTGAATTTTTGCCTGAATTCGGCCCTGAAACGGAGCCAAAGACACACAGGTCGTCTGTGCAAGCCGCCTCGCAGCCGCAACGGAGATATGAGAACCGGCTCCATAGAGAGCTGGTCACACTCTCCTGTCATGCAAATTGGATGTGGAGAAACCCTCATCCAATTCGCATAGGTGTGAACTTGGCCTTACAGGTGAGATATTGGCTAAAAATGGTGTGGTGACAGGGTCACTTTAATGTCGAGCTGTGATGAGCAGCGATGATGGATAAAGTGCGCTCACATCTACAACAAATTCACACTGAAATCTTCACCATCCATGAGGGAATTTATAAAGCCAATATTGGGTTGCTATTAGTTTGTATAGAGTTGGAACAAGATCTATAAATCATGGGAACTCTTGCCAAGTTTGGCAGTTGTTTAAAACAAGTACAGATATTGTATGCTGACCAATGAGAAGTATCAGTGTTTCTGTGCCCCAATTACTGGACTGCTGCTGTCTGCAAAGTTTTTTTTTTCTAATCAGTGATGTATATTGAGGTCAGGTGACCCGAGGTCAGTGGCAGTTCCAACATGGACTACCATTTTCCAATCAAAAGCTGCACCGATGCCAACATTTTTATTATATTGAACAGCCGATTGTGAATGCTTGTGTTGTGGCAGAAAAATTGGAGGCGTGTAAAGATTTAATTATATCTTTGTATGCTTTTTTTTATTGTTTTATTACTGATAATGTGTACATTTTGCATAAAAACAAATTTTTCATACAAAATATGGTTTTCAAGTATAATGTCTCCATGGAAACATCTGTCACCATGATCTGGGCTGAAGGCTGCGTCTTATTGATGGAACCTACTTATACTATGTAACACACAAGTCATAGGTGTGTGCAGCCTATTGTATTAGGGCAGGGGTCTCAAACTTTCGGCCCTCCAGCTGTTAGGAAACTACAAGTCCCATGAGGCATTGCAAGGCTGACAGTTAAAGCATGACTCCCACAGTAGGAGGCATGATGGGACTTGTAGTTTCGCAACAGCTGGAGGGCCGCCAGTTTGAGACCCCTGCATTAGGGTGTGCACCCCAAAGCTCAAGCACAAAGCGGCAGTGGCTAGGGGTGTAGTTTTTTGTTTTTTGTTTTTTTTACTTTTTACATTTCCTAACTGTCCTTTTAGGGGGCTTTGGTGAAATGTCTTACATTTAAGACATGAGGACAGGATGGGGGAGCAGATGCTAGAACAGATCCCCCTCCAGTGCAGCTGAATTGTGAGAGAGGAGGAGAAGCCAGAAGCGCTGCAGGAGGAAGAACAAGAGGATCGGTATCTGCAATAAGGCAGCATAGCCACTTCTACTCTACAGGGCCCCGGGCCCCTGAACAAATAGGAGATAAGCTCGGTACAGGAGGGCTGGCTGTACTGCCTTATCATCGGCTCTGGTGCATGGGGTGACACACGCCTATGACACAAGCTTGTTTAAAGCTTTGGTTCTGCAGAGCAAAGCAACAGGGTCACATTAAAGCTGGCAGCACCTGACAGAGGTTCTAAATAACCCTTACCCACTCTCCTGAAAAGTTTTGTATTGCTATGTCCCCATTTAGGAGATTTCACCTCACTTCCTGTTTAAATCCCTTTCAGTTAGAAAGCAGGACTGGTTTTCTTGCCATTTCTGTGCCCATTGGGACACCCAGAGGAATAACTCAGATGATCAGAATATCTTGAGAAAGCTGGAGCAAAATTGTTATCGATCCCTATTGGGGCCAGATTTTTTCCATAGCCAATATAGGCTGTGACCTAGGACAGGAGGACTGCCAGGGGTAGCCCACAGCCTCCCTTGTATCATGTTTTTGATTGTCTAACACAGGGGTGTCAAACTCCATTTCATTGCGGACCGCATAAGCATTATGGTTGCCCTCAAAGGGCCGGTTGCATCTGTAAGACTAGATATCCAGAGTGCCCCCCACATCAGATGTCAAAAGACCCCACCCCCCCACCACCACCACTATAAGAAGTCAAGAGGCCCCACCCTTCCTTACATCACAGTCAGTGTTGGGACAAGAACAAAATATGGGGGTTTGGTCACATTATATGGTCATATAGTGCTAAGCCCACTTACTGCATCAAAATACCCCATTATCAGTGGGTCCTACCCTATCAATAGAATGAAAGACCCTGCGTCTCAACCATGAGAGACAAACTCCTCTTCATGGAAGAATTGAAAGGACTCCTCCTTTCTGGTGGACACTAATAAGACTAGATATCCAGAGCACCCCACCCCCCCTTACATCAGGTGCCAAGAGGCCCCCCCCCCCCCCCCCCAACTATAAGAAGTCAAGATTCCCCCACCCTTCCTTACATCACAGTCAGTGTCGGGACAAGGTCATCCAGCACCCAGGGCAAAGATGCCAAACTGCACCCATTCCCCACCCCAAACCCCCCCGGGGTCATGATGTGCAAATTTAGAGGATCCTACACCCAGCGGTCACTTGCTTGTCAAAATTGCTGCCGCTGTCACTACTCCTGTCAGCATTATAACAAAAAGGAGAGTGCCCCATCCATACAGTAAATCATTGCGCCCATGTTCAACCACCCCTACTGCCAAGCCCAGATTGGGATAAATAAATAAATAAATAAGCCCGGGCATTTAAAGTGATAGTAAAGTCTTTTTCTTTTTTTTTTTCTATAAAAATAACAAACATGTTATACTTACCTCCTTTGTGCAGTGGATTTGCACAGAGCAGCCCCGATCCTCCTCTTCTGGGGTCCCTATTCGGTGCTCCTTGCCCCTCCCTCCTGTTGAGTGAACCCCCAGGAAGCAGCTTGCTTTGGGGGCACCCGAGCCGAGTTACAGCTCCCTGTGTCCATTCAGACACAGAGCTGCGGCACAGCCCCACCCCCTCTCTCCTGATTGGCTAACTGACTTTGACAGCTGTGGGAGCCAATGGCGCGGCTGCTGTATCACAGCCAATCGTGGACATCGCTGGATAGAGATGGGCTCAGGTAAGTATTAGAGGGGGCTGCTGCACACAGAAGGCTTCTTATGTTAATGCATAGAATGCATTAAGATTTAAAAAAAAAACCTGAGTTTACAACGGCTTTAAGACTGAGTATCCCATACCAGGGGCGGACTGACAGCTCATGGGGCCCCCTGCCTAAACTGAGGAAAAAATTAGATTTTTTTTTTTTTTTTATTTAAATGGGGATTTTTTTTATAGCAAAATGTACAAAATATTGTTTTTTTTTTTCAAAATCGTCGCTCTTTTTTTTTTTTTATAGCGCAAAAAATAAAAACCGCAGAGATGATCAAATACCACCAAAAGAAAGCTCTGTTTGTGGGGGAAAAAAAAGGACGTACATTTTGTTTGGGTACAGAGATGCACGACCGCGCAATTGTCAGTTAAAGCGACACAGTGCCGCATCGCAAAAAAATGGCCTGGTCATTGAGCAGCAAAATCTTCCGGGGCTGAAGTAGTTAAAAGAGAAAAAAAAGGAAGCGCTAAATTTATTCTCCCTGGAGAAAAAGCGCTTGAGAGGAGATATGATAGCAATATAAAAATATCTCAATGGCGATCCCAGCGTAAGCATGAAACTGTTTCAGTTCCAGGGAGTATAAGAGGACACGGGGGCCACATGATGAGACTGGAAGAGAAACGGTTTAATCCTAAGAAGCGTAGGGGTTTTTTCACTGTCAGGGCAGTAAGGATAAGGTATTGGATAGAAAGATCTGGATGCCGCACACTGGATAAAGTAGAAAACTTGTCTTTATTGTAGAGATAGGACCATCAAAAGTACAAGACAATCATGCAGGATGTACAGGATCAGCTAACGCGTTTCACACTCGAAACTGAGTGCTTACTCATACATGATGCGTTTCACACTCGAAACTGAGTACTTACTCATAGCTATGAGTAAGCACTCAGTTTCGAGTGTGAAACGCGTCAGCTGATCCTGTACATCCTGCATGATTGTCCTGTACTTTTGATGGTCCTATCTCTACAATAAAGACACGTTTTCTACTTTATCCAGTGTGCGGCATCCAGATCTTTCTATCCAATACCTTGCTCTACTCAGCATTTAGCCAGCACCTGGGACTCTTCAACTCTGAAGGCTTCACATTAACCTTACACCTGGGTCTGGATCCACCTGAGCGGTGAAACACTCTCCCTGCTACAGGGCGGTAAGGATGTGGAACTCTCTTCCACAATCGGTGGTGTCGGCAGGAAGTTTGGCAAGTTTTAAAGGACTCTTGGACGTGCATCTTAGTGAACACAATATATGGGGATATAGGAAATGATTTTTGCTACACACATACATATCAAACTGGATGGACTGTTATCTTTATTCAACCTAACCAACAATGTAAGAACAAACAAAAAAAAAAAAAGCTTAGGAGTTTGCTTGGCTATTTTCCCGATCAAACCAGCTGTGTTGAAAAATAAAACCCACTTTAAGGCAAAAAGCAGCAGCTCCACTTTTTTACAAGAAAAAAAAATGTTCCTGGCTTTTTACTTCCTGAAGTGGCCAAACAAAGTTGGAAGCAAAGAAATAAAAAATAAAAAAGTATGTATAACAAAAAATATGTTTTTTAACATGCTAATTTTTTTTTTTGTAGCCAGTGCAGTCCTCTATGAAAATCACATACTGTTCAATTCAGCAGGCAAAGGAACACAATATTAACCCAATAGGTTGCTGGTGAAAACAGTCTATACGTTTATTAAGATGTCATTGTGCTGCTACCCAACATAGGATAAGATTTCACACACATCATTTATATGCAGCTGTTTGAGGTGGTACCCCCAATTCATACAATCCACCTCTAGCACCAGAGTGAACCTGTAAGAGTGATGTCATATGGGTTTCTAGGACCAGAATGAACCTCTAGGAGTGATGTCATATGGGTTTCTAGGACCAGAGTTAACCTCTAGGAGTGATGTCATATGGGTTTCCAGGACCAGAGTGAACCTCTAGGAGTGATGTCATATGGGTTTCTAGGACCAGAGTGAACCTCTAGGAGTGATGTCATATGGGTTTCCAGGACCAGAGTGAACCTCTAGGAGTGATGTCATATGGGTTTCCAGGACCAGAGTGAACCTCTAGGAGTGATGTCATATGGGTTTCTAGGACCAGAGTGAACATCTAGGAGTGATGTCATATGGGTTTCTAGGACCAGAGTGAACCTCTAGGAGTGATGTCATATGGGTTTCTAGCACCAGAGTGCACCTCTAGGAGTGATGTCATATGGGTTTCTAGGACCAGAGTGAACCTCTAGGAGTGATGTCATATGGGTTTCTAGCACCAGAGTGACCCTGTAAGAGTGATGTCATATGGGTTTCTAGGACCAGAGTGAACCTCTAGGAGTGATGTCATATGGGTTTCTAGCACCAGAGTGACCCTGTAAGAGTGATGTCATATGGGTTTCTAGGACCAGAGTGAACCTCTGGGAGTGATGTCATATGGGTTTCTAGCACCAGAGTGAACCTCTAGAAGTGATGTCATATGGGTTTCTAGGACCAGAGTGAACCTCTAGGAGTGATGTCATATGGGTTTCTAGGACCAGAGTGAACCTGTAAGAGTGATGTCATATGGCTTTCTAGGACCAGAGTGAACCTCTAGGAGTGATGTCATATGGGTTTCTAGGACCAGAGTGAACCTCTAGGAGTGATGTCATATGGGTTTCTAGGACCAGAGTGAACCTCTAGGAGTGATGTCATATGGGTTTCTAAGACCAGAGTGAACCTCTAGGAGTGATGTCATATGGGTTTCTAGCACCAGAGTGACCCTGTAAGAGTGATGTCATATGGGTTTCTAGGACCAGAGTGAACCTCTAGGAGTGATGTCATATGGGTTTCTAGCACCAGAGTGACCCTGTAAGAGTGATGTCATATGGGTTTCTAGGACCAGAGTGAACCTCTGGGAGTGATGTCATATGGGTTTCTAGCACCAGAGTGAACCTCTAGAAGTGATGTCATATGGGTTTCTAGCACCAGAGTTAACCTCTAGGAGTGATGTCATATGGGTTTCTAGCACCAGAGTGACCCTGTAAGAGTGATGTCATATGGGTTTCTAGGACCAGAGTGAACCTCTGGGAGTGATGTCATATGGGTTTCTAGGACCAGAGTGAACCTCTAGGAGTGATGTCATATGGGTTTCTAGCACCAGAGTTAACCTCTAGGAGTGATGTCATATGGGTTTCTAGGACCAGAGTGAACCTGTAAGAGTGATGTCATATGGCTTTCTAGGACCAGAGTGAACCTCTAGGAGTGATGTCATATGGGTTTCTAGCACCAGAGTGAACCTGTAAGAGTGATGTCATATGGGTTTCTAGCACCAGAGTGAACCTCTAGGAGTGATGTCATATGGGTTTCTAGCACCAGAGTGAACCTCTAGAAGTGATGTCATATGGTTTCTAGGACCAGAGTGAACCTCTAGGAGTGATGTCATATGGGTTTCTAGGACCTAAGTGAACCTGTAAGAGTGATGTCATATGGGTTTCTAGCACCAGAGTGAACCTCTAGGAGTGATGTCATATGGGTTTCTAGCACCAGAGTGAACCTCTAGAAGTGATGTCATATGGTTTCTAGGACCAGAGTGAACCTCTAGGAGTGATGTCATATGGGTTTCTAGGACCAGAGTGAACCTGTAAGAGTGATGTCATATGGCTTTCTAGGACCAGAGTGAACCTCTAGGAGTGATGTCATATGGGTTTCTAGGACCAGAGTGAACCTGTAAGAGTGATTTCATATGGCTTTCTAGGACCAGAGTGAACCTCTAGGAGTGATGTCATATGGGTTTCTAGGACCAGAGTGAACCTCTAGGAGTGATGTCATATGGGTTTCTAGCACCAGAGTGAACCTGTAAGAGTGATGTCATATGGGTTTCTAGGACTAGAGTGAACCTGTAAGAGTGATGTCATATGGGTTTCTAGCACCAGAGTGAACCTCTAGAAGTGATGTCATATGGGTTTCTAGGACCAGAGTGAACCTCTAGGAGTGATGTCATATGGGTTTCTAGGACCAGAGTGAACCTCTAGGAGTGATGTCATATGGGTTTCTAGGACCAGAGTGAACCTCTAGGAGTGACCTCATATGGGTTTCTAGCACCAGAGTGACCCTGTAAGAGTGATGTCATATGGGTTTCTAGGACCAGAGTGCACCTCTAGGAGTGATGTCATATGGATTTTTAGGACCAGAGTGCACTTCTAGGAGTGATGTCATATGGGTTTCTAGCACCAGAGTGAACCTCTAGAAGTGATGTCATATGGGTTTCTAGCACCAGAGTGAACCTCTAAGAGTGATGTCATATGGGTTTCTAGGACTAGAGTGAACCTCTAGGAGTGATGTCATATGGGTTTCTAGGACCAGAGTGCACTTCTAGGAGTGATGTCATATGGGTTTCTAGCACCAGAGTGAACCTCTAGGAGTGATGTCATATGAGTTTCTAGGACCAGAATGAACCTCTAGGAGTGATGTCATATGGGTTTCTAGGACCAGAGTGCACTTCTAGTAGTGATGTCATATGGGTTTCTAGGACCAGAGTGAACCTCTAGGAGTGATGTCATATGGGTTTCTAGGACCAGAGTGCACTTCTAGTAGTGATGTCATATGGGTTTCTAGGACCAGAGTGAACCTCTAGGAGTGATGTCATATGGGTTTCTAGCATCAGACCGCTCTATGCCTGCTCCTAGTACTAGCACCTCCTCCATAGTAGTAAAGCACTGATCAGGCGCACATTTAACCCTTTGATCACCCCCTGATGTTAATCCCATTCCTGCCAGTGTCATTACTACAGTGACCGTGCTTAGTTTTAGCACTGATCACTGTATTGGTGTCACTGGTCCCCAAAAGTTTCAGTTTGTGTTCCGACTATCTGCCGCAATATCGCAGTCCCACTATAAGTCGCTGATCGCCGCCATTACTTGTTAAAAATAAATAATATGCCATAGTTTGTAGACGCTATAACTTTTGTGCAAACCAATCAATATACGCCTATTGGGATTTTTTATTTATTTATTTTTTTAACCAAAAATACATAGCAGAAAAAATATTGGCCTAAATTGCTGAAGAAATTAAAATTTATTTTTTTTTTACATTTTTTGGGGATATTTATTATAGCAGAAAGTAAAAAATATATATATTTTTCAAAATTGTCGCTTTTTTTGTTTATAGCGCAAAAAATAAAAACTGCAGAGGTGATCAAATACCACCAACAGAAAGCTCTATTTGTGGGGAAAAAGGGATTCACAATTTATTTGGGTACAGCATCGCACGACCGCGCAATTGTCAGTTAAAGTAACACAGTGCCATATCTCAAAAAAATGGCCTGGTCATGAAGGGGGGGGGGGGGTAAATCTTCTGAAGGGCAAGTAGTTAAACAAACTGTCACTTTGCCTTGTATGAACCCCACACAGGTTTGCTGCTAGTATCTGCAATATTGGGGGGGAGGGGGAATAATTGTCTGAACCAAGCAGAGTCTGGTGTCTTTGGCAACCAGGAAGGACTGTAAGTGATTTTAAAGCATTTATTATTAAGAAAAAACAAACACCCCAACATTATTATTATTCTTAGCCCTGATCCTTCTCTTCTGGGGTCCCTCACCTCTGCTTCTGGCTCCTCTTGCCTTTCAAGTGCCCCCATACCAAGCTACTTGCTATAGGGGCACTTATGCACTTAGGTATGGAGAACCACGGATCCAGGAGATTGGAGATATACTTACCCAATCCTCCCTACACAAGACTGGGCCTTGCAGCTTCTACCCTCCCCCTGGTCTCGTACGGTGGGCTGTTCCTAATGTCATCAAGCCCATAGACCTGCTCTGGATGGAAGGACGTCAGGAACAGCCCACTGCTGGCTTGTGGGGTGAGCCATTTGCTGCTGAAACGTTGGATCAGGTGAGTATAAGCTTTCTAGTCTCCCCAGGACAAAACCAGCAGTTAACCAATACGGAGGGGCGGAGCCCCAATTCATGGGAGACTTTTTTTTGGGGGGGGGTAAGCCAGAGTTGGGCTTACCCAAAAATAGAGCTTTTTAGTGTCATTTGATCAACTCTGCGGTTTTTATTTTTTGTGCTAAAAAACAAAACAAAAAGAGACCGACAATTTTGAAAAAAATGTCTACTTCATGCTCTAAAACATATCAAAGTAAAAAAAAAAAAAATTAAATTTCATCAGTTTAGGCCAATATGTATTCTGCTACATATTTTTGGTAAAAAATAATCTCAATAAGCGTATATTGATTAGTTTGCGCAAATGTTATAGCATCTACAAACTATGGGATAGATGAATGGAATTGAAATTTTTTACTAGTAATGGCGGCGATCAGCGACTCCTAGCATGACTGCGATGGACAAATCGGACACTGGACACTTTTTTGGGAACAAATACAGAGATCAGTGCTAAAAATATGCACTGTACAGATAGGGAAGGGGTTGACATCTAGGGCAATTAAAGGGTTAAATGTGTGGCCAACATGCGTGTGCTTTGCAAGAAGAGGGAAGAAAAAAAAAAAAAAAAAAAAGCACCTGCACATTGCTGCTGTCAGAAGGGAGCCCTGTGTTTACCTACACGGGGCTCTCTTCGGTAATGCTGGAAGCCGATCGTCGGGTTCCAACAACCAATCAGCAGCCAACAGCCTATGATTGATTGGTACTGCAGCCAATTGCAGCACAGCCAGGGAGGCGGGGGCATGTGCGGATGCCCTGCTGCAGTATATCTGCGGTGGGCAGTCGTTAAGCAGTTAACATGGTTTCCAATGGGACACGTTCACATTTATGATCTTTTTTTTTTCATCCACTGCGTTTTTGGAAAGGAGTCTGGGACTTTTTTTTTTTAAATACCAAACGGTGCAATAGACTTCGATGGAAAAACGATCAGGAGGAAAACTGCATAGGTGTGATCCAGGCCTGAGCCTTTACAACCACATTCAGTCTCTACTCCTCTCCCTCCTGTCCCCCCCATAACATCAAACAATCGCACACATTGGGTGGGGATTAATTAGAACTTATCTAATTTTTTTACTCTCAACTGGTGCAGTTACCCATAGCAACTCAGTAATGCATCTTCTTACGGTATCATTGTGATTTACAGCAGCGTAATGTTTTTATTATTGACGTATGGAGTGCTGCGACACAAGCTGGTAGCCATAATGGACATTACATACAATAAAAGTGGAACTCTGGGGAAAATGGCAAATAAATTGTTAAAATACATTGGTAAACAATTATACCTACCAAAGCCTGGTTCTGTTCAGCTAATCTTGCTATTCAAGACACCTTCTGCCACAATCTAGCAGTTCATCTTTACACCTCCTGGGAGACAACTGTTTGCTATGGACAGAGTTCATCATAGTGATTCCCTGTCCTTTTAGCAAGCTGGAGAGGAAACCCTGAAGGAGGAGGACAGGGTTGTCATCTGCCTGCCTGTGCAGTGCGGTATACGAGGATCACAAGACTGGCCAGACAGAATTACAAATCAGGTGACAGGTACAATAGTTCACATATAAAATTTCCCTTATTTGCTACAAAAACACAGCAGACCTCCAAGTATACAGAGAGATGGGCACCAAGTGAAACATTGTTCTTCCTCTAAGCCTAAAGCGGCAGGCGGTGTGAAAGCTCAACTGAACTTTTAGTTTAAAGCGGAACTAAACCCAACGATTTAACGGTTAAAAAAAAAAAAAAAAAAAAACACACAGGTCACATGCTGGGACTGTAATGGTCACATTTGCTTGTGCTCTCAACCAAACCATAAAATGTCTAGTGTCATAACTGATCACATGTGCAGCACCATGGCAGCTGCAGCTCAAAACGGAGGCCAAGATGGCCGCTTCCTTGGCTGAAAATGATAGGAGGGTTTAGTTCCACTTTAAAATAAGCTCAATACATTCCAAGTACAAACAAACAGCCAACTAAAAGGGTATGCAAGTCTTACAGTTTTATTTAGAAAGCAGCCAGATTACAAAAAGCCTGTCCTCTACCAGCATGCCAGAGTACAAGGGACCTTCTCTGCATCATGCCGGCAGGGGACAGGCTTTTCCACTCAGGCTGTGGCTACTTCCAAAGAAAGTGAATTGTAATTCTCTGATTACCTTTATACCAGGAATACATTCGATACACCTGGAACATCCGATTTAAAATTGAAAAGTTCAGTTGGGCTTGAAAATTGGAACTAAACCCATTGATTTACCAGTTTCAAAAAATAAATGTTACATTCCCAGCATGCTGGGAATGATGTCAGGTTTGCTTGTGTCCTCAACCAAACGTCAGGAGTCATAACTGATCACATGTGCAGCACCATGGCAGCAGTTCAAATGGACACCAAGATGGCAGCTGCCTTGGTTGAGAAGGATAGGAGGGTTTAGTTCCACTTTGAGCTATTAGGCCAAAGTTCTGGTTTAAAAAGGGAACTAAACTTTTCAGCCAAGGAAGCCGCCATCTTAGCGTCTATTTTATCTGCTGCCATGGTGCTGCACATGTGATCAGTTA
Source organism: Lithobates clamitans (assembly GCA_037952925.1). Taxonomy (NCBI): domain Eukaryota; kingdom Metazoa; phylum Chordata; class Amphibia; order Anura; family Ranidae; genus Lithobates; species Lithobates clamitans. The sequence continues at coordinate 51,977 of JBBGZY010002149.1, forward strand.
TGATTCCAGCCATTTGATGGTTTGACAAGCACAACCAAGGTGACAGTTACATTCCTGGCATGCTGGGAATGAAACAGTTTTTTTTTAAAACCATTAAATTGATGGGATTAGTTCTGGTTTAAAATGGTTTTGCTTTTCAGAGAGGTTTCAACATAGAGATTGCCATATCAAAAATCATATTACTACCACACATTCAGCTCATTTATTTATGACCACCCCCCCCCGTAAATTACAAAAAAAAAAAAAAATAATTAGATTTTACATTCTGTAGTTCCTGTCCCTATGCACAGTTTGGATACACAGGAAAAAAAAAACAAACAAAAAAAAAAAAAAACACTTCATCCTTTTAAATGCTCACTGAGCTGCAATCTATTTTTCCTCTTTGTCACGAGCAAAACACACATTAGTCTCCGACTCTCTGTATTAAAATTTATTTGAAGAGGTAACCAAGCAGTAATAGAAATAACACACCTCAGATTATCCAAACATGGGGATGTATTAATTGTCACTACCAACAAAAAAGATATAAAAGTAATATACAAATTTTATTTATACAATAAAACAAACTTGTTACAAGAATCCATATCCAAAAGAATATATAAAATCACGATGATACAATTTGTAGAGCTTAGTGGATAAACACGTTTCACATGTATCCAGCGCTTCATCAATACCCACATTGTTTTGTAAGACTAACATGGTTTTCCATACATTATATATCATACATAATGTGTGTATATAATAATAATAATAATAAAAAAAAAAAAAAAAGTTGTTACATAATATAGTATATAAAATCTACAATACAAAAGCAGAACAAAAAAAAAATAAAAATGTTCCATATCTATGTAAAATCAAGGACACGTAGCTCCTGATGAAGCACTGGATACATGCGAAACACGTTTATCCACTAAGCTCTACAAAATTGGATCATTGTGATTATATATTCTTTTGGACATGGATCATCTTTTAACAAGTTTGTGTTTTATTGTATAAATACTTTTTAAGAGATGATCTATATCCAAAAGAACATATAATCACGATGATGCAATTTGTAGAGCTTAGTGGATCAACATGTTTTGCATGTATTCAGCAATTCATCAGGAGCTACATGTCTTTTATTTACATGGATATGGAACATTAAAAAAACAAACATACTATATTCCATATCTATGTAACTCAAGGACACGTATCTCCTGATGAAGCACTGGATACATGTGAAACATGTTGATCCACTAAGCTCTACAAAATTGTATCATCGTGATATGTTCTGTTGGATAAGGATAATCTTTTAACAAGTATTTATACAGTAAAAAACACAAAAATTTGTTAAAAGATTATCCATATCCAAAATAATATACAAGGATTACGCAAGTCAGAGCTTAGTGGATCAACGCGTTTCACATGTATCCATTGCTTAAATAAGGACCCACGTGCCCTTGATTTATATGGAACATAATATATGGAACACGCTTTATACATACATTATATATAATGTATGTATAAAAATGGCAAAAAGTTATAGTACAGTATCCTAGAAAATTCAGAACAATGTTCCATATCCATGTAAATCAAGGGTCCTGATGAAGTACTGGATACATGCGAAATGCACTGATCCACTAAGCTCTACAAATTGCATCATTGTGATTATATATTCTTTTGGATAATCTAACAAGTTTGTTTTTTATTGTATAAATAGTTGTATTTACTTACATTATCTTCTGTTTGTAGTGACATTTAAACACACATCCCCCCCCCCTCCAACATCCCATATTCAGATAATTGGAGAAGTGTTATTTTTCTCTACATAATATTTGGGGATGGTGTCCAATTTTCTAAAGCCCCTGTACCCACATACCAAACCCAAGCAGTAAATGGCATTGAATGTATCTGTTTATTGAGGGACATTAAAACACAATTTGAACAGTGATCAATAAGTGGAAAAAAAAAAAAAAAGTAAGGAAGGACAGTTCCCCATTTTTGCAGATTACCAATTTTCACCAAGACTGATGTGTGATTGTGTGACAGCACAAACGATATTGTGGGTAGGTAGCAGAGCAGCATTCCAGGTTTCACTACTCAGAGTGGGGAGAGGCCTATTATATGGGCTGAACCAAGACAATGCAGCTTATTAAAATTTACTTGGAGCTTCTGCTTTTAACAAATCACAAGCTGCTAGCTTTATCATAGGCTGTTAAAAACCAGTCTACCTCACACCGAGATACCCATGTAAGTGTATGCCAGTAGACCTAATAAAGGGTCTCATGGCTCCGGTGGGAGTCACAATGTCATTTAAAATAAATTAAAGTACAACATAGGAGAGGCCTTGTTATAAAGGCCAGATTAGCTGAACCACAATTAGAGTTAAAAGTTGAATTCCAGGCTAAACCCAACTAGCCTTAAAATGCTCCCTCCTAACACACCTATTGCTGGTGCAAAGAACGAGGTCTATATACCATTTTCATCCCGCTCCAGTCCGGGTCACGTGATCCCCCATGTCAGCCAGTGGCAACTGCAGGGGAGAGCACACAACAGCTGGGAATGCCTCGGAGTGGTGACACCACCTATAGGCTCCTGTGGCCCATCCGTTGTCAGCTCTCCATCTTCTCCCCTGCAGTTGCTGCAGGGGAGCCGGATCACGTGACCGTACCAGAGTGGCCTGAAAATAGGCAAGTAGATACAGCTTTCATACATAAGTCAGGGAGCATTTTTAGGACAAGTTTCTCATTAAATTCTACTGTAAGAAGCCAAGAGCGCACAAACTAGTCCTAAAAATGCTCCTTTCCACCTCCTAATACCTATGCCAAGACTAGTTTGTGGCCTCTTGGCCTCTTAAAAGTAGTCTTCAATGAAAAAAACTTTTCCCAAGAATGGTCCCTTCCACCTCCTGACACCCATGTTTACTCACCTGTGTAAGATGTATCTACTTCAGGCTCCTCCTGGTCTGGTCATGTAATCCCCTGTGTCAGCCAGTGGCAGCTGTGGGGAAGAGAAGGGAGTGCTGACAACAGGATCGGCTGTAGGAGCCTATGCTTGATGTCACCCCATCCAGGCATTTCCAGCGGTTGTCCAGTGCCCTCTCCTCTCCCCTGCAGCTGCCCCACAGGGAAATCACATGACTAGACCAGAGCAGCCAGAAAATAGGCAAGTATATACATCTTTATTACACAGGTAAGTCAGCATAGTTGTGGGAGGTGGAAAGGACCATTTTTAAAGACTAGTTTGTGTGCTCTTGGCCTTATAAAAGTAGAAATAAATAAAAAACTAGTCAAAAAAAAAAAAAAGTGCTCCCTTCCACCTCCTAACAACCATGCTGACTTACCTGTGTATGAAAGATGTCTATACTTGCCTATTTTTAGGCCATTTCGGTGCGGTTATGTGATCCCTTGTGTCAGCTGCAGGGGAGAGGAGAGAGTGCCGACAATGGGATCGGCCATAGGAGCCTATGAATGAGGTCACCGCACCCAGGCATTCCCAGCTGTTGGGGAGAGGAGAAAGCACTGGACAACAGCGGAGATGCCTGGGTGTGGTGACCTCATGCATAGGCTCCAATGGCCGATCCCGTTGTCAGCACTCACTCCTCTCCCCTGCAGCTACCCCTGGCTGACACAGGGGATCGCGTGACCAGACCAGAGTGGCTTGAAAATAAGTATTTACCATCTTTCTTATACAGAAAAGTCAGCATAAAAGTGTTATTAGGGGGTGAGGGAGAATTTAAGACTAGTAAAGCTTTGTATGGAATTCTACTTTAAGAGGCTGAGAGCTCACTATCATTAGTAGGGCTATATATGCAAGTTTTGGGTGGCATGGCTATATAATAAGTTGGCATATAAAAAAAGCCACTGCTGAAGTTAGGCCTAAACTACTAAAATGTTTACTGATATATTTTAGGCCAATTCATTACAAAAAGCTGATAATCTAAAGAGAACGTCACACGCCTCAATGCCAGCCAATCATGTGATGAGCAAATCAAAATCAGGCGTCTCCATTGTAAGAGAGCCACGCCCCCATGCTGCTGAACCAGCCAACCGCGCAATACATACACTGCAACCCAACTAAAAAAAAAAGGGTAAACAACCCCCTTTAAAACCAACTTCAAAAACCAAAAACCTTTCAAATCTTCCCCTCCAAAAGTGCTAGATGTGGAGTTACCAAACACGATATTTACAATTTTAATATTCTAACTGTATTTACACACAAAAAAAAAGGCATTTTTAAAACAAGTTATACTACAGGATGTGTTAATGTAGTGTATAGTTTATCAAAATGTAGTTAAATTTTCCGTACACCAAAGATTCCCAGTCAAATTTAGCAAGCCAAGAAACCATCAACAGGTACATCCAATAAAATAAGGGGGGGTGGGGGGGGGGGTATTACAACTACCCCGCTGCCAGAAAAGCTCCGATGAGGCAAGCTGAAGGCATAAGCATGCATGCATTTCCCAGAGCGGCCTCCCCCAACCAAGGCCACCCCGACTAGGGACCCTTTCCTGCAAAGACTCAGCAGCTCCTCCTCCGAGTATCAGACGGGCAGCTGCTCCTTTCCCCCAGGAGCGAAAATAAAAACTGTAAAGAGTTAAAATCCTAATTTGTGTAGGAAATCCAAAAATGGGATAAAATCAAAAGCTTGATCTGGAGAAGGAGAGAAGAAGTCCTCCCGATCTTCTTCCATGCAGTCTCAGCAGCACCATTATAGTGTCATTGCAGTCCACCTGGTTTTCCAATCCTGTCCCATGTGCAGCCGGCACTAAGTTTGCAGTGCGTTCTCCTCTTTGCTGAACGGCATGACAGATCCCGGCTTCACCCAGGATAAGCCGGAGACGTGAAGGGTCTTATTCTCTTCTGATTTCTTCTAGAAGAAGCAAGAAAGATGAAGTTGAATGATTGCTGTTACAGATCCCCTAAAAAAAATTTAAAAAAAAAGGAACGTACAGTGGAACCTTGGATTACAAGCATAATCTGTTCCAGGAGAATGCTTGTAATCCAAAGCACTTGCATATCAAAGCGAGTTTCCCCATAGAAGTCAATGGAAACTAAGAGAATTCGTTCCTCATTGACCTCTATTACATGCAATACCTCATGTGGCCAGAGGTGGGGGGGGGCGATGGAGAGCCTCAGAAATACTCAGGGACAGCTCGGCTGAACTCGGGAATGGAGTATTTCCAAATGGCTCTGAACCATTCTGAGTGTCACCGATGCCCCCACACCTCTGGCCAAATGCGGTACTGCACACCACTCCATTAGCTTGAATTCTGCTCGTGTTGTGAGACACTTGCAAACCGAGTTTTTTTTTTTTTTTTTTTTTTTTTTAAAAACATAAGTTGCTCGTCTTTCAAAACGCTCATTAACCACGTTACTCGTTAACCAAGGTTCCACTGTATAGTGACTCTATACATATATTATTTGTATACGATTTATACTTTCTTAGCATGTTTATTTTTTTTTTTACAGTAGACCCAAAACCTACATTTTTTTTAAAGCAGAACTTTACTCAAAAAGGGGGAAGTTGCACTTTAAAGCCTCCTCCCCCGCTCCTCTTGACATTTGCCAATTATTTTGGGGGTGGGTACCTGGTTTTGACCAGGTTCCCGCTCCCACTTTCCCTTGGATCACCTAGGACAGGGGATGTCAAACTCAATATCATCACAGGCCACATCAGCATTATGGTTTCCTTCAAAAAGGGCTGGTTGAATCTGTAGGCCTAAATAAATGTATCCATTTACAGTGCCTTGCAAAAGTATTCACCCCCTTGGCATTTTTCGCGTTTTGTTGCCTCACAACCTGGAATTAACATGGATTGTTTGAGGATTTGCATCATTTAATTTACAGAACACGCCCACAACTTTGAAGAGGTTTTTTTTTTTTTTTATTGTGAAGCAAATAGGACAAAATAACAGGAAAAGTCAATGTGCATAACTATTCACCCCCCTAAATTCAATACTTTGTAGAGACGCCTTTAGCGGCTATCACAGCTCCAAGTCGCTTTGGATAAGTCTCTATGAGCTTCCCACATCTTACCACTGGGATTTTTGCCCATTCCTCCTTGCAAAACTGCTCCAGCTCCTTCAAGTTGGATGGTTTGTGCTTCTGAACAGCAATCTAAGTCTGACCACAGATTTTCTATTGGATTGAGGTCTGGGCTTTGACTAGGCCATTCCAACACATTTACATGTTTCCCCTTAAACCACCCAAGTGTTGCTTTAGCAGTGTGTTTGGGGTCATTGTCCTGCTGGAAGGTGAACCTCAGTCCTAGCCTCAAAACACACACAGGGTTGTACAGGTTTTGCTCAAGAATATCCCTGTATTTGGCACCATCCATCTTTCCCTCAACTCTGACCAGTTTCCCAGTCCTGACTGCTGAAAAACATCCCCATTGCATGATGCTGCCACCACCATGTTTCACAGTGGGGATGGTGTTCTTTGGGTGATGTGATGTGTTGGGTTTGCGCCAGACATAGCGTTTTCTTTGATGGACAAAAAGTTATATTTTAGTCTCATCAGACCAGAGCACCTTCCTCCATGCATTTTGGGAGTCTCCCACATGCCTTTTCACAAACTCAAAAACGTCCCATTTTGTTTTTTTGCTATAACTAATGGCTTTCTTCTGGCCACGCTGCCATAAAGCCCAACTCTATGGAGCGTACGGCTTATTGTGGTCCTATGTACAGATACTCCAGTCTCTGCTGTGGAACTCTGCAGCTCCTCCAGGGTTACCTTAGGTCTCTGTGCTCCTCTCTGATTAATGCCCTCCTTGCCCGGTCCGTGAGTTTAGGTTGTGTGGCCGTCTCCTGGCAGGTTTGCTGTTGTACCATGTTCTTTACATTTGGTTATGATAGATTTGATGGTGCTCCTAGGCATCAAAGATTTTGATTTTTTTTTTTTTTTTTTTATATAACCTAACCCTGACTTGTACTTCTCAACAACATTGTCCCTTACTTCTTTGGAGAGTTCCTTGGTCTTCATGGCAGTGTTTGGTTAGTGGTGCCTCTTGTTTAGGTGTTGCAGCCTCTGGGGCCTTTCAAAAAGGTGTGTATATGTAATGACAGATCATGTGACACTTAGATTGCACGCAGGTGGACATCATTTCACTAATTATGTGACTTCTGAAGGTAATTGGTGGCACCAGAGCTTTTTATGGGCTTCATAACAAAGGGGGTGAATACATACGCACATGACAATTATCAGTCTTTTATTTCTGAAAAATAGTTTTATGTATATATTTTTCTAATGTTACTTCAACTTAGACTATTGTGTTCTGATCCATCACATATAATTCAGATTAAAAAAACATTGAACTAAAGGCTGTAATGTAACAAAATAGGTAAAAAGCCAGGGGGGGGTGAATACTTTTGCAAGGCACTGTATCACTAAATAAATGCCTCTGCATTTGATTATTACTAGTTTTATTTGCGCTGCTGGGGAGGGCTGAAAAGAAAGTGCTGGGTCTGGAGTCAGCTGCCAGAAGTCTGGTGAATGCGGAGACCAGGGGAGGAGGAGACAAGGTGGTGCTCCAGCTGTACAAAGAGGCACAAGATCTGTAGGGGGGAGGGGGGGGGGGGGGAGTTCTGTTCTCTCTGCTGCTGACTGCGGAGACAGGAGGAGCCCTACAAGGGTAGTTGTCAGCTGTTGCAGAACTACAGTTCCCATGAGGCACTGCAAGGCTGACAGTTACAAGCATGACTTTCATAGGCAGAGGCATGATGGGACTTGTAGTTCCGCAACAGCTGGAGGGCCGCCAGTTTGAGACCCCTGCTAAAGGCTCAGAACAAGCTGGTGTAAAATTCCCCATAGTCTTCAGTGACAGTTCATTGCTCTGAACACACATACAAATGTTAGACTTCATTCAAATCACAGGTCAGCCTCTCGGTGCCTATAACCCAAAAAGGGTGGAGATACAAATATTCCATCACTCTGATGGACAAAATTAGGTGCATACTTTTTGCGCTAGCATTTTTTCTCTGGCGTCATCGTGTACTGCTGGATTCCAAGGAGAAAACCTAAAATGGAAAGATGAAATAAAAAATAAATCAATCAAATATCACAAAAACTAAGCCCGACAAGCAACTTGCCAAATAACAGCCTATAAAAAGCAAGCGCAGTCATCATACGTACAATACTTTACAAACACCGCAAGGCCATTAGTAAAACAGGTGAAAGCAGCCTCAGCCAGCGCCATGATTACGCTGGAGGCGTGGCTTTGGATGAAGCCGCTTTCACCCGTTTACTAATGGCCTTGCTAGGTGTGCGGCGTTTGGGACTATTTATACATATACACGGTATGTAGAGAGTTAAAACAGACTCCTGCCCAGCCAGCGCCCATTGCAGGAATCACTAGATTGATTTACAGGAGCTTGAGCAGAGACCTCAAGTTTTAACCTAAGGATTTGCCCCCTTAATGACCAGGCCATTTTTTGCGATTCGGCACTGCGTCGCTTGACAATTGCGTGGTCGTGTGACGTTGTACCCAAACAAAAACGTATGTCCTTTTTTTCCCCCCACAAATAGCGCTTTCTTTTGGTAGTATTTGATCACCTCTGCGCTATAAACAAAAAAAAAACAAAAAAAAAGCGACAATTTTGAAAAAAGAAAATACAATTATTTTAATTATAATATATAACATTTTTTACTTTTTGCTATAATATATCCCCCAAAAAAACTAAATTTAAACAAAAATTTCTTTAACAGTTTAGGCCAATATGTATTCTACATATTCAAAATGTAGAATACAAAAAAAAAAAAAAAATAATCCACAATAAGCGTATATTGATTGGTTTGCGCAAAAGTTATAGCGTCTGCAAACTAGGGGATAGATTTATGGCATTTTTATTATTTCTTTTTTTTTTTACTAGTAACGGCAGTGATCTGCGATTTTTAACAGGACTGCCACATTGTAGCGGACACTTTTTTTTTTAGGACCATTGAAATTTATACAGCAATCAGTGCTACAAAAATGCACAGATTACTGTGCTGGCAGGGAAGGAGTTGACACTAGGGGGGCGATCAAGGGGTTAAATGCATTCCCTGGGAGGAGAGAGAGCGAGAGAGCGCGAGAGAGCGAGAGAGCGCGAGAGAGCGAGAGAACGCGAGAGAGCGAGAGAGCGCGAGAGAGCGCGAGAGCGAGATTCCTTATCACTAGAAACAGCAGATCCGTCTCTCCTCCCGTCAGAACAGGGATCTGTCCATTTACATGGACACCCTGTTCTGGCTCCCTGGAGCGATCGAGGGTGGCTGGTGGACATTGCAGCCGCCGGCCACGCGCATAGGCTCCAGCGTCGCGCGTTTGCTATCGCTCTTAAAAAGCAGCCGACGTACACCTACACCAATTCGCCCAGGAGAGGCAAGCTGCAGCAGTATAAGGACGGCGGCTGGTCCTTAAGTGGTTAAAGAGAACCAGTCACAAAAAAAAAAAAACAAACACACATCTGGGATGTTAAAGTTACACCCAAGCACATAAACAACCCCCCCCCCCCCCCCAAAAAATAAAATTGAGGGTCCCTACAAAATGCAAATGCACAAGGTGGGGCCATGCTGAAAAAAATGGTGATTGTGATACACATCACTGCGCAGGCCGAAATGAGAGCAATAATTCTAGCACCAGATCTTACGTAATGCTAAATAAAGTTTTTTTTTGTTTTTTTTTTAAATGAACAAAGGGCTCCAACTTTTAGCTGGCTCCTAGATTCAAAGCTAATTTGTCAAGCCCTGTGAGGGATTTTGTATCAAAGAAAGAGCTCCCTCCTGTGATGGCGGAGGTGAACTGCAACAGCTTAGCATCTCTTAGCAAAGTCCTAGGGTGGGATCTTTGGGAGGGTTTTTTTTTTTTTTTTTTGTGCCAGGCTTCAGGGGGAACGTAAAATGGTGTAACACCTATAGCAAGGGCATTATTCAACTTTGATCAAAGCTATTTAGTTTGTTTAATCTACAGACGCCCCTTCGCTGGATAGGCATTTTTTACGATAAATGTAAAACAAACCCTTTAAAAACCCGACTACCTCATAAGTGTTAGCTGTGTAAGTGTAGTTCTGAGTTGGTTCCAGACCATCACACATCCCAGTCAGTCACAGCGACTTACATTATTGCATAGGGGTCTTCTACCTTCGGCTGATCGAAAAGGTGGCTGTTGCATAGTTTAACACTGTCTACCACTTTACTCTTAAAGAGCTGTACATCCTTTTCATATCTAGAATGACACAAAGTAGAAAGCGACATTATAACCTGGTCAGGGACGATCGATACAAAAAAAATGTTCTGCAATGACAATCATTATGGTAAACAAAATGGCAAGGAAAGGATATCACAGAACACCCAGATGAATTTATAGCTGGATACTTCCTCCAATATGCACTGAGCAGCACTGCGGGTGTCACCATAACAAGGACCCGCTTCTAACTGAAATCCACATCTTTGTATCGCAAATGGAATTTGGCAATATGGCGAAATTAACAATGAAGTAAAAGTAAAAAAAAAAAAAAAAAAAAAAAACCCTCACAGATGTAGGCAGTATCTACGCTCGCACATCACACCACTGTAGGTGGCTACAAACTCCCAACTTTGTCGAAACCTCCATCTCAAGGACCTCACCGGGGTCCTTGCTGTCTGAAGCGTTTAGAAGGTGACCCTTCATCGGAACATCTGTAGATTGTTAAAACAGGTTTTTTGTTATCTACAGACGTTCCAATGAAGAAGGGTCACCTTCTAAACGCTTCAGACAGCAAGGACCCCGGTGAGGTCCTTGAGATGGAGGTTTCGACAAAGTTGGGAGTTTGTAGCCACGTACAGTGGTTTGATGTGGGAGAGTAGATACTGCCTATAATTGTGAGTAGGTTTATTTTACCTTAATTCTTGTTGGATAATGCACTAGGGTCAGTGAACCCCCCTGTTTTTATGCTCTACAGTGTACTAAGGACAACCCCAGTCCCAGAGGGCAGCAAGGCTGTGCAGCAATATCCACTTGAGACTGTTATACTCTCCTGAGTTGCACCATCACACAAACGCGCAGGAGAACATTGTTGCGGTTATATGTTGCCTGGTCTGAGGAGTCTGGAATTCAGCTGTGACATTGATGGTCAGGGTCAGAATTTGGTGTAAAAAATAAAAGCATGGATCCATCCCGTCTTGTATCACCGGTTCAGGCTGGTGGTGGGGGTGTAATGGTGTGGGGGATGGGGTATCACCGGTTCAGGCTGGTGGTGGTGGTGTAATGGTGTGGGGGATGGGGTATCACCGGTTCAGGCTGGTGGTGGGGGTGTAATGGTGTGGGGGATGGGGTATCACCGGTTCAGGCTGGTGGTGGGGGTGTAATGGTGTGGGGGATGGGGTATCACCAGTTCAGGCTGGTGGTGGGGGTGTAATGGTGTGGGGGATGGGATATCACCGGTTCAGGCTGGTGGTGGGGGTGTAACGACGTGGGGGATATTTTCTTGGCACACTTTGGGCCCCTTCGTACCAACTGAGAATTGTTAAAATGTCACAGCCTACCTGAGTATTGTTGCTGACCATGTCCATCCCTTTATGACTACAGTGTCCCCATCTTCTGATGGCTCCTTCCAGCACCATCTCCCAAAGCTCAAATCATCTCATCTCACCACTAGTTTCTTGAACATAAGGAGGTCGCTGTACGCCAATGTCCTCCACACTCACCAGATCTCATCCAATAGAGCGCCTTTGGGATGTGGTAGAATGAATGGGAGATTGGCATCATGATTGTGCAGCCAACAAATCTGCAGCAACTGCGTCAGATCACTATGGGCCAAAATCTGAGGAATGTGTCCAACACCTTGTAGAATTAATGCCACGAAGAATGAAGGCAAAAAAAGGGGTCCAGCCCGCTATAAGCAAGGGGGACCTAATAAAGTGGCCGGTGAGTGTTGATCACCTGTATTTAGGGTGTTTAAACAGGTAACATTGTAAACGCTTAAAACCTACAACCCAGAACTGTATAGTAGCGTTTCTCTGTCTGCAGACTAAAGCATCTTGCATAGCAAAAGCAGGCGGAGGAGGGACAGAAGTTTTTGGGTAATAAATCAACATTTTTGGATGAAGCCTCGACTTGATGTCACTCTTCACGGATTTCTTGATAGTTGCAGTTATTATTGTGGTGACACCCAAAGTGAGAAGGGCTCAGGGCACCACAACCTTTTTTTGTGAACTCCCAAAACAGCTTTTTAGTTCCCCTCTTGCATAGCAAAAGCCATTTCGTTTAGTAGCACCCTCCCTCCCCCTCCACCCACTTTACTTACAGTACCGCAGCTTCTGGATTTAAGGGGCTGGTTGTGTCGATCTTGTAGAAAATTCTTCTTGCGTACATCAACACTTGCCATATGTGATTGTGGTTTCTCCTAAAGGAAATGAAAAACAAAGGTTTTTTAGTGTTTACAAAGTAGGACGACAAATTTGGGTCAGTAATGGTCGAGTCTTCAGCAGAGCACAAACCTCCATTTGGCGAACGCTCTTCTCACATCCAGCTCTCCTGAAACGGGATCAACGAGAGGATGGAAGACCGGGATGTCAAACACAAGACGCTATAAAAAAGGGAGACCAGAAAGGAAGGAATGAGACGCCAACATACATTAAACACTATGCAACTTTTAGGTTTTTAAAAAGACAGAACCAAACTAGAGCAGCCAGGATAATCAGGAAGTCCAACCAGACTGATAGGTGCAAAATGTGCGACTAAGAAAAGGAACCCTTCCCATCCACAATCTGTATAAAGCAGAACTAAACCCTCATATCCCGTACAGTCAAGGAAGCTGCCATCTGATTAATAGTTGTCACATATGCTTTTCATTTCAACTGAACGGTCAAGTCATCAAGTGGCCGGTGTCATACATGACATCAAGGTGGCTGGTGTCATAACTGATCACATGTGCAGCACCATGGCAACTGCAGATCAGAGGCCAAGATGGCAGCTTCCTTGGCTATAAAGGATAGGAGGGTTTAGTTTCACTTTAATGTGTCATTAAACCCAGGATCCTGCATTCACTATATCTGTATTTATTTATCATTTTCCTTCCACTTTACAATTATGTGCCACTTTGTGTTGGTCTATCACATAAAATTCCAATAAAATACATTTACGTTGTTTGGTTTTAATATGACAAAATGTGGGAAATGTGAAGGGGGTATGAATACTTGCAAGGCACTGTAGTCCTATGACTTCTATCAGTTTCTGGTTATAGCTTGAAGGAGAAGTTTGCATTCTACTATGAGGCTGCAAGAACCCTGACCCTCTGTCTGGACAGTGCCGTTTGGCCCTGTGCTGATATACACAATCCCAAGGAAAAAAAAAAAAAAACTCTAGCAATACACACCAAACTGAGCATGTGCAGAGTGCCCCCAAGGCTCTGTACTACCCTGTTTCCCCGAAAATAAGACCTAGCGTGATTGACGGTGATGGCTGCAATATAAACCCTACCCCCCAAATAAGCCCTACCCTGTTTCCCTGAAAATAAGCCCTACCCTGAAAAGAAGACCTACAAGGACTTTAACTAGGGCTTATTTGGGGGGGTAGGGCCTATATTGCAGCCATTACCGACAATCACGCTAGGTCTTATTTTCGGGGAAACAGGGTATCAGGAGAAGCTTTGGGGACTGTGGAAGAAGGGGAGAATCAGAGAAGACAGGACCAAACAGCCTTTTTCTTTTTACACAATGCAGAGGATTAACCCCTTATGTTTCACAGTGAGTATAACAAGCAATGCTTTACTGCATATACAGACTGATTTTACGGTTGTGGGTTTAGTAACACTAACTCTATAAACAGCAAAGTGAGCACTTACCGGACATTCGCCATCAGGATAATTATCAGGGATGTAGACTGTGAATTTAAATACACCGTCCTGGTACAGTCCATGCCTTATGAATATGACTCCAAACCACACTGGAAATGAAGAGGCAATTATTATTGCACAAGCAGGTCAGAGAGTGACAAAGAACTGTACTAGTGCAGACAAGCCATTATTTACACCAAGAAAAATATCCAGCAAAGTAGAGGAGCGATCAATGCAAGCCCGTCTTTCAAGGCAATTTAAGTCTATTGAGAGCGCCAAAAGATGCTTTCATCTTATTTATTTGCCGAAACGGATGTACAAGAAATGTAGAAAGAAAAACCCCGAGCAAAGTCAAGTGGCAACTAGATTCCAGCTGTAATTCTTCTAATGAGGTTTGGACCTGATGACTACTACAGACTACTACACGGCATCAATCCAGTGGGCCACCTCTCATCAGTCACCCTCTGATCCTAAACAGACACAGCCGAATGTAACAGTATATAGGATTTAAAAAAGGTAACCAATGACTTATAAGAGGCCCACATGTTGTATGGTACAGCGTAGTTGTCTTCCTATCAGGTTTGCCTGATCCATTGAATGCTGCAGTTGTGATGCGCCGAGACAGCAAATGATGTCATTATGAGGAATATGGATTTTGGGATCAGACACAGAAACTGAACTGGTCCAATCTTCTAAAGGTTCCCCATCAGGTCTGTTAAAGTAGTTCTAAAAGGCTTAAGGTTTTTTTACCTTACAATGCAGCAGGGTGTAAAAAAAAAAAAAAAAAAAAAAAAAAAACCCCCCACACACACACACACACACACACACACTTCCCCTGCAGCCCCCCCCCAAAAAAAATACATACCCAGGCCCGATCCAGAAATGTGCACAAGAGCCAAGTCTCTCGCTCCACATTAGCTCAGATGCAGCGGCATGACTGGCTACCGCTGATCGCAATCAGAGCCAGTGAGGGGGCAGGGCAGGGCTAATCCCTGCTCTGTGGGCCTTATGAACACACAGCGCTGGGCTCGGGAGCAAACATGCCAGAGTGCCCCCATAACAAGCAGCTTGCTATTGGGCACTCAGCGGGCGGTGGACCTGAGAAGAGGAGGATTAGGGCTGCTCTGAGCGAAACCATTACACAGAGCAGGAAAGTATGCCGTGTTGGTTTTTTTTTTTTAAAAAAAGCCTGTAGTATTAAAGATAGTGTTTAGAGATTGTCTGCAGGGATTGAGGACATAGGTTACAGTCATTTCCCATAAGGTCCATTGATTTACCATGGTGTGATTGGACAGGTCGCCTTGCTGTGGGTGTCTAGGAAAGGTCACAGGTAGCCATTGGATGAGTTTGGTGTGCACACCCACTCTCATGATAACCTCCTGTGTATAGCATACAGAGAGTTTAATTGTACAGTCATTTATTCCAACTTGTAGAAGGCCGTTTTAGACTTTCAGGGTAAGTGGGGCAATGCAAAAGAATATTTTTTTTTTTTTTTTTTTAGGCCTTTGTAGTTAAGGCCCCTTTCACACTTGTGCGACTTACCTGCAACTTTGGACATCAGAGCCACATGACAATCGTACTCCACCATTCCCAATAACCACCATTCATATCTGTGAGACATCAAGTCGCACCGACTTTAAAGTAGTTCCTGTACTACTTTGGTCAGACTTTGATGCAAGTAGAGGCCCATAGACCTCATCTTTACACAGGCATTCCCTGAAATTGCTTCAAAATCGCATGACTTTAAAGTCCGTGCTAGTGTGAAAGGGGCCTTACTGTGTGTCCACAACCTGTTTATACCACAACTGTAACAAAGATAACTTTTAGAACAGTACTTGATTTGATTGTAGCCGTATTAGTGCAATTGTGACAGAGAAAATTGAGTACTACTGCTTGGACCTTGAAGAAGGGGACATACCCCGAAAGCTTGTCCTGAAAAATTGTATGTTAGTGCAAATAAAAAAAGTATCACGGACAGTACTCAATTTTCTCTTTTAGAACAGTAAAATAGCAAAAAAGAAAAAAAAAAAAAAAAAAAAAAAAAAAAAACACGACTCCTGCGCACAGGTGGATCACCATATGAATGGTACGTCAACACAGGCCTTGCTGCCCCCAAGGATGAGGGATTCTAGTAGAAACTGGAAGAAAAGAGAAACAGGGGCGCACCAGCCTTGTGCATTAACTTTTAATATTTAACTTTTAAAATATTTATTGAATAAAAATAGTAAAAACAAACAACTCAGAAGGAATTGGTAGAGGAGGCACAACATGAAAGTGCACCGACAAACAGCATGCGACTTAAGCTGCATAGCTCTGACGAAGAAGGGATGTTCCCTTCGAAACGCGTTAGCTGATTGTGATGTCTGTGCGTTCCTCCACGATCTTTGGAAGGTATCGCTCATCCTAAGTCGCATGCTGTTTGTCGGTGCACTTTCATGTTGTGCCTTCTCTACCAATTGCTTATGAGTTGTTTGTTTTTACTCTTTTTATTCAATAAATATTTTAAAAGTTAATGCACAAGGCTGGTGCGCCCGTTTCTCTTTTCTTTCAACTTTTAGAACAGATCTGTGCTTCCCCGATATTCAGGGCAAGCAAGTTTAATATCCTACCCTCTAGTAGGGAATTTTCAATTTACCAACACTATTTCTAGCCCCCCGCCCCACACACACACACACACACACACACACACACGAAAGTACTCAGCACCCGCTAGTATGGAAGGAGCATGCTACTCACTCCCCTTCCCGCAACATGACAGCATAGTGCTCGTTGATGGGTATAGAGCTGCAATATGAAGCAGACCCAGTACCGCCACATTGGGCAAGGAGAAAGCACTCAGCCCTGTGTAAGCTCAGACTACAGTGACTCAGAGCTTACATAAGACTCCTAGTGCCTGAAGTAGCAGAGTAAGGCACAATTCACACAAAGGATCCAATCGGGTCTGCCTGCTCGTTTTTCAGGTGGACCTGATCAGATGGTCCATTCACCCATATGGACAGGTGGGTGTAAACGGACTTGTGTCCTTTTACACATGCCTACCTCCGGGTTCAATCCGGTCTGCAAAAAAAAAAAAAAAAACTCCCCCCACACCACACGGATCTGTCATTTTCCTTTAGGTGGATCGAATCAGAGGGTAGTCAGGTGTAAAACGGGCAGCGGAGTTAGTTTACACCCAGCCACCCATAGGAGCAGAGGGCGCTGTGTCTGTGTCCTCTCTGCATTAACTGAGCGGGCACAGAGGTGTCATCCGCCCACTCTGCTCAAATCAGCAAGGGATCGGTGAGCGGATCGAATCCCCTGCTGATCAGGACAGGAGTCCGTCCCATCTAAAAAAAAAAAAAAAAAAAAAAAAAAAAAAAAAAAAGGGGCCTAAGCTGGATGGGGGTTACTTCAAAAAAAAAAAAAAGAAAAAAAAAAAGAAATCATTAATTTTGTTAAAAATTTAAATGTAACATGGCTTACCTAATGCAGAGCGATAGGAAGGCTGCACATAGACCCCAGGGAGCTTCTGCTTTACCACCAGCGTACTGAGAAAAAATAAAAAAAATAAAATGAAATTCGACTGAATTAAATGACAGAACTAATGTGAACACAGCAAGAAACTTACAATTCTGCCAAAAGTGAATACTCCAGGTAGAAAGGGCCATAGGAGGCATGTGTCCCGTTTGTGGACTGTACGGTGGGGGCTGGAGAAATGGGTTTGGTAATGGGGACTGCATTCTTCGGGATCATAGGGAGTTGTTTTTTGTTTGAGGAGGACCGAGGAGGGCTTATTTTTTGGTCTCCGGTTACAATCCTCTCTTCATTATCCGGTCTCTGCAAAAAAAAAAAAAAAAAAAGAGAACTGTTTAATTGGTTGACGGGACATAAACGTTCAATATAACAAAAAGTATCTGAGGAAAAAGGCAAGAAATATCTAATGGTGCAGAGGAACCCCTCAACTACCACAGAATCCAAAAAAATATCCCCCCCTTTTTTTTATTACATGGTAGAGCTGCACGATTCTGGATGAAGATCACGATTCTTGGCATAACATTTTACAAAAAAAAAAAAAAATTGGGCTAACTACTGTTTATTGTTTAATTCATTGAAGTGTATTTTTGCCCAAAAAAATAGCGTTTGAAAGACCGCTGCTCAAATACAGCGTGACATATATACACACACACACACACACATTTTCTAGCATGAAAATAAATATTTTAACTTGTAAGGAACACATGTCAGAAAAAGGTTTAGTCCTTAAGTGGTTAAACTGCCCTCATTTACAGACAAGTTCATCCCTTTGATCTAAAAGAACCAAAAGAAAGATACTTAGTTTATACGTGTTTCCCCGAAAGACCTACCCTGAAAATAAGACCTACTGTGATATTTGGGGAGGGCTGCAATATAAGCCCTACCCTGAAAATAAGCCCTAGTTTTAAATGGTTGTAAACTGCTAGAATCCTCTCCATTACAGTAGTATATCATGTAAAAGGTCTGCGTTTCTGCAATCTAATTCAGTCAAATTCCCTCCATCGCTGGCGCCAGAGGGGACAAGCAGTGCCCCCTCCAATCCTGGCACCAGTGGGAGGAGCAGTGCCCACCCCTCCTTCCATCTCTGGTGCCAGAGGGGACGAGCAGTGCCCACCCCCCCCTTCCATCACTGGCGCCAGAGGGGACGAGCAGTGCCCACCCCCCCATCGCTGGCGCCAGAGGGGACGAGCAGTGCCCACCCCCCCCATCGCTGGCGCCAGAGGGGACGAGCAGTGCCCACCCCCCCATCGCTGGCGCCAGAGGGGACGAGCAGTGCCCACGCCCCCCATCGCTGGCGCCAGAGGGGACGAGCAGTGCCCACGCCCCCCATCGCTGGCGCCAGAGGGGACGAGCAGTGCCCACGCCCCCCATCGCTGGCGCCAGAGGGGACGAGCAGTGCCCACGCCCCCCATCGCTGGCGCCAGAGGGGACGAGCAGTGCCCACGCCCCCATCGCTGGGGCCAGAGGGGACGAGCAGCGCCCACCCCCCCCCCATCGCTGGCGCCAGAGGGGACGAGCAGCGCCCACCCCCCCCCCATCGCTGGCGCCAGAGGGGACGAGCAGCGCCCACCCCCCCCATCGCTGGCGCCAGAGGGGACGAGCAGCGCCCACCCCCCCAGCGCTGGCGCCAGAGGGGACGAGCAGCGCCCACCCCCCCAGCGCTGGCGCCAGAGGGGACGAGCAGCGCCCACCCCCCCAGCGCTGGCGCCAGAGGGGACGAGCAGCGCCCACCCCCCCAGCGCTGGCGCCAGAGGGGACGAGCAGCGCCCACCCCCCCAGCGCTGGCGCCAGAGGGGACGAGCAGCGCCCACCCCCCCAGCGCTGGCGCCAGAGGGGACGAGCAGAGCCCACCCCCCCATCGCTGGCGCCAGAGGGGACGAGCAGTGCCCCCCCCCCGCCCCTCCATCGCTGGCTCCAGATAAACGCAAGTAAAGGGCCACTTCCAACTCATGGGTCGCAGTTTGCAGACCACTGATCAAGAGCATCAAGCTGTAAGGGTTGCACTACAGACAATACTTTTTATCCTCCTCAGACACTTTGGAATATACAACCACATTCCTACCTTTCTTACAGATGCTGACGACATGCTCCAGAAAGGATTCATCATCTCACCTCCGGACAAAGCACGTCTCTTCGAGGATCAACCTCTGCCGCTGTAACAAACAAAAAAAGAAATAAAAATTAAGATCTGTGAAGTAAATTAAATCTATGCCAGGTCCTTCAGCTACTAGACGTTTAAATGAAAAACACAGCAATGACTACAAGCCAGAATAATACCATTGGGAAATACTTTTGAATCCGTGTAAATGGGGTGTGAGAAAATCCCCGCATGAAGCGGGGTACCCGTTGATTAAACGCCTTACCATTTACCACGGAAAAGCTAAACAAGACACAGCTATGTACGCAAGACATTACCATGGGAGTTTTACCACTACAGTGCAGCACTATGCACGAATGGCACAGCAAGTATGAACAAAAGGAACATTATTCAGGATTTTTCAATGCAAGTCTTCACGTGCCAGGCCAAAGGGTGAAATCCAGCCTGACACTGAACCATCTATTCTGAGTGCAGAAGGCAGAGCGCATCCACAGCCTAGACAAATGCACGTCTCTATTTTACAATTAATTCAATACATGAAACGTTGGCTTATGGTATTCAACTAGCAAACTGCACGCTCATTTGACCACTTTGGCCACGCTCAACCTCTACACCTGCTGCTGAACTACATATCCCAGCAGGAGCCTGCAGCAGTCCCTCTCAAACTTTTTGACCTAGAGCAGTGGTCTCTAAACTGTGGCCCTAGGACCATATGTGGCTCTGTGTGCCTTTATCCGGCCCTTGGGGCTCTATTCCTCCCACTGATGGAGCACCATTCTTCCCAAAGTCCCCAAAGATTGGGGGCACCATTCTTCCCACTGATGGAGCACCATTCTTCCCAAAGACCCCAAAGATTGGGGGCACCATTCTTCCCAAAGATTGGGGGCACCATTCTTCCCAAAGATTGGGGGCACCATTCTTCCCAAAGATTGGGGGCACCATTCTTCCCAAAGATTGGGGGCACCATTCTTCCCAAAGATTGGGGGCCCCATTCTTCCCAAAGACATCAATTTAATTATTTTTTTTTACTCCCCCTGACTACCAAGCCTGAGCCCTCTAAAGTTTAATGGACAGTACAATATCCCTCTGTTTAGAAAGTTGGGAGACCCCTGTCCTAGAGGAACCCTAGAAATTATATATATATATATATATATATATATATTTTTTTTTAGGTCACAGGTATCCATCCCCTGCTACAACAAATTAATTTGGAGTCAGTGGGGAAAAATGCCTCTTACATCGGCGGCCAATGGGAAGTAGATAGAATGGTGGTCCGAATGCCACCTTTACAGACCGCTTAAAAAAGACCACTGTCGTCATTCAGCTTCCACTGCCAAGTCGCGTTGGTCTCAGAAATATGGAGGCATCACCAAATCAGAGGTCAATCAGCCACAGCTCTAGGAACCCCTAGCAACCTCTGGAGGAACCCTAGGATTCCACATAACTCTGGAAGAGAATCCCTGGCCTACATCCTCCAGCTCAATACTATAGCTCTGAATCAGATCAAATCCCAGTTTTAAAAAAAAAGACCTTTCACCTTCAGAAGGTGAAAAACCCCATATGGAATGTAACCAGTTGGGGCTATGCGTCTTGTACTCCCAATTACCCATTTGGGGTCCCTCTTCTAGCAGCAGTGAGCCCTCTGAGATGTTTGGAGTTACCCCACCTTCTCTGACATGATGCAACTAAGGGCTTGCAAAGATAGAATACCCCTTAAGCTCCTTAACTGTGCACCTCTGAACCCAACTAGTGTAGTGATCACTGAAAAGTAGTAGCCTATTACATCAAGTTTCAGTTTACCATAACCAGATCAGTGAGATATTAGTGTAAACTGGACCCCACCAATCTTAACAACCTTCATCCCATCTTCTTACTTGCCTTCTCCTCCACTTCTTGAAAGACTGGTCTACAACCGATTAAGCGACCATCTGACCATGAATAAACTTCTTGATCCCCTTCAATCCGGATTTCCCCTCAACACTCCACGGAAACTGCTCTCCTTAAACTCTCAAATGACCTACTAATGGCTAAAACCAGTGGACACTATTCTGTATTACTTCTCCTGGATCTCTCTGCTGCCTTTGACAGTGGACCACTCCCCCCTCCTCAAGAAACTCCACTCCTTTGGTCCCCGTAACTGTACTCTTCACTGGTTCTCATCCTACCTATCCCACCGCTCCTTCAGCGTCACAACTCAACTTCCTCCTCTCTCTTTCTCCATTGTGGTTCCCCAAGGTTCTGTTCTTGGACCTCTCCTTTTCTCAATCTACACCACCTCCCTGGGTCAGTTGATAGCCTCCCACGGCTTTAAATATCATCTCTACGCTGATGACACCCAAATCTCTCTCTCCACCTCCCAGCTCTCTCCATCTGTCTCCTCACGCATTACCAACTTACTAGCAGACATATCAGCCTGGACATCACATCACTTCCTCAAACTCAACCTATCCAAAAATCGAGCTCATATTTCCTCCCTCAGGTGCCGCTTCCCCTGATTTCTCTGTCAATATCAACGGCTCAATTATCAACTTGACCCCCACGCCAAGGTCCTAGGTGTAATCCTGGACTTTGAACTAACCTTTCGGACCCACATCCTATCGCTATCCAAAATTTTCCGCCTCAACCTCCACAACATCTCCAAGATACGCCCCTTCCTAACTAACAATGTCACCACAAAGCTTCTAATACACTCCCTGGTCATCTCTCGACTACTGCAACTCCCTTCTCATTGGCTTACCTCTAAATAAGCTATCCCCACTTGAGTCCATCATGAACGCTGCTGCCAGGCTCATCCACCTCACAAACCGCTCAGCGTCTGCTATACCCCTCTGCCAATCCCTCCATCGGCTGCCACTCAGTCATCAAATTAAATTCAAGATATTAACTATAACTTACAAAGCCATCCACAACTCTGCTCCCAGCTACATCTCTAACCTTGTCTCAAAATACCAACTTAATCGTTCTCTTCTCTCCTCCCACGACCTCCTGCTCTCAAACTTCCTTGTCACCTTATCCCATGCTCACCTTCAGGACTTCTCCAGAGCCTCTCCCATCCTCTGGAAAGCTCTACCCCAATCCGTCCGATTTTCTCCTACTTTATCCACTTTCAAACGATCCCCGAAAACTTATCTCTTCAGAGAAGCCTACCTGGCCCTCCCACCTAACAACTGTACATTTATCTTCTCAATCAGCACATCACCCACAGTTATTACCTCTTGTATCGCTTGACCTTCCCTCTTAGATTGTAAGCTCTAAGGAGCAGGGCCCTCTGATTCCGACTGTATTAAAGTGTATTGTATTTGTACTGTCTAACCTCAAGTTGTAAAGTGCTACGTAAACTGTTGGCACTATATAAATCCTGTACAATAATAATAATAATAATAATAATAATAATAAGTGATGTCAGGAGCTTGCACAGGGGTAAGGACTTCCTCCTCAGCCTCACATGACCATGTTCAGGTCAGATCTTAGAGACTTGAGGACTTCAGCCAAGATACAGTGCCTATGTCTGAGTGGTCAATTGCCAGACCTAAACATGGTCATGTGAGGCTAAGGAAGAAGTCCTTGCTGAGGTCTAGCAATTGACCACTCAGACATAGGCACTGTATCTTGGCTGAAGTCCTCAAGTCTAAGATCTGACCAGAACATGATCATGTGAGGCTAAGGAAGAAGTCCTTGCTGAGTCCCGGCAATCGACCACTCAGGAACAGGCACTATATTTTGGAAGGTGGTCACATGCTCCCACATACCTGGAAGCACTGACATAGCAACTGAGCCGAGACGGACGCAGCAAACATCAGTATCAGTGATAAAAGGGAAGTGTTCTTCACTAAAGAACCTATCATCAAGTAACCCTGAATGGGCAAACACAAGTCTGTTAACGTTTCCACCACATTGCAAAATGTGGAGAGAACAGACCAGACAATCGCACAGCAAAAAAAAGCTTCTGCTGTGCAAATTCCTTTTATGTAAAAAAGGTACAAAACATTGTGCTATATAAGCAAGTACGTTGGTGAAGAACAGCTGACTGTATAGATCTATAACCAGCACTGAACAAACACCGAGCAGGACGGAGTGTAGAAACAGCATGGGAGCCGGAGTCGTGCCTTACGGGGAGTGTCAGCCAGCTGCCAGGAATGCAGCAGAATTCTTTCTGAAGGCCAGAAATCCCAGTGAGAAGGAAATGAGCAGCAAGAACTCGAATATCCAATGAAACCACAAAGACAAATCAAAGACTAATGGGTAACCCAGCTGCAGAATACTAAAAGTGTATGTAAACCCTAAAAAAAAAAAAAAAAAAAAAAAAAAAAGTCTAATTTGCTCCCTTTTGATCCATTAAACACAATTTAAAATATTTAGTCACGTCTGTGAAGAACAAATACCCGTTGATCCTGCCAGAACTCTAGAAAGCCGATAACTTCCTGTTGTCTCTGCTGCACTGTTATCAGTTAGCGTTGTAATGTGCATTTTAGTGCATCAGTTTCCTTTTTTTTTTTTTAATTCAACTTTATTTCACATGAACAAGCAGCAGAGCAGAGCATTATGCTGCTGTGTGATGCCTACCTATGGCCTGCGATAAAAGATACCATCAAAGGGAAATCACATCTAAAAGGGATACAGACCCTGCCACTTGCCTCAAAGCCCTGCAAGTGCAGCACCTGGTTGATAATTATAAAGTCACTCCCATTAACTCTGCACATGGACACAGAAACAAACAGCTATTTTTTCAGAAAAAAAAAAAAACGGTAGAAATCTGCAACAAAGTTTGTTACAATCCATGCAATGTACAGTGATCACCCGTGGGGGGGGGGGTTCCCCTCTACAAAAGTTAAAGTGGTTGCAAAGCCTCAAGGTTTTTCACCTTGCATTCTATGCATTAAAAGAAGTCCAGCCTGAGCTCCTTTAGCTGTACTTCTATGGAGTGAAATTCGTTTTGCACGCCTGTGACCCGTGGGCTGAAGTCCGCTCTCTCTGCTGACATCACAGAAGTAAGTCCAGGCACCGCGTCATCCCGACAATGGGAGTCGGGATCCGCCAGGTCCCTAGACTGACACCTGACTCAGCCTCTCAGTGAGCGGCTGAGAGCCTGAGCTGGCCACTCCCACCCCTCCACAGCCCTGCGCTCCAGTGAGTGTGGGGGGGGGGGGGGAGAGCAGAGAGCTGTGACTGACAGTCTACAGCTCTCTGCTCACGGAGCTGTGAGAACCGAGCGATCAGGGGTGTTCAATTGCTCGGTTCTCAGTGTAGAGGCGCCGGGGGTAGATGCTGCATCCACCTAGGCACGCATTTAAGGTGAAAACCTGTACTGCAGCTCTCTTCCCCCCCCCCCCTTTTTCTTATCCTAACCCGATCCCATGATATGCACGAGAGCAGCAGCTCCAGCCACTGTCACTCCCCTCACCATTGCAGAGCAGGCAAGTATAACATGTTTGTTATTAAAAACGTCACACGTTTACAATCACTTTAAAAAGGGGTTGTAAACCCTTGAAGTTTTTCACCTTCATGCATTTTATACATGGAGGTGAAAAACCTTTTGTAGTGCAGCAGCCCCCCCCGGGCCCCCCCTTCTTACTTGCCTGAACCCGATCTTTCCAGTGAAGGGGACAAGCACAGCAGCTCCAGCCACTCTCACATCCTCATTGGACAGATTGATAGCAGCAGGAGCCATTGGCTCCTGCTGCTGTCAATCAAAGCCAGTGACACAGGAGCCGAGGCTGAGTCAAGCTGTCCATGTCAATGGACGCAGCAGCAGGACTCGAGAGCGTGCCCACTTGAGTGCCCCCCCAATGGAATACAGGTCTCCGTGGAGGCACTCAAGAGGAGCCAGGAGTGCCCCTGGGGGATCCCAGAAGAGGAGGATCAGGGCCACTGTGTGCAACACCAACTTCACAGAGGAGGCAAGTATGACATATTTGCAATTAAAAAGGACGAACCTTTACAACCCCTTTAAAGTGATTGTAAAAAGGTATTTTAAAGGGCAATTTAAAAAAAAAATAAATAAACAAACATACTTATCTCCACTGTGCAACTCGTTTTGCACAGAGTGGCCCCAAACCTGATCTTCTGGGGTCCCCCGGCGGCTCCTCCCCAGATCTGATAACCCCCTAGGAGAAGTGCTTCCCCGAGGTGGCTTACCTTGCGGGCGCGCTACCGAGTCCAGCAATCAGCGTCCATAGAGGCCGAACGCAGGACTCGGCCCCGCCACCCCCAGTGCTTGCGTCATTGGATTTGATTGATGGCAGCGGGAGCCAATGGCTATCAAGAGCCGAGAACCCCGAGCAGAGAGAGAGAGCACGTCCCCGCCAGGTCAAGTTCGAGGGTTCAGGTAAGTAAAACGCGGGGGGCGCTGGGGGGCCGGTCACTGACAGGTGTTTTTTTCACCTTAATGAATATGCATTAAGGTGAAAAAACACGAACCTTTTACACCCCTTTAAGCTTTGACAAAAAAAACCCTGGAAGCCGATTGGCTACCATGCACAGCTGCACAGGATTTTGCACTTTCCAGTTTTAGTAAATCAGCCCCTTTAAGCGGTTAAAGCTTCCGGCTGAATTCTGGACGGGTCTCCGGAATTCTATAGCAATCCGTCAGGCTCGGTTACAGACGGGGAATCAGCTGCCACAGTCCAATGTCATGAGAGCAGATCACCAACTAATACAGAACGACTGTCAAATCCTACAGATGTGGATTCAATGTTCCCCTAGAGCCAGAATTCCAAGAAGAAATTAAAAGGAGAGATCCCTCCCAAATGAGTCACCCCTTCATCCCGCAGGATTAAAACTCCCAACCCCGGCACATACCTGCAGAGAGAGGCTGGCAGACAGGCATACCGATATCACCTTACAGAACAGGTTGTGCCAGACGCTGCAGTAAAGTGAAGACACTTTGCAGCAGCTATTAAACTGGAAGCATTGCAGGCGGAAAGTGGGAGGTGGGGGCCGGGGGCGTAATGAAATCATCCCTGGTGCTGCTACCGGAGAATTGCAGCCGGCTCCCAGTGCTGATTAATAAGTCATGAAAACTCCATGTATGCCGAAAAGAAGGAGACAGACATTGGGAGCTTCAGAAGCCGGTCATAGAAATTAAATAAAACCACATGTGGTGATGGGTGAGGGGTCTACTGCAAAGGAGGCAGAAAAACTGCCATTTTTGGGGTTTAATAGATTTCTATGATTTGGAGAACTAAGCCCAAAATGGTAAAGGAGAACTCTGCTTGCATAACTACTATACATGGGGAAAAAAAAAAAAAAAAACCACACACATACAAATAGGACTTTTAGGAAATGGGTGACCAGACGTCCCCTATTTGATGATGATGTCACCAGTCCATATTAGGTAGTCTTCCTAGTCTCTACCCTCTCAGTCGGTGAAGACTTCATTGTGGGGGGGTAAGGTTATGGATTATTTGCCCCTGGCTTGTCACGGCGGTCACCTGTAGTGCACAACCGGCTCCACTACTGACCCAGCGCAAGGTAGGCTCCGGTGTGAAGCCATACGCCTTTAAGCCCCTCCTACTGTTAACAGAAATTGGCAAAACCCGACATTTGATGTGGCATGCTTCACATGCCCCTATTATGCCCACGCCCCTGGTCCGCCCCATCCAACCCCCAATTTATAAAAGTGGGCGTGGTCAGTAAGGGCATCACGGTCAGTGGGAAGAACACCCCCCCCTTACATTGGTGGTCAGTGGGAAGAACGCCCCCCCCCCATCCCTTACATTGGGGGTCAGTGGGAAGAACGTCCCTTACATTGGGGGTCAGTGGGAAGAACAGTCCCTTACATTGGGGGTCAGTGGGAAGAACAGTCCCTTACATTGGGGGTCAGTGGGAAGAACAGTCCCTTACATTGGGGGTCAGTGGGAAGAACAGTCCCCTACATTGGGGGTCAGTGGGAAGAACGTCCCTTACATTGGGGGTCAGTGGGAAGAACGTCCCTTACATTGGGGGTCAGTGGGAAGAACGTCCCTTACATTGGGGGTCAGTGGGAAGAACGTCCCTTACATTGGGGGTCAGTGGGAAGAACGTCCCTTACATTGGGGGTCAGAACGTCCCTTACATTGGTGGTCAGAACGTCCCTCTTACAGACAGCTAAAAAGATCATTGGTGTCATGCTGCTCTTTCAAGTGGCTTTGGCCCCAGAACTACACACACATTATCAGATGGGAGGTCAATCAGCCACATATCAAGGAACTCCGACCAACCTCTGGAGGAATCCTGGATGAGAAGACTAGACGCTCATTTAGTAGCCATCACAGGCATCCAAACATCAGCTAATCACAAAGCATAATATGCAATTATAACATCTGCTGGCACACCTAGCATGACAGATCAGCATTACACAAAGGTGACACATCGGACAGAACTATGACAGATATCTCTCCTAGAAGGTCAAAACAAATCTGTATAATATGTACAACATGGAAGTACTTCAAACAGGTCTTGAAGGCCCAACTCAAGCCCAATGTGTTTTGGGTTTGGACACCATGACAAAGATGAAGCCCTTGTTCACACGGCCTCAAAGTTTGAATCGGACATCCCTATGTGACTTTATCGCGTCTTGCATACGACTGACTTCTTTAACCACTTCCATACCGGCCTATTTTGGCACTTCTCCCCTACATGTAAAAATCATTTTTTGCTAGAAAATTACTCAGAACCCCCAAACACTATATATTTTTTTTTTAGCAGACATATTACTGTTTTAATAAAATAAAATAATTTGAGCAGTTCTCCAACTATGTGTGATTAACCCATTAACCTAAAATTGGTTCTGATATTGATGTTTTACTAACCTGACAGCTTATTATTCTAAAATAGGAAACCTTTATTTTATTTGCAAATATTAAAGATTCTAATTACCAGCAAGAAGAAGTCCTTACATGTAAAGAGCACCTGTCATTTCAGATCCATCATGGCAGTGCCTGTTAGCGGGCGTCCACTCACCTGCTGCCGCCACATCACCAGCCGTCCCATTAAAGTGAATGGGACTGTCGGTGAGCCAACAGCGGGTCAGAGCAGGAGGGAGCCAACAGCGGGTCAGAGGAGGAGGGAGCCAACAGCGGGTCAGAGGAGGAGGGAGCCAACAGCGGGTCAGAGGAGGAGGGAGCCAACAGCGGGTCAGAGGAGGAGGGAGCCAACAGCGGGTCAGAGGAGGAGGGAGCCAACAGCGGGTCAGAGGAGGAGGGAGCCAACAGCGGGTCAGAGATGGCAGTTGCTCTTTAAAAAAAGGTATGATTTAAAATAGAGTTGATTTAAATCAAGCCTTTTTACTAGAGATTTAAATTGCGATTTAAATCGACTTGATTTAAAGCAAATCCACCCTGGCAGCAGCCCCCCTCAATACTTACCTGAACCCCATCTCGATCCAGCGATGCTGCACAAGATACTTGGCTGTCCGGGACTCTCCCTCCTCATTGGCGGAGACAGCAGTGAAGTGGCTCCCACTGCTGTCAAAGTCAGTGAGCCAATGAGGAGAGAGAGAGGGGGCGGGCTGCAGCTCCGTGTCTGAATGAACACAGGGAGCTGTGGCTCGGGTGCCCCCCATAGAAAGCTGTTTGCTGTGGGGGCACTCAGGAAGAGGGAGGGGCCTGAGAACAGGAGGATCGGGGCTGCTCTTTGCAAAACCATTACACAGTCCAGGCAAGTGTAACAGGTTTGTGATTTTAAAGAAAAAAAAAAAAGGAAGGAGAGAGACTTTAGTATCACTTTAATGCATTCTATGCCTGTGCTGCAGCTCCCCCCCCCCCCCTTTTCCTTACCGGAGCCTCATCAAGCAATGTGCATGGGTGCAGCGGCTCCAGCCACGGTCCTGCTCCTCATTGGACAGATTGAGAGCAGAAGGAGTGATTGGCTCCCGCTGCTGTCAATCAAATCCTGTGACACAGGAGAGGGGCTGAGTCCCGCTGTCTGTGTCAATGGACGCAGCAGAAGATCTCGGGAGTGAGCTCGCACAGGTGTCTCCAGGGAAAGTGGCTGTAGGGGGCACCCGATTAAGAGGAGGAGCCTGGAGTGCAAGCGGGGGACCCCAGAAGAAGAGGATCAGGGCTGCTCTGTGCAAAGCCATTACACAGAGCAGGCAAGTTCTATTTAGTGACTGACCCAGGGTGCTGCACAGCTCGTCTGAGATTCAGCATCATGCAAAAATCCGGAATATTGCTGCACTCCTTGGTATCTTTAGTGAAGCATTAAAATCACATCACAGGTATGAGAGGAATGTAAAAAGGTAACGCGTTTCGCACTAAAATCAGTGCTTACTCAAACCCCCCTTGAAACGCGTTACCCTTTATGTTCCTGTCATACCTGTGATGTGATTTTAATGCTTCACTAAAGATACCAAGGAGTGCAGCAATATTCCGGATTTTGCATGTTACTAATAACATGTTTGTTATTTTAATTAAAATAACAAACAATTAGAAAAAAAAAAAAAAGCTTTACAGCCACTTTAATCCAAAAAATGACGACACGTTCTGGACGGTGTAGAAAAGTGTCAGCAGCGTTCGTGGGTTTGCATAGCTGTGCCCCCATTGGGGATATTTCCCCTTACTTCCTGTCGCAGGGACCACCTGTGAGCTGATAAGACAGAAAAACAAACATGCATCTTGAACGGACGCTGTGTATTGATCTAGTTAGAGAAGTCTGAATGGTAGTTCATGCTGTGAGGAGTCCAAGGGTCACCCTTGTAAGTGTGTCATGCTGGACCTGCAAACCTTCAACAGGGCCCGACGACTCCTCCCATCAGTGACAGACACGGTGCAAAAGGAAACGGTCCAACTTTATTAGCAATCAATGTGATCAAACCAGACAATGGTGCATGACGAGCAGCAAGAACAGACCGAGTACTGAGCCACCTCAGCTGGTGAGGAACCACAAGACCCAGCATACCCCCAACATCCAATCCTAGTACATTCCTTTACCACCAAAGAGATTCTTTAAAGGCTATAAATAAATCACCGGAACATCTGCTGCTGAAAACACAGAAATGGGTGGGTGCGGGGGAGGGGGGGGCGCCACTGAAAACATTTGTCGTGTCTGCAGGTGGTGAGAGTCCTGGGAACATACAAAAGATCAGACACCCCCCAATGTGTCACAAGGACGGTGCTGAGCGCAGAAAGAGACCGACCACCAGGACAACGCACTGCGGCCAGGGTCACCATTTGTGTGCAGAATCATCTGCTTACCCACAATGCACTGCTTTTTCTGTGTGGTTGCTCGGAAGTTTGGGAAGCTTTGAGCACAAAAAATATAAAAATAGAAAATATATACACACATACACTCTCTAAAGCAGGGATATGCAATTATCGGACCTCCAGCTGTTACAAAACTACAAGTCCCATCATGCCTCTGCCTCTGGGTGTCATGCTTGTGACTGTCAGAGTCTTGCTATGCCTCATGGGACTTGTAGTTCTGCAACATCTGGAGGTTCGCTAATTGCATATCCCTGGTCTAAAGCATTATACTGTATTATTACATCTTTTGTTTTTGAGGGCTCTGCACAATATTGCAGACATGTAACGTTTTTATGGAGATCACTCGTATCACTCGTATCACTCGTACAGCAGGAACAAGGTGCAGAAATAATGACTCTGCATCCCATCCCTTCTACAGAAACCAAGGTGATCATGTGACCTCCTGCAATGACGCCATGCTCAGGTATGGCGGGGAAATGCCAAGCGCTGTCCCATGTCGGAGGAAGGGGCGGGGGATGGCATTGAAGGGGGGGGGGGCATATGTGGTGGTGGGGGGGTTATGGGCAAAGTGTTGGGGTCCTGCGCCCCCCCACACCCACCCACCCTCTAGCTACGCGTCACCACACACCTCCATGGGGGTTCTTCCAGCTGGGTGGCACCCACAGACAGGGGCCCCTCTGGTAGGGTTATCACCTCATACATTTAAAACTGAACACATATTAATTACACAGGTTCTGCGGCTGAATAAAGTGGTAATTAAACCCACACACAGGGGGGGCCCCTTCGGGTGGCGCACACACACACACACAGGGGGGCCCCTTCGGGTGGCGCACACACACGGGGGGCCCCTTCGGGTGGCGCACACACACACGGGGGCTCCCCAGGGTGGCACACACACACGGGGGCTCCCCAGGGTGGCACACACACACACGGGGGCTCCCCAGGGTGGCACACACACACACGGGGGCTCCCCAGGGTGGCACACACACACACGGGGGCTCCCCAGGGTGGCACACACACACACGGGGGCTCCCCAGGGTGGCACACACACACAGGGGGGCTCCCCAGGGTGGCACACACACAGGGGGGCTCCCCAGGGTGGCACACACACAGGGGGGCTCCCCAGGGTGGCACACACACAGGGGGGGGGCTCCCCAGGGTGGCACACACACACGGGGGCTCCCCAGGGTGGCACACACACACGGGGGCTCCCCAGGGTGGCACACACACAGGGGGGCCCCTTCGGGTGGCACACACACAGGGGGGCCCCTTCGGGTGGCACACACACACAGGGGGGGGGGCCCCTTCGGGTGGCACACACACAGGGGGGCCCCTTCGGGTGGCACACACACAGGGGGGCCCCTTCGGGTGGCACACACACAGGGGGGCTCCCCAGGGTGGCACACACACAGGGGGGCTCCCCAGGGTGGCACACACACAGGGGGGCCCCTTCGGGTGGCACACACACAGGGGGGCCCCTTCGGGTGGCACACACACAGGGGGGCCCCTTCGGGTGGCACACACACAGGGGGGCTCCCCAGGGTGGCACACACACACGGGGGCTCCCCAGGGTGGCACACACACAGGGGGGCCCCTTCGGGTGGCACACACACAGGGGGGCCCCTTCGGGTGGCACACACACACAGGGGGGGGGGCCCCTTCGGGTGGCACACACACAGGGGGGCCCCTTCGGGTGGCACACACACAGGGGGGCCCCTTCGGGTGGCACACACACAGGGGGGCTCCCCAGGGTGGCACACACACAGGGGGGCTCCCCAGGGTGGCACACACACAGGGGGGCTCCCCAGGGTGGCACACACACAGGGGGGCTCCCCAGGGTGGCACGCACACACACACACGGGGGGGGGGGGCTCCTCCAGGTGACACACACACAGGGGGGCTCCTCCAGGTGACACACACACACACCCCCTTTAAACGTGTCACGTGGTGGGATGCAGATCACGTGACACACTGCGGTTCTCTCTGGGGTCCGCTCCTCTATATAAGGTCGGACAGTGAACCTGCCACTTGATACACTGAGCTCTCCGCTCCTGTCAATCAAACTCACCGCCCGCTCCCATTGGCCGAGACGCTGGGCGGCGGGGCGTGTCGCGGCCTGTGATTGGCTGCCCTGTGACAGCGATACCAGGCCGGGGAGAGGCGCTGGTCTGGGCTGGTTGTGGGGCCCGCCCGGAGCTCTGATCGGCACCAACCTTACCTCCGCTATCTCATGTCCTCTTCCCCAGTCACACCGCCGCCCTGTGCCGCTCTATCCGCTCCTGCAGCGCGTCATGTCAGCGGCTTCTCTCCACCATCAACAGCGCCAGCCGCTTCCGCCCCTAGCAACGGATATCCTCCCCGCCCGTCACTATGGAGACCGCCCGCTCCCTTCTATTGGCCCGTCGGATTGTCAGTCTGGGTGTGAAAGGGGAGGGGACCGCAGGGGGGAAGCCAGCCCCCTAAGCGCGAGGGGTGACCAGCGTTTATTGGTGGATGTGACTGCCGCTCAATTCGAAAGGCGGGGCTTTGAGATGTCGGCGGAGCTAGGAAAAAAAAAGCCGGTGGTGGGAGGAGCTTAGCGGGTCTGGTGAGATGATTGGTAGCGAGAGAGGAGTCTTTTTGAGTGCCCTCCTATTGGGCGGAGAATGGTGGGAGGAGTTTAGGATTTCCTGTTGAATTGAGTGACAGTGTGGGAGGTGCCTACATATCCCTGAGAGGGAGGAGTCCGAATACAGGCAGCATGGTGGGAGTGGTTTAGACTTTCCTGTTGAATTGATAGACAGTGTGGGAGGAGCCTGCTTATCCCTGATAGTGGGAGGAGTCAGAATACTGTACAGACAACATGGTGGGAGGGGTTTAGGATTTCCTAGTGAATTGAGTGACAGTGTGGGAGGCTCCTCCTGGTTATCCCTGATAGTGGGAGGAGTAAGAATGTCTTGCCCACATGGTGGGAGGAGATTAGGATTTCCTGCTGAATTGAGCGACAGTGTGGGAGGTGCCTGCTTATCCCTGATAGTGGGAGGAGTCAGAATACATACAACATGGTGGGAGGAGTTTAGGATTTCCTGCTGAATTGAGCGACAGTGTGGGAGGTGCCTGCTCATCCCTGAGTGGGAGGAGTCAGAATGTTTTTGCAGCATGGTGGGAGGAGTTTAGGATGTCCCGCTGATTTGAGCGGCAGTGTGGGAGGTGCCTGCTTATCCCTGATAATGGGAGGAGTCAGAATACAAGCAACATGGTGGGAGGGGTTTAGGATGTCCTATTGAATTGTCTAACAGTGTGGGAGGCTCCTGGTTATCCCTGATAGTGGGTGGAGTCAGAATGCATTGACCACATGGTGGGAGGAGTTTAGGATGTCCTGTTAATTGATTGACAAGGTGGGAACTGTCTGCTCATCCCTGAGTAGGAGGAGTCAGAATGTTTTTTGCTGCATGGTGGGAGGAGTTTAGGATGTCCTGTTGAATTGAGTGACAGTGTGGGAGGTGCCTGCTCAACCCTGAGAGGGAGGAGTCAGAATGTCTTGACCACATGGTGGGCGGAGTTTAGGATTTTCTGTTGAATTTAAGTGAAAGTGTGGGAGGTGCCTGTACACTGCTCATGGGAGGAGTCATAAAGTCTGGCAGCATGGTGGGAGCGGTTACCTTTTCTAATTTGGGGGGGTGGGGCTGTTTCTCAGGGGTGGGGCTTGGCCCCTTAGTTCCAGTGAAGGGAACTCTTAAGGCGTCAGCAGACCAAGATATTTTGGACAATTTCATGCTCCCAATTTTGTGGGAACAGTTTGGGGACGGCCCCTTCCTGTTCCAACCTGACTGCACAAAGCAAGGTCCATAAAGACATGGATGAGCGAACTTGGGATGGAGGAACTTGACTGGCCTGCACAGACTCCTGACCTTAACCCAATTTAACACCTTTGGGATGAATTAGAGCAGAGACTGCGAGCCAGGCCTTCTCATCCAACATCAGTGCCTGACCTCACAAATGTGCTTCTGGAAGAATGGTCAAACCTTCCCATAGACACACTCCTAAACCTTGTGGACGGCCTTCCCAGAAGAGTTGAAGCTGTTATAGCTGCAAAGGGTGGGCCAACTCAATATTGAACCCTACGGACTAAGACTGGGATGCCATTAAAGTTCATGTGCGTGTAAAGGCAGGCGTCCCAATACTTTTGGTAATATAGTGTATGTGTGTCCCAGTCCTCCGATGATCGCAAATCTCACATAACTTCCACCCTATACCCACGGGGTCCCGAAACTTCTCCTCCAGCCCAGTGAGTACCTCCAGTGGCCCTCATTTGCTATCATCGGCAGACTGGAACACCTATGTAGATTTTTTTTGCATGTGGCCACTGGTCAGGTATGTACAGTACTGTGAGTTCTAACATTTTTTTAAACTGCCCACTAGATGGCGCTTTAATCCCATTCTATACACACACACAGGAGTGGTGTGGGAAATGGCATGTGATTCGGACAGGAATCCCCCCCCCCCCCCCCCAAGATGTATAAGCATTAGGTGTAAGCAAAAATCCCCCCCCCCCCCAAAAAAAAACAAGCACTAATCTGCATGCTTACCCCCTAATCATAAATTTCCTCTCCTCCCAATACAAATCCACCCCCCTGCTGAAATCCCCCCTCCCAGAACAAATCTTTGTCTCCCATCCCCCCAGCTTAAATCCTTTCTGGCCCCATCACAAGCCCCCCCCCCCCCCAAAAAAAAATAATTTCTCCCTCCTAGTACAAATCTATAAGACTCAGCTGATCACAGATCGGAGTAGGGAGTCGATCCCGACCCCTTACCACGTGATCAGCTGTCAGCCAATGACAGCTGATCATGTGATGTGGACAGAGCCGGTAATCGGCTATTTTTTCTCCTCACGCTGGTAGCGTGAAGCAAAAAAAAAAAAAAAAGCCAATCACCGGCGGCTGTGAGAGGGACATCAGTCCCGATCGCGGGGAGCCTCTGCAGAGGCTTCTGTGCCACCTACCAGTGCCCACAGTACCACCCATCAGTGCCCACAGTGTCACCTATCAGTGCCCACAGTGTCACCTACCAGTGCCCACAGTACCACCCATCAGTGCCCACAGTGTCACCTATCAGTGCCCACAGTGTAACCTATCAGTGCCCACAGTGCCACCTATAAAAGTCACCACCAAAGTGCCTCATCACCAGTGCTGCCTATCAATACCACCTACCAGTGCCACCCACCAGTGCCAACTATCAGTGCCCATCAGTGACATCTATCAGTGCCACCCATCAGGGCCCATCAGTGCCGTCTTATCTGTGCCTATCAGCACAGCCTCATCAGCGAATATCAATGAAGGAGAAAAATTCCCCGTTTGCAAAATTTTATAACAAACTTTGAAACATGTTTTTTTTTTTTCAAAAATTTCTGTTTTTTTTGTTTGTTTAGCAAAAAATAAAAACCCCAGCTGTGATTAAATACCACCAAAAGAAAGCTCCATTTGTGTGAAAAAAATTATAAAAATTTCATTTGAGTACACTGTAGCATGACCGCGCAATTGTCATTCAAAGTGTGACAGCGCTGAAAGCTGAACATTGGTCTGGACAGGAGGGGGTTTAGGTGGTCAGTAAGCAATTCACAGTTTGTTGAAAAGAAAAAAAAAAAAGCAAACTGCATGCAAAAACGCGGGTTAATAAACGCAACGCAAACCGCAAAACCCGCCTGAAAACCCGCATCAACCGCAACGATGTGAACCCAGGGTGAAGGAGCATTAGCACACTGTGCTCTCTACTCTGTCTGGAAACTTCCAGTATTTTATTGAAACCCCTCCCCCCCCCCCCCCCCAAAAAAAAGAGACTGGTTCACACAGGGCTGCCATTTCCTCATTCATTCTGTGTCCTGGGATTACGTGAAGCTAATATAAAGACAAACTTGTTTTAGCTCTCTGGGGCATTTCCAGTCTGTTCAAGGAAAGAAAATTTACAAACAGTTCTGATTGAAGAAGAACTTAAATAGAAAATAATTTAATGGTCACTCTGATCCCCTGCTGGACATCATAGATAATGAGGAACTGAAGCGTAAAAAGAAAAATTCTCAAATGTTGTAATTATTCTTGTTCCAGGCAGGAGATGAAAGCTTTTTTTTTATTAATAGTAATAAATGATTGCATTAAAATCCAACTCGGGAATTTACAAAAAAATTAAATAAAATGCTCAGCAGTGGTTCTCAGGCTTTTTGAGACTATGACCCGATAAATTCCTTCCATGCCCCAATAGTATAACATAAAGTTATTATTAACACAATAACAGTATAGGAATACAAAATACGTATTGAAAAGCTTGGGTGGGGTTGGGGGTCATTGGGTTGTAAGGGGGGGCTGGGGGGGCTAAGAGACTCTGCAGCAGACTTGGTGGCCCTACAGGGAATGAAGTTTATGGAGGGGGCTGGGGGGGTGGAGGGGGGGCACTGTGAAATAGAGGTGTGCAGAACAAAAAAAAAAATTGTTTAGTTTCGATTCATTATTTACATAAACACGCTTAGTTTAATTAGTTTAATCAGTTTTCGGAATTTGTATCGTTTATTCGAATTGATTCCAATTTTTCGAATTCGGTCGAATAGAAC
This sequence comes from Lithobates clamitans, assembly GCA_037952925.1. Classification (NCBI taxonomy): domain Eukaryota; kingdom Metazoa; phylum Chordata; class Amphibia; order Anura; family Ranidae; genus Lithobates; species Lithobates clamitans. Next base: position 89,119 of record JBBGZY010002149.1, read on the forward strand.
TCAATTTGACCGAATTCGGCATATTCAAAATCAATTCGAATTTGAATTCCATTCAAATCAAATTCAAATTCAAATCAAATTCAAATCAAATTCCATTCTACGTCAAATCTATTCTATTCAATAATCAAATTTTGGATGATGGTTATATTGTTTCTATTCCATTCTTTTCTATTGTTTTTTTTTCTATTTTAGTCTTTTATTTTCTATTCTTTTCTTTATTATTATTATCTATTCCTTTCTATTCTATTTGAATTAGAATTTATTCTATTTGAAATTCGGGTTTCAGAAAACGGTTATATTGTTATAATCTTTCTATCCTATTCTATTATTTTATTTTCTATTCTATTCTTTTCTATTGGAATTTGAATGTATTCTATTCTAAATTCAAATTTTGGAAGATGGTTATATTCATTCTATTCTACTCTATTGTTTTATTCTATTCTTTTCTATTCTAGTCAATTCTATTCTTTTATTTTCTATTTTATTCTAATCTATTCTATTCTAATTCAAATGTATTCTATTAGAATTTTGGGAAATGGTTATATTCTTTTTATTCTATTCTATTGTTTTTTTTATTTTATTTTATTCTTTTATTTTCTATTCTATTCTATTCTGTTGGAATTTGAATTAATGCTATTCAAAATTGTAAATTTAGAAGAAGGTTATATTCTTTCTATTTTATTTTATTCTATTTTTTTATATTCTATTGATTTCTATTCTCTTTTATTTTATTCCTTTTTCTATTCTATTCTTTTCTATTGTGTTTGAATTGGAATTCATTCTATTTGAAGTTCAAATTTCAGAAGATGGTTATATTCTTTCTATTTTATTCTATTTTTTATTTTGATCTAGTCTGTTCTTTTATTTTCCATTCTATCCCTTTATTTTCTATTCTCTTTTTTTCTAACCTTTTATTTTCTATTCTATCCTTGGTCATGTTTTAAATGATAATTTGTAAAAGAAAGAGTGTATTTACCGCATGTACCCAGCGTGTGGACAAGATCCTCAGGCACCCAAGGCTAGAATGCCAAATTTTGCCTTTCCCTCAAGACCCTGACTTTGTAGAGAAATGCTCCCAGGAGCATTGTAAATGCACAGGTCCAAAAAGACATGGATGAGCTAATTTGGGGTGGAGAAACAAGACTGGCCTGCACAGAGTCCTGACCTCAACCCGATAGAACACCTTTAGGATGAATTAGAGCAGAGACTAGGTGCCAGGCCTTCTCATCCAACATCAGTGCCTGACCTCAGAAATGTGCTTCTGGAAGAATGGTCAAACATTCCCATAGACACACTCCTAAACCTTGTGGATGGCCTTCCCAGAAGAGTTGAAGCTGTTATAGCTGCAAAGGGTGGGCCAACTCAATATTGAACCCTACGGACTAAGACTGGGAGGCCATTAAAGTCCATGTGCGTGTAAAAGGCAGGTGTCCCAATACTTTTGGTAATATACTGTATAAAGGCCTGTGGACAACCGAGACAAATAGTGAAGACTGGCTATCAGGTAACATGTGGATCCTGGGAGCCTTTCTCTACAAAGTCAGGGCCTTGAGGGAAAGGCGAGCTTTGGCATTCTAGCCTTGGGTGCCTGAGGACCGTGTCCACACGCTGGGTACATGCGGTAAATACACTCTTTCTTTTACAATTTATCATTTAAAACAAGGATTCCCAAAGCACTATGGGTTATCCAAAGAGGCAGCACTGCAGAAACGGCCCACTTAGTGGCATATAAAGATACCTGTACATTGTCTTTGCGTAAATGTTGATGATGGGTGTAGGTTTAGAAACTAAGGCCCTTTAAGACACATCCAGTCCACTGGCTGACAAATTCCCTTCTACTTCCAGGAAGTAAATTACTCAAATTGTATCCACATCTGAGTCACGTGGGGAGGAACTGCGTCAGTTGACCAAAATAGTTTCATTTCTTCTCAGGAAGTATAGTAGGAAGAATTACATTTTTTTTACGTCATAAAGTCTTCCTTGAAATGCAGAAAAATATAAATAATATAAGCAGAATGTTCTGTTGCTTCCAGGAAGCTTTTGGCTCACGGCAAAAAAAAATGTAATTTTTTTTAAAGCCTGTAAAGATTACTTTCAGATTTCTAAAAATATTTTCATTGTCCGCTGACATGATTGCGTCTCTACCACAAGACTGAGCTATGAGGAAGGTGCCAACAAAGTTCCCTGCGGTGTTTATTTTGTAGTCAAATTTGGATTTAGTATGAATCATAGTCTTTTGACTAAAATGCCATTTTAGTTTTAGTCGTATTTTAGTCATCTGGTATTTTTTTAGTCGTATTTTATTTTATTTTATTTATTTATTTATTTTTCAAATTTTTATTTAGGAAAGGAAAAGAAGACAGTTTCCAAATTATATAGATGAAAAGACACAAAACAAAGAAAAAGGACTTAGTAAGTACAAAAAAATGCCCATCAACATCCGATTTTCAAAGCTATAATATAAGTCAGGGAAATGCATACAGTTATGCCCCCGTACACACGATCGGACTTTCCGACAACAAAACCGTGGAATTTTGTTCGAGGGTTGTTGGCTCCCACTTGTGTTGCATACACACGGTCACACAAATGTTGGCCAACAATTTCGAACGTGGTGACGTACAAGACGTACGGCGAGCCGAGAAAAAGGAAGTCCTATAGTCATGTGATATCTCCATTACCAACGCTAGTTTTAGAAGTCCGAGCGCTTCCGGCGCGTACTTGATTCCGAGCATGTGTGAACTTGTGTACAAACGATCGGAAAGTCCGACAACAAACGTACGATGGAGCGTACACACGGTCGGACTTTCAGCCAACAAGCTCACATCCAGCATTTCCCGTCGGAAAGTCCGATCGTGTGTTATGCGAATAGTCAACGTTGATTCCATTCTATCCTAAAGAGGGAAAGTGGGAACATAACTAGTCAAACATTAACCTGATGGACCAAAAAAAGACACCCCAGTTAGAAGTCCCAGCTGATGCCGGGAGAGCATACCAGGAGCGTACCCACTGCACATCAGAAAACCACCAAACTTTTTATATGAACAGTGAAGGAAGCCAAGTAGGAGAGGAAAAAGAGAGCTGAAAGAAAGGAAGGGTAGGGAGATCCCTCTATCAGGTCTGTGAGTAAATCTTGATGATTTAGCTGTAGTCCCCATGGTCCCCAACTATAGATAGAGACTTTGCCAGTTGGCACTGAACTTGTTCAAGATTGTTTGTGGCTCTCAGCTGCAAGGGTTTTAGGCTGCTCCGTTCTACTATAAACTGTGCCAAAACCTCTTTGTTCATGGTCTTCCGCTGTGAACCTTTGCGACTGTGCTGCCATTCTAGAAAGGAGTGCCCTCAGCTTGCATTTGCACTCAAGCGTTTTGGACTATCCCATCCCTCCGTGGTCTCCTTCAGTTCAAGTTTACAGTACTAAACCTCAAAAAAAAGAAAAGACATCCCAGGGGTCTCCAAACGTTCTAAACAAAGGACCAGTTTACTGTCCTTTAGACTTGGAGGGGGCTGGACTCTAACCAGTGAGAGTAGAAAATGTCCTGGCATCAATGGGAGTAAACAATGCCCCATCATTGGTATTAGTGGGAGGAATAGTGCCCCATTGTTGGTATCAGGGGAAGGAATAGTACCCCATCATTGGTGTCAGTGGGAGGAATAGTACCCCATCATTGGTGTCAGTGGGAGGAATAGTGCCCCTGTTAGGAGAATACCTGTAGTGAGTGGTGGCCGATAACATCAGGCTAAGCACAGTTCCCAGTTCTTAAGAGGTTGAATTGTCTGAACTGCTAGAGGCTAGACAGATGATCGGTGTCAGAGTCACAAGCCAAGGTCGGTGCAGGAGAAGAGTTTTGTAGTCAGGGGTTACAAGCCAAGGTCGGTGCAGGAGAAGAGTTTCGTAGTCAGGGGTCACAAGCCAAGGTCGGTGGAAGAGAAGAGTGTCGTTGTCGGGGGTCACAAGCCAAGGTCGGTGGAAGAGAAGAGTTTCGTAGTCAGGGGTCACAAGCCAAGGTCGGTGGAAGAGAAGAGTGTCGTTGTCGGGGGTCACAAGCCAAGGTCGGTGGAAGAGAAGAGTTTTGTAGTCAGGGGTCACAAGCCAAGGTCGGTGGAAGAGAAGAGTTTCGTTGTCGGGTGTCACAAGCCAAGGTTGGTTCCAAGTAGCAATAGAGGTAGTTTGAGACAGTGGGCAGGATAATGGGTGAAGCACAATAATATGTGCCCCTTTGCTTGCTTTAATCTGACCCTTGGGGCACTGTTCCTCCCACTGACACCAACAACAGGGCATAATTCCTGTCATTGATAGCAACAATAGGGCACTATTCCTTTCAATGACCCCATCAATGGGGCTGTCAGGGCCTGGACTTGAACCTGGGACCTATGGTGTGTCTGGCAATGACTCTTCTCGCTAAACTATCTGAGATGCTGGGTAGCACCCTGTCTAATGACAATCGGCAGACTCCAAGACTTCTATAGGGTAGACAACTATACAGGGGAAGGCCTCCAGCCGCACACCACTTCTGTATCGGAAGGACCGCTGTCTCCTATGGCAACAAATCTTGTAATGCCCCGTACACACGATCGGACTTTCCGACAACAAAACCATGGAATTTTGGTGGAAGGTTGTTGGCTCCAACTTGTTTTGCATACACACGGACACACAAATGTTGGCCAACAATCACGAACGTAGTGACGTGCAAGACGTACGGCGAGCCGATACAAAGGAAGTTCAGTAGTCAGCATTGATTCCGAGCATGCGTGTTTGTACTTTGGACTTTTGTCCGACGGACTTGTGTACACAGGATCGGAAAATCCGACAACACACATTTGTTGGGCGGAAAATTTGAGAGCATGCTAGCCAACATTTGTTGGTGGAAAGTCCGACAACAAATGTTCGATGGAGCATACTTTCTGCCAATAAGCTCATATCCAACATTTGTTGTCGGAAAATCCGACCGTGTCTATGGGGCATAACAGTCACAAATAGTTCTCCTCACACTCTACAGTCTCTCACTGGACTCTCAGACCCAATTGTCACTGGATCCCCTGAGCTCTTCCGCTTCCATAACTTGGTATCTTCCTCAAGCATCACCCCCGCTTCCCTGCTGGGTCCCTGGCTTGGCACTCACAGATACTCCTCAAGCGTCACCCATGCTGACCCGCTACATCCCTGGCTTGGCACTCACTGATGCTCCGCAAGCGTCACTTCTGCTGTCCCGCTGGGTCCCTGGCTTGACACTTGCTGAAGTTTTCCCACTTCTTCACCGTCCCCGGCAGGTGACAACACTGCTCTGGTACTGGCTCCAGTTTACTCACAGTGGTCTCCGGTAACAAGGTGGGTGGTCCCTTAGTGGTGACAGCTTTCCCTCTACCTCCGACCACGACTGGTTCCCCTGTCCGGCTGAACCGTTAGGCCTCTTTCACACGGGGCGGATCAGTGATGATCCGCCCCGTGAACATCCGCTTGCTCAGCGGGGATAGCTCCGCCGATCCCCGCTGAGCAGGAAGATGACAGGTGCATCGCTGCACACTGTGCAGCGGCGGACCTGTCAGAGCGCCGCTCTCCCCTATGGGGGATCGGATGATGACGGACCGTAGTGTCCGTCGTCATCCGATCCGATCCGAAAACGGAGGAAAAAGTAGGTTTTTCCTCCGTTACACTTTTCGGATCGGAGCGGGGCGGATGTCAGCGGACATGTCACCGCTGACATCCGCCGCTCCATAGGGATGACTGTATGTCCGTTTTTCATCCGAAAACGGAAGGATGAAAAACGGACATACGGATGCCTCGTGTGAAAGAGGCCTTACTCTCGGTTGGATTCCAATCCTGAAGTCCCAACCCTGCGCTGCTTCTCCTGCCTCTGGATAGGCCCTCAGACAGCCTAGCAGCCAGATGTCCCCGGGATAGGCCTCAGGCTTCTGGCCTAGCAGCCCAGGGCAGCACAACACATGACCATCTAGACAGCCGTCCAGGTGGCACAGAACCTCGTTCACCTGACCCAAATAAAAAGGCTCTCCCAGCAGACCAAGGGGCTAAAGAAACCCCCGCCAATTGGCTGAGACAAACCCCATCCATTCATAACCTGACCTTGCTAAGTGTAAGAGAACTATAAGTTCCCATTCGGTGCACACTCGCGCGCATGCACGTGCACACAGACGGCTGCAGATGCCTGTGCGCATCAATGCGCATGCGCCTGCGCGGCGGACGGCGTGCACGTGCAGGAGCGCGCCCATAACGCCAGTTGGCGCCAGCCGGCCTATTTAAAGCGGAGTTCCACACAAAAATGGAACTTCCGCTTTTCGGAACCCTCCCCCCCTCCGGTGTCACATTTGGCACCTTTCAGGGGGGAGGGGGGTGCAGATACCTGTCTAAGACAGGTATTTGCACCCACTTCCGGCATAGACTCCCATGGGAGTCTATGCCTCTTCCCGTCCCGACCGCGCTGTCTGCTGGGAACATACAGCTCCCAGGAGAGAGCGGGGACCACTAGGGATGCGCAGCGCGACTTGCGCATGCGCAGTAGGGAACCGGGAAGTGAAGCCACAACGCTTCACTTCCTGATTCCCTCACCCAGGATGGCGGCGGCAGCTGCCGAGAACCGAGCGGGTTCTCGGCGTCCCCTGTCGACATCGCTGGACCCTGGGACAGGTAAGTGGCAATGTATTAAAAGTCAGCAGCTGCAGTATTTGTAGCTGCTGGCTTTTTTTAATATTTTTTTTTTTTGGCGGTGTGGGTGAACCCCTGCTTTAAAGAAGTGCTCTGACCCCAGACCGGTGCTGACTGGTCTTCAGCTGTACCCTGATACCTGAACCCTGCTACTAACCTGCTTGTTACCTGTTGATGAACCTGGCTTGCCTTGACCCTGCTTCTGGATCCTGTTTCTGCTCTGACTACCGGTTTCTGATCCTGGCTTCCCATTGGACTCTGCTTATGCCTACAGCCTTGTACTGCACTGCTCGCCTGTTGCCAGACCCGGCTATCCATGCGACTTCGCTTCTGCCTGCTGCCTTGTACCCTGCTGCCCGCCTGTTACCGAACCTGGCTACCCTTGAGACTCTGCTCCTGCCTCTGGCGTCCTTCCTCATTACTCTGCAAGTGCCTGCAATCACAGTCCCGCAGCCTGCTGCGACTTCTTGCTGCAATTATACCAGGGACTTTACATCACCTAACGCTCCAGCACCACAGTTCCGGCGCAATGCCTTTTTAAGCCCAGCTGATTCTTGGCGCAGCACCGCTTATCCTGATCTGACGGTTTCCCTGCTCATCCAAGATCGCATCCTCCGCCACAAGTCTCCGGGTCCGCAGTTGCAGGCACTCGTGTTTCTCCTGGCCCTCGGTTCCCACTGTTCCACTTACAGCGGGACCTGGACTGGACTGGTACAAGAGAGGCCGACCTCGTCGTTTCAGTCTCCAACCAGGTGCGTGACACTAAGCCGTTGTCTATCTAATGTCACCAACATTACGCCACCTAGCGACAGAAGAGAGAAGGTGCATTAAGTCTAGAACTAGAGAGGAATCAGTGGATCTACTCACAATTAACCAGGACAACTACCACCTGGCGAACTAAATTTACTAGAAACCCTGCCTAAACACCAGGGTGCTATATATATATATATATCTATATATATATATATATATATATATATAGATATATATCTATATATATATATACTGTATATGCATACAATATATATTTTTTTCCCTTTTGGACAGAAAAAAACATGTATCCTGATGATGAGGCTGATGTATGTGATACAGAAATTTTGGCGTATTTATTGTTATGTACCTTTGACACTGTTCTGTTATCTTTTTCGATCGCAGCTAAAGAAAAGCACACAATATACGTATGTTCCTGGATTTAGTCCCGAGGAAGTGAATTAACCATGAATCGCGTAGACCAGTGGTTCTCAACTCCAGTCCTCGGGACCCACCAACAGGCCAGGTTTGCAAGATAGCTGAAATACATCACAGGTGATATCACTTGCTGCTCAGTGATTTCAGTATTCTAGTCTGCAACTCCCCAAGGTAATACAGAAAACCTGGCCTGTTGGTGGGTCCCGAGGACTGGAGTTGAGAACCACTGGCGTAGACACATGTGGACAAAGTGCTGTGTGGAATTTTTTTTTTGTAGTTGATTTTTTTTTTTTAATATATGATTTTGGGCTTTTTAATAATTGTAAAATAAAAATTGTTACCCCCTTTCTCTTCTTTTCAGCTCTTTTAACCATCCTTGGCCACCTCCCTCCTGTTTTTCCTCTCCCGTATTCCACCATATTCCTTATGCCACTGTACTTTTTGGTTGGTTTCTTTCAGTCATACCAATATATATATATATATATATTTCTCTTTTGCCACCTTCATTCCAATGTTCAGTTGCTTTATTTATGTATTTTGTCCATTTGGATTTGACATCTTATTTGCAACCTTCCTATACCATGAAGTGGCTTTGGGGTCAATTCACTAAGCTTTACCGCATGCAGTGGGGGTATCATGTTACTCATTTGCATAAATTATCGCATGTAAATAAATACCCAATACCAATTAAAAAAATATATATATTTTTTTTAAAAAAACGATTTTGCGGTAAAAAAAATTGTTGGTAAATATCGCAAAAAAATTGTGCGGCAATCTGTTAAGTCCAATTCACAACGTCAATGTGCGCCCTCCCAGAGTTATAGAGCCGCGCTGTAGCCATCATTCGGCTATGGCGCGGTTGTTAAGTGGTTAAATGTATCTGTATTGCTACACTTAGAGGCGCCTCTCTTCTCTTTTGTACTCAGTTGTGACATGACGCTACTTGTATATCAAGACATCGCTCGTATATCAAAGTCAAAGTGTCTTTAAAAATGTTGCTTCTCTTGCAAAAGCGCCCTCAAATCGAGATACCCTCAGTCCAAGGTTTCACTGTCCTGTGAAAAATGTTAGATTAAAAAATTGTTTTTTTGCAAAAGACAAAATAACAAACATGTTGTAACGTAAAATGTTATAAGGAAATTACCCAAAACAACCCTTAATCACCGACACGTGCGATAAATTACAGCATGAGACCGTCATGCAACAATGCACCCATATGACATTTTTAGCATTTCCTTCACACAAATAGAGCTTCACCACTGGGGGCTTTTTTTTTGCTAAACGAAAACGAAAAAAGATCATAGATTAAAAAAAAAAGTTTTTCTTAGTTTCTGTTAACATTTTTTTGCAAACAGGTCATTTCTATCCTTCACTGATGTGCGCTGATGAGGATGCACTAATCGCCACTAATGAGGCGCCACTGATGGGCACTGATAGCAGACATCCCAACCTGCACAAACTCATTTTAGGAAGGTCTGCGCCTCCCCCACCCCCCTCACCACCACCAATTTTACACAACTAAAGGATGATCACATGAAATGGAATCAGTATACAGAGGTTTACTTCTTCTGAGAGATATTAAAGGAACACTCTAACCACCATGAACTAACCAGTGATTTGAAGTGGCCATGGTGGTGGGAGTCAGTATGTGCAATGTTTCTGCTTGAAACAGGTAGGGGGGGGGGGGGGCTGAGAGAGAGAGAGAGAGAGAGAGAGAGAGAGAGAGAGAGAGAGAGAGAAGTGGGACTGAGAGAGGGGGGCTGGGAGAGAGGGGGGGCGACTGACAGAGAGAGGGGCTCAGAGAGCGGGTGGTGGACAGAGAGGGGGGCTGAGAGAGAGGGTGTTTGATAAAGCAGATAAAGGCCGACAGGCCATTTACCAGACCCAGCGAAACAGCAGCAGTGATCCCTCTGGTTGGATGTTTGCTCACCCTGTGTTGCCCAGGGAGACTCTGGTTAGTAGTGTAGGACGTCTGTACCGTGGCAGTGGCTCAGTGTATTTCTCTCTGGTTGCATTGGTTAGCAGCGTGGCTCTCTCTGGTGGTGCTGGTTAGCAGCGTTGCCTTCTCTGGTGGCGCTGGTTACCAGTGTGGCTCTCTCTGGTGGCGCTGGTTAGCAGCGTGGCTCTCTCTGGTGGCACTGGTTAGCAGCATGGCTCTCTCTGGTGGCGCTGGTTAGCAGCGTGGCTCTCTCTGGTAGCGCTGGCTAGCAGCGTGGCTCTCTCTGGTGGCGCTGGTTAGCAGCGTGGCTCTCTCTGGTTGCGCTGGTTAGCAGCGAGGCTCTCTCTGATGGCGCTGGTTAACAGCGTGGCTCTCTCTGGTGGCACTGGTTAGCAGCGTGGCTCTCTCTGGTGCACTGGTTAGCAGCATGGCTCTCTCTGGTGGAGCTGGTTAGCAGCGTGGCTTTCTCTGGTGGCGCTGGTTAGCAGCGTGGCTCTCTCTGGTGGTGCTGGTTAACAGCGTGGCTCTCTCTGGTGGCGCTGGTTAGCAGCGTAGCTCTCTCTGGTGGTTCTGGTTAGCAGCATGGCTCTCTCTGGTGGCGCTGGTTAGCAGCGTGGCTCTCTCTGGTGGTGCTAGTTAGCAGCGTAGCTCTCTCTAGTGGCGCTGGTTAGCAGCGTGGCTTTCTCTGCTGGAGCTGGTTAGCAGCGTGGCTCTCTCTGGTGGCGCTGGTTAGCAGCGTGGCTCTCTGGTGGCGCTGGTTAGCAGCGTGGCTCTCTCTGGTGGCGCTGGTTAGCAACGTGGCTCTCTCTGCTGGAGCTGGTTAGCAGCGTGGCTCTCTCTGGTGGAGCTGGTTAGCAGCGTGGCTCTCTCTGGTGGCGCTGGTTAGCAGCGTGTCTCTCTCTGGTGGCGCTGGTTAGCAGCGTGACTCTCTCTGGTGGAGCTGGTTAACAGCGTGGCTCTCTCTGGTGGCGCTGGTTAGCAGCGTGGCTCTCTCTGCTGGAGCTAGTTAGCAGCGTATCTCTCTCTGGTGGCGCTGGTTAGCAGCGTGAATCTCTCTGGTGGAGCTGGTTAGCAGCGTGGCTCTCTCTGGTGGTGCTGGTTAGCAGCGTGGCTCTCTCTGGTGGCGCTGGTTAGCAGCGTGGCTCTCTCTTTGGCTTCCCCCAGCACAGTCCTTTCTTTCTGTGTCTTGGAGCTGCTACAGTGTAGCACTAATTCCCTCAGCTTGTTTCTGGGTTCCGGGGTCTCTCTCTCTCTTCCCCCAGCAGAGTACATGATGGGAGCTGTAGTCTGCTCCATGAGGAGAACAATTGGGCCGCCAATCCTCTGGGACTACATGTCCCATGATGCTCCACTAGTCTGTTGTGATTGGCCCTCCGCTGTGGCCAATGGGGAGGGGAGAATAGCGGGCAGGAAGCTGGGCGGCAAACCCAATGAGAGAGATGCTCTCTCTTTTCCCGCACTGCTGACAGAAGAAAGGGGGGCGAGTGGGGTCCTGAGACCCATCGCCTGATTGGCCAAGAGGAGAAGCGATCCTATTGACCGTCGAGGAGGAGGAAGGAGGAGACGCGGGGGGAAGCCACCGTGAAGCCAAGGAGGAGGAGACGTGCTGCCTATGACCTAGAGATGGGGTAAGTGTGGGGTTGGTGACCGACCAAGGGGGTGCCTGTGACCTGACCCGACCGGGCGGGGGGGTGATGACAGGTGGATTGTTTGCTGCCCCCCCCAAAATATATTCCACCAACCACCACTGATGCACGGTAAGGAACAAATTGGCACAGAAGGGCAGACCGTAGAGGGCAAATAGATACCCTAATCGTTGGCAGTATGTCCAGGGGCGTTGCTAGGTCTACAAAAGATCTGGATACACATGTATATGATATATGTGTGTGTGTGTATATATCCCCAGAGAGCCTCCCCCTTAAATCAGGGTCCCCAGAGAGCCCCCACTTACATCAGGGTCCCCAGAGAGCCTCCCCTTAAATCAGGGTCCCCAGAGAGCCTCCCATTAAATCAGGATCCCCAGAGAGCCTCCCCCTTAAATCAGGGTCTCCAGAGAGCCTCCCCCTTAAATCAGGGTCCCCAGAGAGCCTCCCCCTTAAATCAGGGTCCCCAGAAAGCCTCCCCCTTAAATCAAGGTCCCCAGAGAGCCTCCCCCTTAAATCAGGATCCCCAGAGAGCCTCCCCCCTGCATCAGGGTCCCCAGAGAGCCTCCCCTTAAATCAGGGTCCCCAGAGAGCCTCCCATTAAATCAGGGTCCCCAGAGAGCCTCCCCCTTAAATCAGGGTCTCCAGAGAGCCTCCCCCTTAAATCAGGGTCTCCAGAGAGCCCCCCCCTTAAATCAGGATCCCCAGAGAGCCTCCCCCCTGCATCACGGTCCCCAGAGAGCCCCCCACTTACATCAGGGTCCCCAGAGAGCCTCCCCTCCCCTTGGGGACCCCTGCAGAGACTCGGGGCTATGGGCCCCAGATTCAGGGGTATAGCCCCAAAGCCACCCCCCTAGCGACGCCACTGAGTATGTCTATCGTTGATGAATCCATCATCCCCAATTCTTCAATGTTTGAGGAGGAAAAAGGAAGAAGCGCACCGGCCAACCTGTTTTCCAGTTTGATGCAATCTGCGTTGACAGCCGGGTTTGACCTTTTATCGCATTCAGTGAAACACAGTCAGAGACAAAAGAAGGAATCAGGTAGCTGAAAATAACTTTGCCTGTCACAATTTGATGAGTCAGGATAAATACAAACTGGGTAATTCCCGAGTACAAACTTGCTTGTCTTCTTTACAGTCAACAGGCCAAAGGGCACTACAGGAACTCCAGATATACACGGGACATACCCAGCACCCAGAATGCGTGTAACATTGTATTATTTCATTGCGGGAAAAATTCCGTAAAAGCAGGGTGCCTTTTTCAGGACGTAGTCGCCACAGACCATTGAGGCCAAAACACAAGACATATCTTTAGCGCACCCCCTAAGAAGCCGCTGGTGAATTTGGTCCCATTTACCCCCTTTTAGGGCGCACACAGCCAGGCACACAACATTTTCTTCATTCTTCCACTGGCTCAGAAAACACTCTAGGGCAGAGGCGTAACTAAAACCTTCAGCCCCTGCCCCCCCGGTGCAAAATACCATGAAGGGTCCCCCCCTCCCCCCCCCCTAGACATGTGCGGCTCGTTTCATTACGAATAAAATTTGGTTGAATTGACATTTTTTGGAAATTCGGATGTATCCGAATTTCCGAATTGGAATAGAACCGAATTTAAACTAATCCGGAATAACGAAAAAAAAACGAAATTCCAATTCGAACAGTTTTCAAATACTTTTCAAATTCGAACAGTTTTCCAATTTCCAAAGAGAATAAAATAGAATAGAAAATAAAGGAATAGAATAGAATTTTTTTTTTCTATTCTATTCCTTTATTTTCTATTCTATTTTATTCTGTTTGGAAAACTATTCGAATTCGAAAGCTATTCGAAAGTGATTCGAAAACGAATTAAACGAATAAAACTAATTTAAAAAAAACTAATTTATGTAAATAACGAATTGAAACAAAGCAAAACAAATTTGTTTTGTTCTACACATGTCTAGTCCCCCCGACCCACTGGTCCCCAGGCCCTTCCCTCCGAGCTCGGGCCCCCTTACGCCCATTGTGGGGACCTTTATTATGATACCACAGTGGGACCCTTTCACATGTGCTGCAGCAGGGCATCCTTTCTGCCATCTTGGAGCCCCCCAAGGTGACGGAACGCCAGGGCCCCGGTCACAGTTGCGACCCTGGTAGTTCCGCCACTGGGTGAAAATACTCTGCAGTGTCATGGGACGGTTGTAATGCTCTGTAGTGTATCAGGGGGATGGGTGGAATGCCCGGCAGTATGTCCTGGGGATGGGTGGAATGCTCTGCAGTAACCTGGGATGGGTTGAATGCTCTGCAGTGTATCATGGGACGGTTGTAATGCTCTGTAGTGTATCAGGGGGATGGGTGGAATGCCCGGCAGTATGTCCTGGGGATGGGTGGAATGCTCTGCAGTAACCTGGGATGGGTTGAATGCTCTGCAGTGTATCATGGGATGGGTGGAATGCCCTGCAGTGTGTCATGGGATGGATGGAATACCCTGCAGTGTATCATGGGATGGGTAGAATGCCCTGCAGTGTATCATGGGATGGGTAGAATGCCCTGCAGTGTGTCATGGGATGGGTGGAATGCTCTGAAGTGAATCAGGGGATGGGTGGAATGCTCTGCAGTAACCTGGGATGGGTGGAATGCTCTGCAGTGTATCAGGGCATGGGTGGAATGCTCTGCAGTGTATCATGGGATGGGTGGAATGCTCTGCAGTGTATCATGGGATGGGTGGAATGCTCTGCAGTGTATCAGGGGATGGGTGGAATACCCTGCAGTGTATCATGGGATGGGTGGAATGCCCTGCAGTGTGTCATGGGATGGGTGGAATGCTCTGCAGTAACCTGGGATGGGTGGAATACCCTGCAGTGTATCATGGGATGGGTGGAATGCCCTGCAGTGTGTGATGGGATGGGTGGAATGCTCTGCAGTGTATCATGGGATGGGTGGAATGCCCTGCAGTGTGTGATGGGATGGGTGGAATGCTCTGCAGTGTGTCATGGGATGGGTGGAATGCTCTGCAGTATATCATGGGATGGGTGGAATGCCCTGCAGTGTGTCATGGGATGGGTGGAATGCCCTGCAGTGTGTCATGGGATGGGTGGAATGCTCTGCAGTATATCATGGGATGGGTGGAATGCTCTGAAGTGAATCAGGGGATGGGTGGAATGCTCTGCAGTAACCTGGGATGGGTGGAATGCTCTTCAGTGTATCATGGGATGGGTGGAATGCTCTTCAGTGTATCATGGGATGGGTGGAATGCCCTGCAGTGTGTCATGGGATGGGTGGAATGCTCTGCAGTGTTTCATGGGATGGGTGGAATGCTCTGCAGTATATCATGGGATGGGTGGAATGCTCTGAAGTGAATCAGGGGATGGGTGGAATGCTCTGCAGTAACCTGGGATGGGTGGAATGCTCTGCAGTGTATCATGGGATGGGTGGAATGCTCTTCAGTGTATCATGGGATGGGTGGAATGCCCTGCAGTGTGTCATGGGATGGGTGGAATGCTCTGCAGTGTTTCATGGGATGGGTGGAATGCTCTGCAGTATATCATGGGATGGGTGGAATGCTCTGAAGTGAATCAGGGGATGGGTGGAATGCTCTGCAGTAACCTGGGGTGGGTGGAATGCTCTGCAGTGTATCAGGGCATGGGTGGAATGCTCTGCAGTGTTTCATGGGATGGGTGGAATGCCCTGCAGTGTGTCATGGGATGGGTGGAATGCTCTGCAGTGTGTCATGGGATGGGTGGAATGCCCTGCAGTGTGTCATGGGATGGGTGGAATGCTCTTCAGTGTATCATGGGATGGGTGGGATGCTCTGCAGTGTATCATGGGATGGGTGGAATGCTCTGCAGTGTATCAGGGGATGGGTGGAATGCTCTGCAGTGTATCAGGGGAATGGGTGGAATGCCCTGCAGTGTATCATGGGATGGGTGGAATGCTCTGCAGTGTGTCATGGGATGGGTGGAATGCTCTGCAGTGTATCAGGGGATGGGTGGAATGCTCTGCAGTGTGTCATGGGATGGGTGAAATACTCTGCGGTGTGTTATGTGATGGGTGAAATACTCTGCGGTGTGTTATGTGATGGGTGGAATGCTCTGCACACATACAGTTCTAAAAACACACACACACATATATGTATATATATATATATATATATATATATATATATATATATATATACAGCCTTACAGTACCATCGATCACACAGCTGGGTACTGCACTGTAGGGGGAGGCAGAGAGCACAGCACTCTGGAAGACACCTCTCCCTCCTTTACTTTCACTTTGCTGAGTGTGTTCACCGTCTGATGGAGCTACCAGCTGCAAGGGGCCCCCTAGAGCAGGGGCGGGGTCACCATTGTAACCCCCCTAGCTACGCCACTGGTCTAGGGGGTTCTTTTAGGGTTTTCTATTGAAACTATGAACTTTGATAGGGGGGTAGGAAGCATGGGATACCCCAAATAAACTGCAACTGAACAACACCTGAGGACTCCTCAAAGTGGTTCTAAAGGCTGAAGGTCTTTCACCTTCACACATTCTATGCATGAAGGTAAAAAACCTTCTGTGTGCAGCCTCCCCCCCCCCCCCACCACCACCAATACTTACCTGAGTTCCCTCTCGATCCAGCGATGTGCACGAGAGCATTCTCAGGGGACTCTCCCTTCTCATTGGCTGAGACAGCAGCAGGAGCCATTGGCAATCACAGCCACTGAGCCAACGAGGAGAGAGAGGGGGGCGTGTTGTGAATGGACACGTAGAGCTGTGGCTCAGGAGCGCGCCTTCTTGGGTGCCCCCTATTGCAAGCTGCTTGCTCTGGGGGACACTCCACAGGAGGGAAGTGCCAGGAGCACCGTGATATGTTTTTTTTTGCATCTAAAGCGGACCTCCAGTCATTTTTTCATCTTTCCATCTATTAAATCTTCTGCTCTTCTTGTTTTTTTTTAACTTTGGATAGTAAAACATTTTTTTTCTGCCAGTAAATCCCTCATACAGCCCACTTCCTGTTTCTTGTGTGGTCATTAGCCTAGGCTTATGACATCATGCACAGCTCTCTCTCTCACTCTCCTAAAATTTTGCCAGGAAGGGAGGGGGGGTGAGTCATAAGAGGGCCAATGAGAGCTGCAGAGCTGGAGCTGTGCCTCTGTGTAAATCCAGGAAGTGAACAGGCAGCAGCTTCAGCTGCCCACAGTTAAAATGGCTGCAGCCAGACTCAGTGGAGGGAGATTTCTGCAGCATATTTGGCAAGTACAGAATCACAATATATATAAAATAATATGCAAAGTGGTTGGAGGGAAGCTTCAGAATGGCACAGATGTTTTTATTACAAATTATGTGAGCAGACTGCAGTTTCCTCTTTAACCACTTGCTGGCCTCCCTATGGCACTTTTACTGCTACAGGGCGGCAGCAGTGCGCAGGATCACGTATATATAAATAATTTGGCATTTCTGCCTGTAGGGGGCATGCGCGGGTGATAATTCATAGCAGGCGGTGGTCTGCGGGTCCCGGGGACTCGATGTACTCCAGTACCGGCTGATCGTTGGTAAAACACAGAAAACTGAGCTGTGCCAATATGTAAACAAGGCTTATCTCAGTTCTGACAGAGGGGGAGGGGACAATCCCGTGTCTCTGCAAAGCAGAGAGAGACTAAAATCGATCCCTTCCCCTATTGAAAGCAGCACACAGTGTACACAAAAACACTGGCTAGGCACACCTTTAACCCTTTGATCGCCCCTAGATGTTTAACCCCTTTCCCAGCCAGTGTCATTAGTACAGTGACAGTGCATATTTTTAGCACTGATCACTGTATTAGTGTCACTGGTTCGGGCAAAGTGTCAGTTCGTGTTGTATAAGTCGCTGATAACCGCCATCACTAGTATACAAAAAAAAAAATAACAGTATATATCCCATAGTTTGTAGACGCTATAACTTTTGCGCAAACCAATCAATATACGCTTATTGGGATTTACCAACAACATGTAGCAGAATACATATTGGCCTAAATGTATGAAGAATTTTTTTTTTTTTTTTGGATGTTTTATAGCAGAAAGTAAAAAATATTGTTTTTTTTTTTTGTTGTTTTTTTTCAAAATTGTCGGTCTTTTTTTGCTTATAGCGCAAAAAAAAAAACAAAAAAAAAAAACGCAGAGGTGATCAAATACCACAAAAATAAAGCTCTATTTGTGGGGAAAAAGGGGAAATACAGCGCATCCGGAAAGTATTCACGGCGCTTCACTTTTTCCACATTTTGTTATGTTACAGCCTTATAGGCATGTGCAATTCGTTTCGTTCCGAATTCGTTTTTTAACGAGTTTCGACAAATTCGTTAATTCGGGAATATCCGAATTAACGAAAACCCGTTTAACGAATTTTTTCTGAATATTCGTAAATTCGATAAAATTGGACATTCGTAAATTCGGGCATTCGTACATTAGTAAATTAGCGAATTCGTAAATTTGAAAATTCGGAAATCTGAAATAATAGTTAACTAATAATAACTTAACTATTAGTAATTACTAGTAACTGTTAAATTATAGGTATTGTAATTTCCTTTCAAATTTGGCTGTTAGTGAACGTAACGAATACGAATTTATCCGAAGTTATGAATGATCCGAAAAAACGGAATGAAACGTAATGAATTGATAATAATAAATAACAATAATAATAATAACAACGTTTTATTATTATTATTTATTATTAATTTCTTCTGTTCCATTTGTTTAGATGCAGCATTCGTTTTGGATAATTCGTAACTTCGGATAAATTCGTATTTGTTACGTTCACTGACAGTCAAATTTGAAAGGAAATTACAATACCTATAATTTAATAGTCAGTTACTATTTCAGATTTTTGAATTTTCGGGTTTTTGGATTTTCAAACTTCGAATTTACAAATTTCCGAATTTTCTAATTTACAAATGTACGATTTTACGAATTTACGAATGTACGAATTTACAAATGTATGAATGTAAAAATGTATGGATGAACGAATGTACGAATTTCTGAATGTACGAATGAACGCATTTACGAATCGCGATCATAATGAATGACCCGAAAAACGAAAAAAATAATAAACTAATGAAACGAAAACGAACGAATTTTTTGGCTGTGCACATGTCTACAGCCTTATTCCAAAATGGATTGAATTCATTATTTTCTTCAAAATTCTACAAACAACACCCCATAATAACAACGTGAAAGAAATTTGAAATCGTTGCAAATTTATTAAAAAGAAAAAAAAGGGAAAAAAAATCCCATGTACATAAGTATTCACAGCCATTGGTCAATACTTTGGTGAATCTCCTTTGGCACCAATTACAGCCTCAAGTCTTTTTGAGTATGATGCTACAAGCTTGGCACACCTATTTTTGGGCAGTTTCTCCCATTCTTCTTTGTAGGACCTCTCAAGCTCCATCAGGTTGGATGGGGAGCGTCGGTGCACAGCCATTTTCAGATCTCTCCAGAGATGTTCAATCGGGTTCAAGTCTGGGCTCTGGCTGGACTACTCAAGGACATTCACAGAGTTATCCCATAGCCTCTCCTTTGTTATCTTGGCTGTGTGCTTAGGGTCGTTGTCCTGTTGGAAGATGAACCTTCACCCCAGTCTGAGGTCCAGAGCGCTCTGGAGCAGGTTTTCATCAAGGATATCTCTGTACATTGCTGCATTCATCTTTCCCTCGATCCTGACTAGTCTCCCAGTTCCTGCCGCTGAAAAACATCCTCACAGCATGATGCTGCCACCACCATGCTTCAAAGTAGGGATGGTATTGGCCAGGTGATGAGCGGTGCCTGGTTTCCTCCAGACATGACACTTGCCATTCAGGCCAAAGAGTTCAATCTTTGTTTCATCAGACCAGAGAATTTTGTTTCTCATGGTCGGAGAGTCCTTCAGGTGCCTTTTGGCAAACTCCAGGCGGGCTGTCAGGTGCCTTTTACTGAGGAGTGGCTTCTATCTGGCCACTCTACCATACAGGCCTGATTGGTGGAGTGCTGCAGAGATGGATGTTCTTCTGGAAGGTTCTCCCCTCTCCACAGAGAAACGCTGGAGCTCTGTCGGAGTGACCATTGGGTTCTTGGTCACCTCCCTGACTAAGGCCCTTCTCCCCCAAGTGCTCAGTTTGGCCGGGTGGCCCGTTCTAGGAAGAGTCCTGGTGGTTCCAAACTTCTTCCATTTATGGATGATGGAGGCCACTGTGCTCATTGGGACCTTCAATGTTGCAGAAATTTTTCTGTAGCCTTCCTCAGATCTGTGCCTCTATACAATCCTGTCTCGGAGGTCTACAGACAATTCCTTGGACTTCATGGCTTGGTTTGTGCTCTGACATGCACTGTTATCTGTGGGACCTTCTATAGACAGGTGTGTGCTTTTCCAAATCAGGTCCAATCAACTGCATTTATCACAGGTGGACTTCAATCTCCCCCCCGATCTGTTCTATTTACTATCTGTGTTACAGAGCGCCTCCAGGTGGCCATATTGCATTTTACAGAAAATCACAGCGGCCTCAGATTCAAAAGGAAAGGGGATTTTTGATAACATGCAATCACAATATGAGTTGTGTCACAGTTGTATATGCTAGGTTATTATTATTTTTTTCCCTCTGAAAGTGGAGTTAGCCTTTAAAAAAAATATATTATTTTTTTTTTTTACTGTTTTGGGCCATTTTCAATTTGTCCTGAAAAGAAAAACGCTGAATAATCCACCTGGATGTACAAAGTCGCTGTGATGTTATGTACTATGGATGAGCTCAGGCGTGTTCACAAGCCGCACGTGCCGAGCCCGCCGGGAAGTCGGCGCTGCGCTAATCACAGGCAGTGAGACATTTCCTGATGTGCGGCTGCAGAGATCGGGAATGTCTCACTGCTTCTGATTAGCGCAGCGCCGACTTCCTGGCGGGCTCGGCACGTGCGGCTTGTGAACACGCCGGAGCTCATCCTTAACAGATTTACTAACACGTGTCAAAGTTGCAATATTATGCTTAAGCATTAACATTACTTTTACCCTTTAGGTGTGAAGGGGTTAGCAATATGGGGTCAATAATAGGAGTTCGATAATAATAGCAAATCAATAATCACATGGGATCAATAAAGTCCACACTGTCAGCTGTCAGCCTCCATGGACAGTATGGGCAGAGGAAAGAGCGGGAGATGACGTTTCCATGACTCTCCTCCCTTCCTCTTCCGGGTTGGGCAGATCAGAGCGAGGCTGTGCGCTCCAAGCCTCGTTCCGGGAGAGCGGCCAGAATCGTTTATCCGGAGTACGCGGAAAATGAAAGAAGTATAAGAGGTGCGGAGAGGATTACCGGACAATAACAAACGGTGAGACCCCCTACCCCCCCATCTACAGGAGACTCAATACCCCGGGGGGGGGGCAGTATAGAGGAAAATATAGGACACCCCCAATATATACCCAACTACACTCCTATACCGCCCGACTTCCCCCCCCAATATACACACACTGTATACAGGACCCCCCAATATATACACTGTATACAGGACCCCCCAATATAAACACCCCCCTAATATACACACACTGTATACAGGACCCCCCAATATATACACACTGTATACAGGACCCCCCAATATACACACACTGTATACAGGACCCCCCCAATATATACACCCCCAATATACACACACACTGTATACAGGACCCCCCAATATACACACTGTATACAGGACCCCCCAATATACACACACTGTATACAGGACCCCCCAATATACACACACTGTATACAGGACCCCCCCAATATATACACCCCCAATATACACACACACTGTATACAGGACCCCCCAATATACACACTGTATACAGGACCCCCCAATATACACACTGTATACAGGACCCCCCAATATACACACACTGTATACAGGACCCCCCCAATATATACACCCCCCAATATACACACACACTGTATACAGGACCCCCCAATATACACACTGTATACAGGACCCCCAATATACACACACTGTATACAGGACCCCCCCAATATATACACCCCCCAATATACACACACACTGTATACAGGACCCCCCAATATACACACTGTATACAGGACCCCCCAATATACACACCCCCCTAATATACACACACTGCATTTATATACAGGACCCCCAATATATACACACTGTATACAGGACCCCCCAATATATACACCCCCCTAATATACACACTGCATTTATATACAGGACCCCCCAATATACACACACTGTATACAGCACCCCCAATATATACACACACTGTATACAGGACCCCTAATATACACACACTGTATACAGGACCCCCCAATATATACACCCCCCTAATATACACACACTGTATACAGGACCCCCCAATATATACACCCCCCAATATACACACACACTGTATACAGGACCCCCAATATATACACCCCCCTAATATACACACACACACACACTATGTACACCCCCAATATACACACACTATTTATATACAGGACCCCCAATATACACCCCCCCAATATACACACACTGTATACAGGACCCCCAATATATACACCCCCCTAATATACACACACTATATACAAGACCCCCCAATATACACCCCCCTACTCATTGCACCTAATATACACACAGTGTACATCTATACAGCCCCCCTCAAAATATATATATATATATATATATTATACACTTCTCAGACCCGACACCCCCCCCCCCCCCCGAACTGGTTCTATATTTTTATGTCTGTTTTTATAACTGAATTCAACTGTCTCTTCTGTCACTTACAATAATGACCGAGGCTCACTGTATATACTGTATAATCCCCCCCCACTGTCTAATGTGATACAAACTGAGCGGATTGTGTACTTGTCTCCTCCATATTACACCGTTTTGGTAGATTTAAAGGCAGTTGTATGACGATTGTACAATCAGATTGTATAGAATACGGACAACTTAAAGGGGTTGTAAAGGCTTAAAGATCAAAAAAAGTTAATGCATGCTATGCATTCTGTGCATTAAGGTGAAAAAAACATTCCGTGCAGCAGTTGGTGTCACTTCACCCAAATTTCCGGCATTCCTGGAGGGTGGGGTCACCTCCTGTCATCTCACGTTCTGCATACACCAGGAGGCTCAGACACGCCTCCTCCTGGGGCTGACTCCGCCCCCTCCCTCACAGAACAAACCCGTCTCTGTACATTGATCTGTCCGATCTCCTCTCACCTCGCCCTGGGAACGCTGCAACCAAGTGAGTCCTTCTCCTTATTTACCTTACCGTCTATGTCCTGACACAACCTTCTTCTTTACTTGTCACATGGGGGGGGAGGGGATTAGAACCCTGCGGGGGTTTTGGTGTCATCTGGGGCTCTTTTATGGCTTGTTTACAATCACTTGTACCTACACTGATCCCAGATCACTACTACACCGATCCCAGATCACTACTACACCGATCGCTACTACACCGATCCCAGATCACTACTACACCGATCCCAGATCACTACTACACCAATCGCTGCGACACCGATCCCACATCGCTGCAACACCGATCGCTACTACACCGATCCCAGATCACTACGACACCGATCACTACTACACCGATCCCACATCGCTACGACACCGATCACTACTACACCGATCCCACATCGCTACTACACTGATCCCAGATCACTACTACACCAATCGCTGCGACACCGATCCCACATCGCTGCAACACCGATCGCTACTACACCGATCCCAGATCCCTACGACACCGATCACTACTACACCGATCCCACATCGCTACGACACCGATCACTACTACACCGATCCCACATCGCTACTACACTAATCCCAGATCACTACTACACCAATCGCTGCGACACCGATCCCACATCGCTGCAACACCGATCGCTACTACACCGATCCCAGATCACTACGACCCCGATCACTACTACACCGATCCCACATCGCTACAACACCGATCACTACTACACCGATCCCACATCGCTACTACACTGATCCCAGATCACTACTACACCAATCGCTGCGACAC